>JAWNNU010002196.1:0-289277 GCA_035044585.1 Scaptomyza polygonia
TGCCATACTGGCCAGATTAGACTCTACCTACTCGGACAAAACATCTTTGCGCTTGTTGAGGCAAAATCTAGAAATGGTTAGACAAGGCGACATGTCGCTGATGCAGTATTACGACGAAGTCGAGAAAAAACTGACATTGGTAACCAACAAAATTGTTATGTCCCACGAGCAAGCTGGCGCCAATTTGCTCAACGCTGAAGTTAGAGCCGACGCCTTGCATGCCTTCATTTCGGGACTTAGGAAGCAGCTCAGAGCGGTTGTCTTCCCAGCTCAACCCAAAGACCTTCCGTCAGCGTTGGCATTGGCCAGAGAAGCTGAATCTAGCATTGAAAGAAGCATGTTCGCGAACTCTTACGCCAAAGCTGTAGAGGAGCGGGCCCATGGCTCTGAAAACGGCAAATCCCGTTTCAACAACAAGCCAGGCAAGTTTAACAAAGAAGAACAAAACCAAGACAGGAACCCTCACTTTGTTAAACGACCAAAGGGCAACCCCCAAGAGCACTTTCCAAAAGATAACCAGGCGCAAGCCCCACAGCCAATGAAGGTAGACTCGTCTTCCAAATTCAGGCAACACACTGAATACAGCAAACGCCAACCAAACGACTCGAACGCACCCAAGCGTAAGAATTCCTCAGACCGTGCGACAGGTCCAAGACGCCAACGCGTGAACAATGTAGTGCAGGAAGACTCCAAAGAGCTGAAGGCAGAATACGAAAAGGCGGCTAAGGCTGCAGTTGAGGAAATTGAGAGCGAAAATGAGTACGCTCAAAGCGAGGACTCAGTTCATTTTTTAGTGAACACTCCCGGTTGCCGTTCATTGAACGACGGTTGGCTGGGAGAACAATAAAAAAGCTAATCGACACTGGCGCGGCAAAAAATTATGTTAAGCCCATAAAGGAGCTAAAAACCATAATGCCGGTCGCCAGGCCGTTCTCGGTAAAATCGTTACACGGCGCTAATGACATCACGCAAAAATGCCTGATGAACATTTTCCGGCATACTTCGCAATTTTTTTTACTAGACACGCTCAGCACGTTATAGGCTTTGACTTGTTAACACAGGCCGGGGTAAAGTTGAACTTGGCGAAAAACTCTCTAGAATATCAAGGCATCTCTGAAAAACTCCAGTATCACAGTTGCGCGAATGTAAATTTCACCAATGTCGATGACATTGTGGTTCCTTCCTCCGTTAAAAAGGAGTTTAAGAACGTAATTATCAAAAGAAAAAAAGCCTTTTCAACAGCAAACGAAGCTCTCCCTTTCAATACCGCCGTCACTGCCACGATTCGCACAGTAGACAAAGAGCCGGTATACTCCAGAGCCTACCCACACCTTATGGGCGTTTCCGATTTTGTGAACAATGAAATCAAACAAATGTTGAAAGACGGCATTATTAGGCCATCAAGGTCACCCTACAATAGCCCAACATGGGTTGTAGACAAAAAAGGCAAAGACGCCTATGGTAACCAAAATAAGAGGTTGGTCATTGATTTTAGGAAACTAAATGAAAAAACCATCCCAGACCGGTACCCAATGCCCAGTATTCCTATGATTCTAGCGAACCTAGGGAAGGCAAAATTTTTCACTACCCTCGACTTAAAGTCAGGGTACCACCAGATTTACCTTGCGGAACATGACCGCGAAAAAACATCGTTCTCAGTGAGCAGTGGCATATACGAATTTTGCCGGCTCCCGTTTGGTTTAAAAAATGCAAGTAGCATTTTCCAAAGAGCATTAGATGATGTTCTAAGGGACCAAATAGGAAAGATATGCTACGTCTACATTGATGACGTCATAATCTTTTCGAAAACTGAAGCAGAACACGTTCGCCACATTGATACGGTGCTGAAGTGTTTAATCGATGCTAACATGAGAGTGAGCCAGGAAAAAACTAGGTTTTTTAAAGAAAGCCTAGAATACCTCGGGTTCATAGTAACCAAGGACGGAGCTAAATCCGATCCCCAAAAGGTCAAAGCCATTCAAGAATACGCTGAACCCAAAAACGTGTACGGCGTCAGGGCGTTTCTAGGGTTAGCAAGCTATTACAGGGTCTTCATCAAAGACTTTGCCGCTATAGCGCGCCCAATAACAGACATACTCAAGGGGGAAATCGGCTCCGTGAGCAGACATATGTCAAAAAAAATTCCTGTCGAGTTCAACGAGACACAACGCAATGCGTTTGAACGACTGCGCAACATTTTGGCCTCTGAAGAGGTCATACTCATGTACCCAGACTTCAAAAGGCCCTTTGACCTGACCACCGATGCTTCAGCTAGTGGCATTGGGGCGGTACTGTCCCAAGAGGGCAGGCCAATCACGATGATATCCCGTACTTTAAAACAAGCGGAGATGAACTATGCCACCAATGAAAGAGAATTGCTGGCTATTGTCTGGGCCTTGGGCAAATTACAAAATTTCTTGTACGGTTCTAGGGAAATTAACATCTTCACGGACCACCAGCCCCTTACTTTCGCGGTAGCTGACAAAAACACTAACGCAAAAATTAAAAGATGGAAAGCTTATATTGATCAGCACAATGCTAAAGTCTTTTATAAACCAGGCAAAGAAAATTTGGTTGCCGATGCCCTTTCCAGGCAGAACATTAATGCTCTTCAAGATGAAAATCATTCGGACGCTGCAACCGTTCACAGTGAACTTTCACTGACCTACACGGTCGAAACTACAGACAAACCTCTAAATTGCTTTAGAAACCAAATTGTGCTCGAAGAAGCACGTTTTCCGCTAAAGCGGAACCTTCTGCTGTTTCGCAGCAAAACACGCCACTTGATCAATTTCACTGACAAGCGCTGCATTCTAAACATTCTTAAAGAAGTCGTAAACACGGAAGTTGTAAATGCCATACACTGCGACCTGCCCACACTGGCAAGCTTCCAACACGAACTTATTGCCCACTTTCCGGCCACACAATTTCGCCACTGCAAAAATTATGTGCAGGACATAACAGACAGAAATGAGCAGTTGGAAATCATCACTGCTGAGCATAATCGCGCGCACAGAGCAGCGCAGGAAAATGTTAAGCAAGTCCTTCGTGACTATTATTTTCCCAGAATGAGCAACTTAGCCAAAGAAGTGGTTGCAAACTGCAGAGTATGCACCATAGCTAAATATGACAGGCACCCGAAAAAGCAAGAACTCGGGGAAACGCCCATTCCAAGTTACACCGGCGAGATGTTGCACATAGATATATTCTCGACCGATAAAAAACAATTCCTTACATGTGTTGACAAGTTCTCTAAATTTGCAGTCGTACAACCAGTACTGTCCAGAACAATTGTTGACATCACAAGCCCATTACTACAGCTTGTGAACATGTTTCCCAAGATCAAGACAATATATTGTGACAATGAGGCCGCTTTCAACTCGGAAACCATAACCTCTATGCTCAAAAACAGCTATAACATTGATGTTGTGAATGCGCCTCCGCTTCATAGCTCATCAAATGGCCAAGTAGAGCGATTTCATAGCACCCTAGCAGAGATTGCTAGATGCTTGAAACTTGATAAAAAAGTCACAGACACAACAGAGCTAATCTTGAGGGCGACAGTAGAGTACAACAAAACCATGCACTCAGTCACCCAAGAAAAACCAATCAACATCGTACACGCAGGCTCCAATGAAAGTCGCGCTGACATAAAAAATAGACTAGTGAAAGCTCAGCAAGACAACATCAAGAGATGCAACCAATCCAGACAGAACCGTACATTTGAGGTAGGAGAAAAAGTCTACCAAAAAAACAACAGAAGGTTAGGCAACAAGCTAACACCGTTATGCACGGAACAAAAAGTAGAAGCAGACCTTGGAACGGCTGTTCTCATAAAAGGGAGGGTGGTCCACAACGACAACCTCAAATAGGTCACCTTTTGAAAATTAGCTAGTAAGTCAGTTTAACAAAAGCAAAAAAAACTTATCTCACAACATTTATGAATTTCAGGTTTGCACTCTCGTTGCTTATCACCTTAGCAGTGGCTAATGCTCGGATCACCGACTTTTCTCACGCCAATTATATCCCGGTAATAGACGGTGAAGTATTGGTGTTTGAACAAAGAGATTGCCTTAGGCATTCAAGCAACCTGTCTGAATTTGCTAGCATGATAAACGAGGCAGAAAAGTTGTCCGATTCCTTTCCGCAGTCACACATGCGTAAATTGCTAGATGTCGACACTGACCACTTGAAAACACTATTGTCCGTTCTCAGAGTACACCATAGATTTGCAAGGAGTTTAGACTTTTTAGGGACAGCTTTGAAAGTGGTTGCTGGCACGCCTGATGCCGCAGATTTCCTGAAAATCAGAATCACTGAGGCTCAGCTAGTGGAATCCAACTCTAGGCAAATCACTATAAATTCAGAAACACAAAAACAAATAAACCAACTGACCGACACAATTAATAAAATCATTAAAGCGCGAAAAAGTGACTTGCTTGACACCCCGCATTTATTTGAGGCTCTCTTGGCAAGAAACAGAATGTTAAGTACCGAGATACAAAATTTAATCCTTACCATTACTTTGGCCAAATCCAATATAGTAAATCCTACGATACTTGATCATGCCGATCTGAAGTCGCTAGTTGAACAAGATATTCCCATAGTTAGCCTAGTAGAAGCCTCTAGAATTAAAATACTTCAGTCCGAGAATATTATCCACATACTAATTACTTATCCTAAAGTTAAATTCAGATGTAAGAAGATCAATGTCTACCCCGTATCACATCAACAAATCATCTTGCGGCTCGACGAGGATACTCTAGCAGAATGCGAGGAGGACACCTTTGCGGTCACCAACTGTGCGGAAACCACGCATAACACCTTTTGCGAACGGGCTCGACGTGAAACCTGTGCTCGTTCCCTCCACGCGGGCAACACTGCGCATTGTCACACCCAACCTAGCCACCTCAAGGAGATAACCGTGGTAGATGACGGCGTGATCATTATCAACGAGGCCACAGCCCGGGTTCGCACTGATGATGGTGCGGAAGTGGTTGTCGCAGGGACACATTTAATAACATTCGAACAATCGGCCACCATAAACGGCACCGAGTTCACAAACCTGCGAAGGGCGTTAGTTAAGCAACCTGGTATCGTGAGGTCACCGCTATTAAACATCATCGGCCACGACCCGGTACTCAGCATACCCCTGCTACATCGGATGAGTAGCTACAACTTGCGCTCCATCAAAGAATTCAAGGATGAGCTTGATGCTGCTGGATCTCCTAAGTTTTGGTTTGCGATTGGAGTGGTGCTGAATGTTGGTTTCATTGGCTCGCTTCTCGTTTTTTTGATACTAAGGAAAAGACGAGCCTCCGCAAAGATACAACAGATGATCGGTAGCATTATCACACCCGAGGACGGACTTCGTTCTGAGGGGGGGGTAGTTAACAACTAAGTAAGCTACATTTTGTATTGACCTAATTATTAAGTATCTTTACGTAAACAATGCTGATGCGCCACAATGTAGTTCAGCGCTCTGCGCTATAAACGTCTTGTTGCAATATGCTGACACTGCTTATTTGCAGTGCTATGCTGAGCGATGTGGAATGTTGAGTCGGCTTGCCGACTATGACTTGGTGGCGTGATACATTGTGAGGGTAATGTTAAGCTCAAGAGTCTTTGTTAGTTTCAGTTCTGTTTTCGTTGTCAAAGAAGAATAAAGTTTTGAACCAGCCTTGCTGTGAATAACTGATTTGTATTAATTAACACAACTAACTAAGTCCTTAGACTAGTAGTTCAAGAACAAGTCGTTCTTCATCCTAAACATCATAACTGACTCATTGGTGATTATCTTGTCGCCTAAGCGAGCAAGATAACAACTAACATCAAACGCTTCTTTAACCGGATACCTGCGATCTACGTGGGACCATAGTGAGAAGTTATATCAACACACACACACGTCGCGGGACACCTACAAGCTACGTGGGAAGCTGGATTTAATTAATTTGCACAGCAAGAAATATATGTATGTTTCAAACGCACTTTCATACAATATGTACCAACAACTATTTACCGTTCTTGCTGTCCGCTGACCCGCCGCCTCTCCTTTAATCGACGGGCCGCTGAACGCAAAGGGAAATTGAACAAAAACTGAGACGCACAAGCTGCACAAAGAAAAAATACCTCTTGAACCAACATTCAATGATTGTCTATAAAAACTTTTACATATGATTTTAATATATATATTGTTTATGCTAGAATATAAATAATAAACAATGCTAGAATATTAACAAACATGTAGAATTGAAATTATATTAAAGAATCTCAAGTTTGGCTATTCAATTGCACAAAGTTCATATTAAGTTTATACTACCCTTCCAACTTGGACTGTATCAAGCAGTGAATTGAAATTATATTAAAGAATCTCAAGTTTGGCTATTCAATTGCACAAAGTTCAAGTTAAGTTTATACTACCCTTCCAACTTGGACTGTATCAAGCAGTGAGGCAAAACTCAAAAATTTTTATTTTACAAGTATTCTCTGCCGCTACACCAATACAATCATACTCAGATGAATTTGTAAATGAAATTTTTCAGTCGGTCCACGACAGCACTCTAAATTTGTTCGTAGGTCGAGATCAGCGTAGCACGGCACGCTGCTTTCGTTTCCATTTATTCAACTGGCAGAAATAGATACCAGTGCCTATAGATGTTAACACATTAAAAATATTCAACATTTAATATATTACATAGGATCATCGAAATATAGCTAATTTCTGGATGATTCAGCTGATATCAGTGTGACTAAATTTATTTAAAAAATCTTTAAATTCTATAGATTTATATTATTATATAATCGCAGTCTAATTTTATTTCTGTTTAAACTTCTTGTTACATTAACTATCTCTATCGTTGCAGATCAAACTTTGCCCGTGATCCGAAACAGTTTTATAAATTTTTCAATTTAAAACGTAAATCTTCATGCCATCATTGGTTTACCTTGATAATACAAAAGAAATTTCCGATCAGGCAGTGGCTGATCCCTTTGCCGAGTATTTGCAATCAGTATACTTATCGAGTATATATAGTTGCAGTGAATTTTATATATATCCCAGTTATTATTGAGTGTATGCTGCTAAAAGACCTAAAGTCTACCAAACCCGGCTACTTGCCTGGTTCCGATGGAGTGCCAGGTTGTGTTCTTAGATACTGTGCGGATTCAATATGTGAATTATTACAAAATATATTTAACTTGCAAGTTAACTCAGCTGTGTTTCCTGGTATATGGAAGGAATCTTTTATTATTCCACTCCATTAAAATTTTTTTAAGTGTACCTTTAAACACTATAGGGTCTGCCACTCCGAACATCTTTGGAAAATTATTACCACCAACCTTCTTGAGTTCACCTAGCTTGTTATTAAAGGGTTTCAGGCTAAAATGCAAACTGACGTCGTTAACACAGATTTTAGTAAGGCATTTGATTTCGAAGTCATTCTTTGTTGCTTCAAAAATTAAATATTATTGTATTTCCAGCAAATCTCTTGTCGTGGCTTTCTGAGTACTTGTGTGACCAAACACAGAAAATAGTTTTGAAAACATTGTATCCAATTGTATTTTTGTTATCTCCCCCAGGGGAGTCACCTAGGACCATTGCTATTTAATCTCTTTATTAATGATCTTCTAGCTGTTATTACTAACTCTCGCGTTTATATGTTTGCTGATGATGTAGAGCTATGTTTTACCTATAATGATGGTTCTCTGTGTAACTTACTACAGTCGGATTTGGTGCACTTTCGGCCTTAATTTACTAAATTAAACTTGTTCAAATTGTTCATGTTTCTAAGCAGAAGTAACTCTCATACTGCTCACTAATTGCTTTATCCGCGTTTTTAAAATTAAAGATTTAGGCATCACTCTTGATAGCAAATTAAATGCTATATAATATAATAAAATAATAATGATAATATCGTCTATGGTCAATAAGGCCACAAGTCTCATTGGCTTCATCAAGCGGTGGTCATAAGAGTTTAATGATCCCTACACCACTAAAATGCTAAATACATCCTAGTACGTCCCATCCTGGAGTATGAATCTTGTGTGTGGATAAGAATAAGAAACTCAAGATGATAGAATTGAATCTGTGCAGAAAAAATTTCTTCTGTTTGCGCTTAGAAGTTTTAATTGGGTTCCTGGGATAGATCTAGCAGCGTATTCAAATAGACTTTTTTTAATTAATCTTTCTTCTCTGTTGAACCTTAGAATTATGAATGGAGTAGTATTTATCACTAATCTACTTAATGTAGAAATCGACTCATCAGTTCTTTTAAGTCGAGTAAAATTAAATGTTCCTATTATATCCGTAACCGTAATCGTTGTTCGAGCAACTATTTAATTCACGAACAATGTCGGGTTATATGTTCTGACTATAACAGGCTTAATTCTCGTGTCTTATTAGAGACTTCAACTCCATTACTTAAACAATCGATAATGCAAACGCAACAAATGTTGGGCCACTAATTTTCTTGTTGAACTAACCACAGCTTTAACGTTAACTTTTTGATGTGTTAACATCTATAGGCACGGGTACCCATTTCTGCCATTTGATAATACATGCAAACAATGCAGCGTGCCGCGCTGTAACGAGCTCGACCGACAAACAAATTTAGAGTGCCTTCGTTGACCGACTGCAAAATTTCATATACATATTCATCTGAGTATGATTGTATTGGTGTAGCGGCAGAGAATAACTGTAAAATACAAAGTCTTGTCCAAGTTTGAAGGGTAGTATAAACTTAATATGAACTTTGTGCAATTGAATAGCCAAACTTGAGATTCTTTAATATAATAATTGTTTATATTCTAGCATTGTTTATTGTTTATATTCTAGCATAAACAATATACAGTATCAGACAAAACTAAAGCACCCCCCTCGGGCATTTTTTTAATTTGATAATTTTTTTATGAAAACAAAGCTGTTCATTTATAGTGTTTGTGTTTTTTAATTTGTAATATCCTAAATATTAATAAACACAAAAGTTTAGCATGATTAAATGTATAAACAAAAATTTTGAACCAAAAAACCATTTTTTTTCAAAAATAGCAAGCGACAAAACTAAAGCACCCCCTTTGTAATTAACCCAAAAAAAATTTTAAAAATTAATATTTCGTTGCGTATCCGTTAGTTTTATCACACAGGCACATCTTTTAGGATTAGATGCTATATAAAAAAATTAGTGATGTCCGGCGAGATTGATTCCCAGGCTATTTTAACAGCTTCAAACAGATCTGCCTTGGTCTTGCAGTTTTGTCTGTTAATTTTTCTGTTTACTAGCTCCCACAAGTTCTCAATTGGGCTTAAATCCGTTGATTGAGCAGGCCAACGAAGGACTTTTACGCCATTCGTCTGCAACCAATCCTTGACCACATGTGCTGTATGTTTTGAGTCATTATCATGCTGGAATCTCAATTGGTGTGGCATCTCCTCATCGGCATATGGCAGCATGACGTCCTGGATTATATTCAGATACTGAAATCGATCCATTATTCCATCAATTTTGTAAATCGGCTCGATTCCTTGTCCAGAGAAACAACCCCAGCCCATAACATTTCCTCCTCCGTGCTTAACAGTGCCTTTGCAAAACATTGGATGTAACCTTTTCCCATTAGGTCTTCGTACGCGTCTCATACCATCTGAACTCTTCATGTTGTACTTGGACTCGTCTGAGAAAAGCACAGTCTTCCATTTCTGAACACTCCAATTGAGATGGGCTTTGGCAAATTCAATCCGAGCTTTTTAGTTTTTCAGCGATATAAAAAGTTTGCGTGCTGGTCGTCGACTGATAAACCCGGCCTCTACCGCCCTTCTTTGGACAGTTCTATGGCTAACTTGCAATTCCATGCAGCTTCGTACTTGAATTGCAGATGCTGTAGGATCCTTATGGAAAGTCCTTTTAATAAGAGAATCTTCTAGCCGCGTGGTTTTACGTGGCCTTCCTCCAGAATGAATAGTATCTGAGCGACCAGAATGCAAAAAATTTGCAATCAGCCTCGAAATAATTGAACGGTTTATTGAATGGCGTAGAAGTCATTCGTTGGCCTGCTCAATCACCAGATTTAAGCCCAATTGAGAACTTGTGGGAGCTAGTAAACAGAAAAATTAACAGACAAAACTGCAAGACCAAGGCAGATCTGTTTGAAGCTGTTAAAATAGCCTGGGAATAAATTTCGCCGGACATCACTAATTTTTTTATAGCATCTAATCCTAAAAAATGTGCCTGTGTGATAAAACTAACGGATAAGCAACGAAATATTAATTTTTAAAATTTTTTTTGGATTAATTACAAAGGGGGTGCTTTAGTTTTGTCGCTTGCTATTTTTGAAAAAAAAAATGGTTTTTTGGTTCAAAATTTTTGTTTATACATTTAATCATGCTAAACTTTTGTGTTTATTAATATTTAGGATATTACAAATTAAAAAACACAAACACTATAAATGAACAGCTTTGTTTTCATAAAAAAATTATCAAATTAAAAAAATGCCCGAGGGGGGTGCTTTAGTTTTGTCTGATACTCTATATATATTTCCAATCAAATATTCGAGTTTTCATTGACAATTATTGAATATTGGTTCAAGGGGTATTTTTTCTTTGTGCAGCTTGTGCGTCTCAGTTTTTGTTCAGTTTCCCTTTGCGTTCAGCGGCCCGTCGATTAAAGGAGAGGCGGCGGGTCAGCGGACAGCAAGAACGGTAAAAAGTTGTTGGTACATATTGTATGAAAGTGCGTTTGAAACATACATATATTTCCTGCTGAGCCTGCTTACCGAGGTTTTTGTTAGTTTTGATATTTTTCCTTTTTTTGTGTCAGCGGCAAACGCGTGCTTACAATTACATATGTATGTACCAATGCACTACTGAATACACTTTCGTAATTTGTGTACATCTTTGCATAACTGTATGGCAAGGATTGTTAGAAAGTGTCATAGGGTAAAAATTGGGAAGAGTATGTATGATCAGCAATACCAAAACTGGTATTTGACTGCCTTGGAAGACAAAATCTTGTTTTCTTACTCAAGCGCAATAATGGGGGAAGAAAAATAGTTTTGTGAACAAGTGTTTGCAGAAGCCTAGTTTTTAGCTCCAGATACTTGGTTGGCTAGGTGCATATCAGTTGCTATTGCATGTGTTTTGTGGGGTAGGACAGGTATCAAAAGGTCATAGAATACGTAAAGCAGGCAAGCTATCGTTCATATCCAAGAATCTTATTTATTGCAAAAATAACTTAATTTAATTAACTATTCTTTTCTTTTTTATGCCAATATATAGCAGTCAAACAGGTAAAAACAGGTGTTACCACATCGCTTGTGAGTTCTAACACTCATAAGTTTTTTTTTTACCTCACGTTACTTCCAGGTTTACTTATAATTTTATATATATAATTTTTAATCTAATTATTTTTACTATATATTAAATTAAACTAATTTTGTTTCATTTTAGCTGCTCATAACTGACAATAAATAAATAAATATTCATGAAAATACTGTTTAGCTTTGCTAAGTCTTTGATTTTACTGTAGATTATAGCATCATATTTTTTTTTAGATACAATATGCGTTTCAAATATTTTTTGTCCCTGCTATCTCGAACAAATTGTGTGTGCGCATTAAACTCTTCTAACATACGCTTTATAAAAAACATTTTTACTCGAGCAAGCCTCAGATGATTGAAATCAATAAAACATAGCTCGAGTAAATTTGTCTTTACTTGTAGCTTACACAATGTTCGTTTCAATGAATTGTCACGCAAAAATGAGCTGACACGGTTTGATTGGAACTAAAACAGGCCATACCGATACTCGTTTGTGATTGACGATCACGAGACGGTTCACACTGAATCGATTGAACATGTTTGGTGAAGTGACTTGATTTGATTTTTTTTTTTGGCAAGAGTGTTTAATCATACTTTATCATTATCGTTGCACTTCTCTGATTGCTACACATTTTTCTGCTGGAGTCATCTTTGCTAGCTGTGCACAGTATTACCACTGAGCAGAAAATAATATAGAGCACTCACGCCGTACGGAGAATCTTATCATTCAATACTAGTGCGATTGGATCCATGCAGACAAAAGAGCGCAAAAAGCGATTAGCAGAACTCTCTCGCCTCAAAACTTTGCAGGCAAATTATCCCACGTAAAAATGCAAAGCATTTTTTTGACTGCTTTGCTTGCGAATGGTGAGCCATGGTGAAACAATATAAAGGTGTTCTATTCCGCTGTGGCGGCGTACTTAGGTTTCGAAGAGAGCAGTGAGCAAGAGAGAAATAAGATAGAGACAGCTATAACTTCATATACCGCACTGCTCTTTCTAGTGTTATTGTTAGCTGCAGCAAATGAATAGAATTTGAAATGAAAAACATAAAACAAATTTATTGTTTAGAATTAATTGTTTTAAATAACTTTTGATGTGTTAACATCTATAGCCACGGGTGCACGTTTCTTCCATTTGATAATACATGCAAACAATTTAGCGTGCAGCTCTGCTAAAAGGGCGTGCCGAACTGTAACGGGCTCGAACTACGAACAAATTTAGCGTGCACTCGTGGACCGACTGCAAAATTTCATATACATATTCATCTGAGTATGACTGTATTGGTGTAGCGGCAGAGAATAACTGTAAAATACAAAGTCTTGCTAACGATGTGTCCAAGTTTGTAGGGTAGTATAACTTAATATGAACTTTGTGCAATTGAATAGCAAAACTTGAGATTCTTTAATATAATTTCAATTTTACATGTTTGTTTATATTCTAGCATTGTTTATTGTTTATATTCTAGCATAAACAATATATATATTAAAATCAAATATTAGAGTTTTTATTGACAATTATTGAATATTGGTTCAAGGGGTATTTACTCTTTGTGCAGCTTGTGCGTCTCAGCTACGACAAGCCAGCACGTTGTTGTTTTGTTCAGTTTCCCTTTGCGTTCAGCGGCCCGTCGATTAAAGTGCGTTTGAAACATATATGACCTATGCAAAAATACCCTTTGTACCAATATTAAATAATTTTCAATGAACACTCTAACACTTACATAATTATATGCAAGTTCTTTTATTGGATATGAATACCAAACCTTTTTGCGGAATGTAAATAAAGCTCTCACGTTAAGCTGTAGAATTGCACAAAGTTCATATATGTAAGTCGATCCCGCCCTTCCATAATAGAAAGCAGCGGGTATATTCCAATAAGACCCCTTTTACACGATGAACTTTTTGCTTCTGCTGCATTCGTTTGTTGGCAAAGGGGGTAGTGGTGAAACAGCTGCAAGCAATGCTTCATGACATTGGTAGCAATGATTCAATTTTCTCATTTTGCTTTGCCCTATTCCGATTACATGTAAACACAGAGTTGCACAGTGTTCGATGTGAATATTAAAATTATCGATACGAAATATCGCACATGCAACTATTGCCGCAATTAGTAAATACGTTGTTCATTATTGTGGTTTAAAATTATTAATTAAAATGTTTTGGACAAGAGAGTTGATTGAACTGCTGTTAAGTCAATATGAGCAGCACGAACATTTATATAATGTTCGGAGCGATATTTATAAGGACATGGTAAAGCGCTCCAGCAGTTTGCATTCAATTTGCGAAACGTTGAAGGTGAAAGAGCCCAAAATCCAATGCCTCAACCGCCATACCTGTCGCACTCAAAAGTTCTTTTGCTAAATCCAATTTATTTACTTGTTTCTCTCTCAATCAATAATCATTTGTTAACAAATAAAACAATCGATGGCAACGATTAATGTTTGTCGACCATAAAATTAAACCAGAGTTGCAATTACACAGATCACTGCATAAAAAGCCTCATTAAATAAAAATTATACTAATAAAAGGGAAACTAAATTCAATAAACTATTCTTTTCTTTTTTATGCTAATATAAAGCAACCAAACAGGTACAAGCAGCTGTTAACACATCGCTCGTGAGTTCTAACACTCATTAGTTTTTTTATTTAACAATATAACTAAAACTAATGTTATATTTTAAAATATTTTTTGTGGCCCATTTTCCTTTGTTTCTGCTTTTTAAGTCTTATTTTTTCATTTAAATTTTTAATTCTAAATTTAAGTCGCAATTTAAAAAAAAAAATTTAATTTTTTTATCTAATTGGACATGTTGTGCATTGTTGAGCAATACACAACAATACTGTTTCGACATTTTCTAAATTTTTCAGTCGGTCCACGACAGCACTTTAAATTTGTTCGTAGGTCGAGATCAGCGTAGCACGGCACGCTGCTTTCGTTTCCATTTATTCAACTGGCAGAAATAGATACCAGTGCCTATAGATGTTAACACATTAAAAATATTCAACATTTAATATATTACATAGGATCATCGAAATATAGCTAATTTCTGGATGATTCAGCTGATATCAGTGTGACTAACTTTATTTAAAAAATCTTTAAATTCTATAGATTTATATTCTTATATAATCGCAGTCTAATTTTATTTCTGTTTAAACTTCTTGTTACATTAACTATCTCTATCGTTGCAGATCAAACTTTGCCCGTGATCCGAAACAGTTTTATAAATTTTTCAACTTAAAACGTAAATCTTCATGAAATCATTGGTTTACCTTGATAATACAAAAGAAATTTCCGATCAGGCAGTGGCTGATCCCTTTGCCGAGTATTTGCAATCAGTATACTTATCGAGTATATATAGTTGCAGTGAATTGTATATATATCCCAGTTATTATTGAGTGTACGCTGCTAAAAGACCTAAAGTCTACCAAACCTACTTGCCTGGTTCCGATGGAGTGCCAGTGTTCTTAGATACTGTGCGGATTCAATATGTGAATTATTACAAAATATATTTAACTTGTAAGTTAACTCAGCTGTGTTTCCTGGTATATGGAAGGAATCTTTTATTATTCCACTCCATTAAAATTATTTTAAGTGTACTTTTAAACACTATAGGGTCTGCCACTCCAAACATCTTTGGAAAAATTACTACCACCAACCTTCTTGAGTTCACCTAGCTTGTTATTAAAGGGTTTTAGGCTAAAATGCAAACTGACGTCGTTAACACAGATTTTAGTAAGGCATTTGATTTCGAAGTCATTCTTTGTTGCTTCAAAAATTAAATATTATTGTATTTCCAGCAAATCTCTTGACGTGGCTTTCTGAGTACTTGTGTGACCAAACACAGAAAATAGTTTTGAAAACATTGTATCCAATTGTATTTTTGTTACCTCCCCCAGGGGAGTCACCAAGGACCATTGCTATTTAATCTCTTTATTAATGATCTTCTAGCTGTTATTACTAACTCTCGCGTTTATATGTTTGCTGATGATGTAGAGCTATGTTTTACCTATAATGATGGTTCTCTGTGTAACTTACTACAGTCGGATTTGGTGCACTTTCGGCCTTAATTTACTAAATTAAACTTGTTCAAATTGTTCATGTCTCTAAGCAGAAGTAACTCTTATACTGCTCACTACTTGCTTGAGGCTTCACCACTTATCCGCGTTTTTAAAATTAAAGATTTAGGCATCACTCTTGATAGCAAATTGAATGCTATATAATATAATAAAATAATAATGATAATATCGTCTATGGTCAATAAGGCCACAAGTCTCATTGGCTTCATCAAGCGGTGGTCATAAGAGTTTAATGATCCCTAGACCACTAAAATGCTAAGTACATCCTAGTACGTCCCATCCTGGAGTATGAATCTTGTGTGTGGACCTTGCAATAAGAAATTCAAGAGGATAGAATTGAATCTGTGCAGAAAAAATTTCTTCTGTTTGCGCTTAGAAGTTTTAATTGGGTTCCTGGGATAGATCTAGCAGCGTATTCAAATAGACTTTTTATACTCGATACCGAAGGTAAGGAGTATATTGGGTTTGTGCAATGTCCGTCATGGTGTCTGTCCATCCGTATGTTCGCAACTTTTTTCCACACCCTTCAAGTTAGAGACTTCAAACTTTGCAAATCTCTTTATCTATGGCTTAGTAAATTAAAGTGTCAAGATTGGAGCTCTACGATAACTAGGGGGCTGGCAAATCGATAAACTCGATAACGCAAAAACGATAGATCCAGCTATATCGCAAGCCCTTACAGCTGGAACTACCAAATTTTGGGAGAAAATAGCTATTTACAATCCCCAAAAAACTGCATCAAAAATTTTGGAGCCACGCCCACCCATTCCGCCCCCAGCCCCCTCGCAGCTTAAAATCAGAAATGCTTATATCTATTACAGTTTTTAAGCTAGAACCACCAAATTTTGTGCCAAGATAGGTGATTACAACCTCCAAAAAAATGCATAAAAACTTTGGATGCCACGCCAATCCATACTGCCCCAAACCGCCCCAATGCTTCACTAAAAACGGGAATGCGTGTATTTTCCAAAGAGTTAAAGCTAGAGTCACCAAATTTGGTAGGAAGATAGCTGTTAACGATCCCCAAAAAACTGCATCAAAAATTTGGAGCCACGCCACCCCGTTCCCTAGCCCCTTGCATTTTGAAATCAAACAAGTAGAAACGTTGCAGTCGGACGCACCCGACTGCGGTATACTCGATACCAGTAGTAAAACAGATTAAAAGAGAGCTGATTGCAATGGTGTGTGGATACGGCAGGGGTGTACGCTGCCTCAACGATTGTCTGATGCAGATGGGGATGCCAAAAAGCTATCTTCCTTCCAAATTTGGTGACTCTAGCTCAAAATTTGTTAAAGGTAGGGGCTGGGGCGGTATGGGGGCGTGGCATCAAAATTTTTGCTACAGATCTATGTATCATGTCAATAGCTATCCTCAAACCGAATTTGAAGACTTTAGCTCAAAGTTAGTAGAATATGGTGGTAGGGGGACTGGGGTCTGGGGGCTGGTATGGGGGGCGTGGCGTCCAAAGTTTAGCTGCAGATCTATTTATGATGTTAATTGCTATCCTCATACCAAATTTGGTGACTCTAGCTCAAAGTTAGTAGAATATGGTGAAGGGGGGGCTGGGGGCGGTATGGGTGGGGGCCGCCATCCAAAATTTTTGGGTTTCTTCATCACCAATCTTGGCATAAAATTTGGCGTCTCTAGCTCAAAAAATGTGGAAAATATAGGCGTTTTTGATTTCAAAATGCAGGGGGCTGGGGAACGGGGGGGCGTGGCTCCAAAACTTTGATGCAGTTTTTTGACGATCGTTAATAGCTATTTTCCTACCAAATTTGGTGACTCTAGCCTTAACGCTTTGGAAAATACACGCATTCCCGTTTTTAGTGAAGCATTGGGGCGGTTTGGGGCAGCTTGGGCAGTATGGATTGGCGTGGTATCCAAAGTTTTTATGAATTTTTTGGGGGGTTATAATCACCTATTTTGGCACAAAATTTGGTGGCTCTAATTCAAAAACTGTAAAAGATATAAGCATTTCTGTTTTTAAACTGCGGGGGTGCTGTTGGCGGAATGGGTGGGGCTCCAAAACTTTGATGCAGGTTTTGGGGGATCGTTACCAGTTATCTACCCACCAAATTTTGTGACTCTAGCTCAAACACTATGGAAGATACACGCACTACCGTTTTTAGCGAAGCGTTGGGGTGGTTGAGGGCGGATAGGGCAGTATAGATGGGCGTGGCATCCAAAGTTTTTATGAATTTGGTTGGAGATCGTCAACACCTATCTTGGCACCAAATTTGGTGGGTCTAGCTCAAAAACTGTAGAAGATATAGGCATTTTTAGTGTTAAACTGCGGGGTGGCTGGGGGCGGAATGGGTGGGCGTGGCTCCAAAATTTTTGATGCAGTTTTTTGGGGATTGTTAGTAGTTATTTTCTCCCCAAATTTGGTAGTTCTAGCTGTAAGGGCTTGCGAAATAGCTGGATCTATCGATTTTGCGTTATCGAGCTTATCGATTTGCCAGCCCCCTAGTTATCGTAGAACTCCAATCTTGACACTTTAATTTACTATGCCATAGATGAAGAGGTTTGCAAAGTTTGAAGTCTCTAACTTGAACGGTGTGGAAAAAAGTTGCGAACATACAGACGGACAGACGGACGGACGGACAGACACCATGACGGACATTGCACAAACCCAATATACTCTTTACCTTCGGTATCGAGTATAAAAAGCCTATATTTTCCACAGCTTTTGAGCTAGAGCCGCCAAATTTGGTGCCAAGATTGGAAGTGGAGAAACCCAAAAATTTTGGATGGCGCCCCCACCCATACCACCCCCAGCCCCCCTTCCACCATATTCTACTAACTTTGATCTAGAGTCACCAAATTTGGTATGAGGATAGCAATTAACATCATAAATAGATCTGCAGCAAAACTTTTGACGGCACGCCCCCCCACACCAGCCCCCCTTCCACTATATTCTACTAACTTTGAGCTAGAGTCACCAAATTCTGTTTGAGAATAGCAATTAACATCACAAACAGATCTGCAGCAAAACATTGGACGCCACGCCCCCCCCATACCAGCCCCCAGCACCCAGCCCCCCTTCTACCATATTCTACTAACTTTGAGCTAGAGTCACCAAATTCTGTTTGAGGATAGCAATTGACATCATAAATAGGTCTGCAGCAAAAGATTGGATGCCACGCCCCCCCTTACCAACCCCAGCCACCCTTCCCCCAAATTTTACTATTTTTGAGCTAGAGTCACCAAATTTGGGAGGAAGATAGTTTTTTGGCATCCCCATCTGCACCAGACAATCTTTGGGGCAGCCTACACCCCTGCCGTATCCACACCCCATTGCAATCAGCTCTATTTTAATCTGTTTTACTACTGGTATCGAGTATACCGCAGTCGGGTGCGTCCGACTGACGTTTCTACTTGTTTTAATTAATCTTTCTTCTCTGTTGAACCGTAGAATTATGAATGGAGTAGTATTTATCACTAATCTACTTAATGTAGAAATCGACTCATCAGTTCTTTTAAGTCGAGTAAAATTAAATGTTCCTATTATATCCGTAACTTTTAACCCCTTAGCTTTGATCGTTGTTCGAGCAACTATTTAATTCACGAACAATGTCGGGTTATATGTTCTGACTATAACAGGCTTAATTCTCGTGTCTTATTAGAGACTTCAACTCCATTACTTAAACAATCGATAATGCAAACGCAACAAATGTTGGGCCACTAATTTTCTTGTTGAACTAACCACAGCTTTAACGTTAACTTTTTGATGTGTTAACATCTATAGGCACGGGTACCCATTTCTGCCATTTGATAATACATGCAAACAATGCAGCGTGCCGCGCTGTAACGAGCTCGACCGACAAACAAATTTAGAGTGCCTTCGTGGACCGACTGCAAAATTTCATATACATATTCATCTGAGTATGATTGTATTGGTGTAGCGGCAGAGAATAACTGTAAAATACAAAGTCTTGTCCAAGTTTGAAGGGTAGTATAAACTTAATATGAACTTTGTGCAATTGAATAGCCAAACTTGAGATTCTTTAATATAATAATTGTTTATATTCTAGCATTGTTTATTGTTTATATTCTAGCATAAACAATATATATATTTTCAAATCAAATATTCGAGTTTTCATTGACAATTATTGAATATTGGTTCAAGGGGTATTTTTTCTTTGTGCAGCTTGTGCGTCTCAGTTTTTGTTCAGTTTCCCTTTGCGTTCAGCGGCCCGTCGATTAAAGGAGAGGCGGCGGGTCAGCGGACAGCAAGAACGGTAAAAAGTTGTTGGTACATATTGTATGAAAGTGCGTTTGAAACATACATATATTTCCTGCTGAGCCTGCTTACCGAGGTTTTTGTTAGTTTTGATATTTTTCCTTTTTTTGTGTCAGCGGCAAACGCGTGCTTACAATTACATATGTATGTACCAATGCACTACTGAATACACTTTCGTAATTTGTGTACATCTTTGCATAACTGTATGGCAAGGATTGTTAGAAAGTGTCATAGGGTAAAAATTGGGAAGAGTATGTATGATCAGCAATACCAAAACTGGTATTTGACTGCCTTGGAAGACAAAATCTTGTTTTCTTACTCAAGCGCAATAATGGGGGAAGAAAAATAGTTTTGTGAACAAGTGTTTGCAGAAGCCTAGTTTTTAGCTCCAGATACTTGGTTGGCTAGGTGCATATCAGTTGCTATTGCATGTGTTTTGTGGGGTAGGACAGGTATCAAAAGGTCATAGAATACGTAAGGCAGGCAAGCTATCGTTCATATCCAAGAATCTTATTTATTGCAAAAATAACTTAATTTAATTAACTATTCTTTTCTTTTTTATGCCAATATATAGCAGTCAAACAGGTAAAAACAGGTGTTACCACATCGCTTGTGAGTTCTAACACTCATAAGTTTTTTTTTTACCTCACGTTACTTCCAGGTTTACTTATAATTTTATATATATAATTTTTAATCTAATTATTTTTACTATATATTATAATTAAACTAATTTTGTTTCATTTTAGCTGCTCATAACTGACAATAAATAAATAAATATTCATGAAAATACTGTTTAGCTTTGCTAAGTCTTTGATTTTACTGTAGATTATAGCATCATATTTTTTTTTAGATACAATATGCGTTTCAAATATTTTTTGTCCCTGCTATCTCGAACAAATTGTGTGTGCGCATTAAACTCTTCTAACATACGCTTCATAAAAAACATTTTTACTCGAGCAAGCCTCAGATGATTGAAATCAATAAAACATAGCTCGAGTAAAATTGTCTTTACTTGTAGCTTACACAATGTTCGTTTCAATGAATTGTCACGCAAAAATGAGCTGACACGGTTTGATTGGAACTAAAACAGGCCATACCGATACTCGTTTGTGATTGACGATCACGAGACGGTTCACACTGAATCGATTGAACATGTTTGGTGAAGTGACTTGATTTGATTGTATTTTTGGCAAGAGTGTTTAATCATACTTTATCATTATCGTTGCACTTCTCTGATTGCTACACATTTTTCTGCTGGAGTCATCTTTGCTAGCTGTGCTCAGTATTACCACTGAGCAGAAAATAATATAGAGCACTCACGCCGTACGGAGAATCTTATCATTCAATACTAGTGCGATTGGATCCATGCAGACAAAAGAGCGCAAAAAGCGATTAGCAGAACTCTCTCGCCTCAAAACTTTGCAGGCAAATTATCCCACGTAAAAATGCAAAGCATTTTTTTGACTGCTTTGCTTGCGAATGGTGAGCCATGGTGAAACAATATAAAGGTGTTCTATTCCGCTGTGGCGGCGTACATAGGTTTCGAAGAGAGCAGTGAGCAAGAGAGAAATAAGATAGAGACAGCTATAACTTCATATACCGCACTGCTCTTTCTAGTGTTATTGTTAGCTGCAGCAAATGAATAGAATTTGAAATGAAAAACATAAAACAAATTTATTGTTTAGAATTAATTGTTTTAAATAACTTTTTATTTAACAATATAACTAAAACTACTGTTATATTTTAAAATATTTTTTGTGGCCCATTTTCCTTTGTTTCTGCTTTTTAAGTCTTATTTTTTCATTTAAATTTTTAATTCTAAATTTAAGTCGCAATTTAAAAAAAAAAATTTTAATTTTTTTATCTAATTGGACATGTTGTGCATTGTTGAGCAATACACAACAATACTGTTTCGACATTTTCTAAATTTTTCAGTCGGTCCACGACAGCACTCTAAATTTGTTCGTAGGTCGAGATCAGCGTAGCACGGCACGCTGCTTTCGTTTCCATTTATTCAACTGGCAGAAATAGATACCAGTGCCTATAGATGTTAACACATTAAAAATATTCAACATTTAATATATTACATAGGATCATCTATATATAGCTAATTTCTGGATGATTCAGCTGATATCAGTGTGACTAACTTTATTTAAAAAATCTTTAAATTCTATAGATTTATATTCTTATATAATCGCAGTCTAATTTTATTTCTGTTTAAACTTCTTGTTACATTAACTATCTCTATCGTTGCAGATCAAACTTTGCCCGTGATCCGAAACAGTTTTATAAATTTTTCAACTTAAAACGTAAATCTTCATGAAATCATTGGTTTACCTTGATAATACAAAAGAAATTTCCGATCAGGCAGTGGCTGATCCCTTTGCCGAGTATTTGCAATCAGTATACTTATCGAGTATATATAGTTGCAGTGAATTGTATATATATCCCAGTTATTATTGAGTGTACGCTGCTAAAAGACCTAAAGTCTACCAAACCCGGCTACTTGCCTGGTTCCGATGGAGTGCCAGGTTGTGTTCTTAGATACTGTGCGGATTCAATATGTGAATTATTACAAAATATATTTAACTTGTAAGTTAACTCAGCTGTGTTTCCTGGTATATGGAAGGAATCTTTTATTATTCCACTCCATTAAAATTATTTTAAGTGTACCTTTAAACACTATAGGGTCTGCCACTCCAAACATCTTTGGAAAAATTACTACCACCAACCTTCTTGAGTTCACCTAGCTTGTTATTAAAGGGTTTTAGGCTAAAATGCAAACTGATGTCGTTAACACAGATTTTAGTAAGGCATTTGATTTCGAAGTCATTCTTTGTTGCTTCAAAAATTAAATATTATTGTATTTACAGCAAATCTCTTGACGTGGCTTTCTGAGTACTTGTGTGACCAAACACAGAAAATAGTTTTGAAAACATTGTATCCAATTGTATTTTTGTTACCTCCCCCAGGGGAGTCACCTAGGACCATTGCTATTTAATCTCTTTATTAATGATCTTCTAGCTGTTATTACTAACTCTCGCGTTTATATGTTTGCTGATGATGTAGAGCTATGTTTTACCTATAATGATGGTTCTCTGTGTAACTTACTACAGTCGGATTTGGTGCACTTTCGGCCTTAATTTACTAAATTAAACTTGTTCAAATTGTTCATGTCTCTAAGCAGAAGTAACTCTTATACTGCTCACTACTTGCTTGAGGCTTCACCACTTATCCGCGTTTTTAAAATTAAAGATTTAGGCATCACTCTTGATAGCAAATTAAATGCTATATAATATAATAAAATAATAATGATAATATCGTCTATGGTCAATAAGGCCACAAGTCTCATTGGCTTCATCAAGCGGTGGTCATAAGAGTTTAATGATCCCTAGACCACTAAAATGCTAAATACATCCTAGTACGTCCCATCCTGGAGTATGAATCTTGTGTGTGGACCTTGCAATAAGAAATTCAAGAGGATAGAATTGAATCAGTGCAGAAAAAATTTCTTCTGTTTGCGCTTAGAAGTTTTAATTGGGTTCCTGGGATAGATCTAGCAGCGTATTCAAATAGACTTTTTATACTCGATACCGAAGGTAAAGAGTATATTGGGTTTGTGCAATGTCCGTCATGGTGTCTGTCCGTCTGTCCATCCGTATGTTCGCAACTTTTTTCCACACCCTTCAAGTTAGAGACTTCAAACTTTGCAAATCTCTTTATCTATGGCTTAGTAAATTAAAGTGTCAAGATTGGAGCTCTACGATAACTAGGGGGCTGGCAATTTGATAAACTCGATAACGCAAAATCGATAGATCCAGCTATTTCGCAAGCCCTTACAGCTAGAACTACCAAATTTGGGGAGAAAATAGCTACTAACAACCCCCAAAAAACTGCCTCAAAAATGTTGGAGCCACGCCCACCCATACCGCCCCCAGCCCCCCCGCAGTTTATCACCAAGAATGCCCATATCTTCTACAGTTTTTGAGCTAGAGCCATCAAATTTGGTTCCAAGATAGGTCTTGACGATCCCCAATCAAATTCATAAAAACTTTGGATGCCACGCCCATCTATACTGCCCTATCCGCCCTCAACCACCCCAACGCTTCGCTAAAAACGGTAGTGCGTGTATCTTCCAAAGTGTTTGAGCTAGAGTCACAAAATTTGGTAGGTAGATAACTGGAAACGACCCCCCAAAAACTGCATCAAAGTTTTGGGGCCCCACCTACCCATTCCGCCCCCAGCCCCCTCGCAGCTTAAAATCAGAAATGCTTATATCTATTACAGTTTTTAAGCTAGAACCACCAAATTTTGTGCCAAGATAGGTGATTACAACCTCCAAAAAAATGCATAAAAACTTTGGATGCCACGCCAATCCATACTGCCCCAAACCGCCCCAATGCTTCACTAAAAACGGGAATGCGTGTATTTTCCAAAGAGTTAAAGCTAGAGTCACCAAATTTGGTAGGAAGATAGCTGTTAACGATCCCCAAAAAACTGCATCACATCATTTGGAGCCACGCCACCCCGTTCCCTAGCCCCTTGCATTTTGAAATCAAAAAAGCCTATATTTTCCACAGCTTTTGAGCTAGAGCCGCCAAATTTGGTGCCAAGATTGGAAGTGGAGAAACCCAAAAATTTTGGATGGCGCAACCCCACCCATACCACCCCCAGCCCCCCTTCCACCATATTCTACTAACTTTGATCTAGAGTCACCAAATTCTGTTTGAGAATAGCAATTAACATCACAAACAGATCTGCAGCAAAACTTTGGACGCCACGCCCCCCCATACCAGCCCCCAGCACCCAGCCCCCCTTCTACCATATTCTACTAACTTTGAGCTAGAGTCACCAAATTCTGTTTGAGGATAGCAATTGA
This sequence comes from Scaptomyza polygonia, assembly GCA_035044585.1. Lineage (NCBI taxonomy): Eukaryota > Metazoa > Arthropoda > Insecta > Diptera > Drosophilidae > Scaptomyza > Scaptomyza polygonia. Next base: position 24,509 of record JAWNNU010002196.1, read on the forward strand.
CATCATAAATAGGTCTGCAGCAAAAGATTGGATGCCACGCCCCCCCTTACCAACCCCAGCCACCCTTCCCCCAAATTTTACTATTTTTGAGCTAGAGTCACCAAATTTGGGAGGAAGATAGTTTTTTGGCATCCCCATCTGCACCAGACAATCTTTGGGGCAGCCTACACCCCTGCCGTATCCACACCCCATTGCAATCAGCTCTATTTTAATCTGTTTTACTACTGGTATCGAGTATACCGCAGTCGGGTGCGTCCGACTGACGTTTCTACTTGTTTTAATTAATCTTTCTTCTCTGTTGAACCGTAGAATTATGAATGGAGTAGTATTTATCACTAATCTACTTAATGTAGAAATCGACTCATCAGTTCTTTTAAGTCGAGTAAAATTAAATGTTCCTATTATATCCGTAACTTTTAACCCCTTAGCTTTGATCGTTGTTCGAGCAACTATTTAATTCACGAACAATGTCGGGTTATATGTTCTGACTATAACAGGCTTAATTCTCGTGTCTTATTAGAGACTTCAACTCCATTACTTAAACAATCGATAATGCAAACGCAACAAATGTTGGGCCACTAATTTTCTTGTTGAACTAACCACAGCTTTAACGTTAACTTTTTGATGTGTTAACATCTATAGGCACGGGTACCCATTTCTGCCATTTGATAATACATGCAAACAATGCAGCGTGCCGCGCTGTAACGAGCTCGACCGACAAACAAATTTAGAGTGCCTTCGTGGACCGACTGCAAAATTTCATATACATATTCATCTGAGTATGATTGTATTGGTGTAGCGGCAGAGAATAACTGTAAAATACAAAGTCTTGTCCAAGTTTGAAGGGTAGTATAAACTTAATATGAACTTTGTGCAATTGAATAGCCAAACTTGAGATTCTTTAATATAATAATTGTTTATATTCTAGCATTGTTTATTGTTTATATTCTAGCATAAACAATATATATATTTTCAAATCAAATATTCGAGTTTTCATTGACAATTATTGAATATTGGTTCAAGGGGTATTTTTTTTTTGTGCAGCTTGTGCGTCTCAGTTTTTGTTCAGCTTCCCTTTGCGTTCAGCGGCCCGTCGATTAAAGGAGAGGCGGCGGGTCAGCGGACAGCAAGAACGGTAAAAAGTTGTTGGTACATATTGTATGAAAGTGCGTTTGAAACATACATATATTTCCTGCTGAGCCTGCTTACCGAGGTTTTTGTTAGTTTTGATATTTTTCCTTTTTTTGTGTCAGCGGCAAACGCGCGCTTACAATTACATGTGTATGTACCAATGCACTACTGAATACACTTTCGTAATTTGTGTACATCTTTGCATAACTGTATGGCAAGGATTGTAAGAAAGTGTAATAGGGTAAAAATTGGGAAGAGTATGTATGATCAGCAATACCAAAACTGGTATTTGACTGCCTTGGAAGACAAAATCTCGTTTTCTTACTCAAGCGCAATAATGGGGGAAGAAAAATAGTTTTGTGAACAAGTGTTAGCAGAAGCCTAGTTTTTAACTCCAGATACTTGGTTGGCTAGGTGCATATCAGTTGCTATTGCATGTGTTTTGTGGGGTAGGACAGGTATCAAAAGGTCATAGAATACGTAAGGCAGGCAAGCTATCGTTCATATCCAAGAAACTTATTTATTGCAAAAATAACTTAATTTAATTACCTATTCTTTTATTTTTTATGGCAATATATAGCAATCAAACAGGTAAAAACAGGTGTTAACACATCGCTTGTGAGTTCTAACACTCATAAGTTTTTTTTTTACCTCACGTTACTTCCAGGTTTACTTATAATTTTATATATATAGTTTTTAATCTAATTATTTTTACTATATATTAAATTAAACTAATTTTGTTTCATTTTAGCTGCTCATAACTGACAATAAATAAATAAATATTCATGAAAATACTGTTTAGCTTTGCTAAGTCTTTGATTTTACTGTAGATTATAGCATCATATTTTTTTTTAGATACAATATGCGTTTCAAATATTTTTTGTCCCTGCTATCTCGAACAAATTGTGTGTGCGCATTAAACTCTTCTAACATACGCTTCATAAAAAACATTTTTACTCGAGTAAGCCTCAGATGATTGAAATCAATAAAACATAGCTCGAGTAAAATTGTCTTTACTTGTAGCTTACACAATGTTCGTTTCAATGAATTGTCACGCAAAAATGAGCTGACACGGTTTGATTGGAACTAAAACAGGCCATACCGATACTCGTTTGTGATTGACGATCACGAGACGGTTCATACTGAATCGATTGAACATGTTTGGTGAAGTGACTTGATTTGATTGTATTTTTGGCAAGAGTGTTTAATCATACTTTATCATTATCGTTGCACTTCTCTGATTGCTTCACATTTTTCTGCTGGAGTCATCTTTGCTAGCTGTGCACAGTATTACCACTGAGCAGTAAATAATATAGAGCACTCACGCCGTACGGAGAATCTTATCATTCAATACTAGTGCGATTGGATCCATGCAGACAAAAGAGCGCAAAAAGCGATTAGCAGAACTCTCTCGCCTCAAAACTTTGCAGGCAAATTATCCCACGTAAAAATGCAAAGCATTTTTTTGACTGCTTTGCTTGCGAATGGTGAGCCATGGTGAAACAATATAAAGGTGTTCTATTCCGCTGTGGCGGCGTACTTAGGTTTCGAAGAGAGCAGTGAGCAAGAGAGAAATAAGATAGAGACAGCCAAGGTATACTTAACTAGGTAGTCCCGCTCTTTTGCTTGCCCTCTTTTTCTGTTGCCTTACGATTCAGTCTCGTTGCGAACGTTGTAAGCGACGCACGTACGCGGATTTTTCGTTAGGCAACGAGAGAGCGGAGTGAGACTACCTAGTTAAGTATACCTTGGAGACAGCTATAACTTCATATACCGCACTGCTCTTTCTAGTGTTATTGTTAGCTGCAGCAAATGAATAGAATTTGAAATGAAAAACATAAAACAAATTTATTGTTTAGAATTAATTGTTTTAAATAACTTTTTATTTAACAATATAACTAAAACTAAAGTTATATTTTAAAATATTTTTTGTGGCCCATTTGTCTTTGTTTCTGCTTTTTAAGTCTTATTTTTTCATTTAAATTTTTAATTCTAAATTTAAATCGCAATTTAAAAAAAAAAATTTTAATTTTTTTATCTAATTGGACATGTTGAGCAATACACTACAATACTGTTTCGACATTTTCTAATATAATATCAATGAATTTTCCGCAACACAGCTGCTCACTTTAAAGTGTCAATGCATACTGACAAAAACTAAGTAGGGCCAAAGAGAAGAGGAATTCGGAATAGAACACCTTTATATTGTTTCACCATGTTCTTATACCTTGGTCCCGTCGGCAGTCGAAGTTTTACGAAGTATACACTTATTTCAGTGCACGTTTGCTTGTTGACGAGAAAGGTTGTGTGCGGACGAATTTATTTTCTTGTTCCTTAACCCTTAAGCGTACACTAATATGAAGTATTGCAAATTTTGCTGCAAAGTTGTGATGGGAGTGAGTTTTACACAAGAGAATTTAAAAATAACAAAAATATTAAAAAAAAAAAAATTAATAAGCGCAGCACAAAATGTAGAGCTGGATAGATTTGTAATTTCTTTTTATTTTAAAATAAGAATATATTTGAAAGTAAAATACAAAAAAAAATTGTATTAAGAACCAAAAGCATCGTTTAACTGGTAATTCTAAATTATTAAAAACTAAACTTTAAAATAATGTTTCGTCTTTTTATTTTAAATGGCATATTCAAAATACTTCATATACAACAATATTGTTTCGTCATTTTCTAATACAAAATCAAATATTTTTCCGCAACACGACTGCTCACTTCAGATTGTCAATGCATACTGACAAAAACTAAGTACGGGCAAAGAGAGCAGGAATTCGGAATAGAACACCTTAATATTGTTTCACCATGAACCAAGGTATACTTAAGTATACTTTGGTTCCAACCATGAAACATGAAACGATAAAACGGAACTGGTAAACACACTTAATACGTAATTGATTGTGGGAATAGAACAAAAAGTATGAAGTAAAAATATGACAAGTGCTTGTCTGTAAATATTTTATATATGAACAGAAAAATTAAGTTTTAATTTGTGGCTCTCTTATTGAAAGGTGGTGATATCCATAATAAAATGTATTTTAACTGTATAGTATCGAGTGTTAAAAATATTTAATGTGAATGTGGTGTTTGGTAAATACTCCTCATACCTTTATTAACCGCACGTATAATCGGTCTGCCAACCATCGATGGAAAAATGTGCGCGGGAAAATTGCTGCCAGCATAGCCACATTTTACGAACTGTATATAAAAATATGAATTAGACTTTTAAGAATGCACCCTTTAGTTACTACTACTAAAGATAATAGAATTACAAGATATTGCAATTGGCAGTAAAAGCTCTTTCTCTTGTATTGGAGCTGTGAACTTCTCTTGGTTTTGCCATGGTTTTGCCTTCGCTTCAGTAATTATGAGCGAGCGCAAAAGCGAATAGCACGTTGCAGACGTTTTTGTTTCACTTGCCCTTGCGCTCGTCGTCTATCGTACGACAATCAAAAACGGTAAATATTTGTAAGTATTTGTATGCAAGTGTTTGCTGCATATATTCCTGGCTGGGAAATTCCGAAATTCAACTGGCCTCCCGAGTCCAGCCCACACCTACATTTGTGAAACCGTACCATCGAATCCTTCACGAGCACTATCGCTGTTGCGAGAAAACTTACAGCCTTATTTGTCAGCAAGGAACTATAAAGCGATTATGAACCCCCTTTATATCACCTGCATTTTTAATTTCTCCGGTCTCTCTATGAAGCAGTTCGTGATGCGCCTTGTGACACGTACCACAAAGCGGCCCACTACAATCTTTCGTCAGATGACGCTTACTGAAGCAAACTACACATAAGCCTATCCTTTTAATCATGGTGAAACAATATAAATGTGTTCTATTCGAATTCCTCCTCTCTTTGGCCTTACTTAGTTTTTGTCAGTATGCATTGACACTTTGAAGTGAGCAGTTGTGTTGCGGAAAATTCGTTGATTTAATATTAGAAAATGACGAAACAATATTGTTGTATATGTAGTTTTTAAAAATATTACTTTAGTTTAAGTATAATATTGTTCAATAAAAAGTTATTAAAAAAAATTCATTCTATTCACTTACTGCAGCTAAAAATAACACTAGCAAGAGCAGTGCGGTATATGAAGTCATAGCTGTCTCTTTCTTATTCCTATCTTGCTAACTGCCTCTCTTCGAAAACTAGGTACGTCGCCACAGCGGAAAAGAACACCTTAATATTGTTTCACCATGGATGGCATTTTGCGTGTCAATGCATTTCATATTTGTGCAGTCAGCTGTTGTTTATTTACTTAGCTCTAGCTCAAGCTTTGCAATGAGCTCCTTAATTTCCAGCTCCTGCGTTTTCAGCTTAAATTAATTTTTAATCTTAAGCTCCTTCAAAGCAAGCTTCCTTTCGTCCACTTCCTTCGCCGACAAAAACTGCTTCTCCTCCAGCAGCAGTCGCTTCTCGCGAAACTGCCTGATTTTTACTTACGGCCTGTTTGACATGACATAACTTAATTTAAAATAAAGAATAGGAGCATTTACCCTCGACATAACTTAAATTAATAAATCAGTGTGGCAGTGCTGTATAATTATGTAAAACAAAGAAAACTAAACAGCTATTATAACATATTGACAACATCTGCATTCAACAAAATAAATAATAGATATTTTCGAAGTCTTTTGACTTTTTGTCATAAATTAAACTATGATTTTGTACTAAAATTAATAGTTTCTGCTCATTCATTTTCAATAAGATGTTTTATTGTAGTTGACTGACGTTTTGCAAGACTTTTTCGACTTTTTGCAACACTGTTCGAGTTATTTCTGCTACCTGCGGGTTCAAAATTAAGTTATGTTCGGTTAAGTTATGTATGTTGAGCGTAAACGTTAACATTGATAGCCATAAGGTAGATTGAGTCAGCATATGATTATGTACCACCTGTTTTGTATGAAATCGGTTTGTTTGGCGAAAGTTTACACAAAAGTAAAAGGAATTAATATGGAAAACTACTGTCCAGGTACGTAAAACGATAGTTTACCAATGTTTGGCTCGTTGTTTTGTGTTTTTGTCCAATTGTACTGTGTTTTGTTTATGTGTATTTTTAAAACGAATTTAACAAATGTAGTTGTGTTTCGTGGATCAGTACTTTTGCATGGCAAAGCGGTGCAAAAAGTTGTGAGAAACTAATTAGCAAAGTGTGCAGATTTATAAGAACCTTATTCTTTTTGTCCGAATCCACACGTTTTCGAAAAAATCAAATTTTTCTAGTACCATATGATTATGTTTAGTCGTGCTGAGCTGGTTGACATTTGGAGCAACAACAATCGCTCAGAAGACGCCGTACAACAGCACATTTTGGAAGGTATCGAGCAAAAATATTAAAATGACGAGACCATTAAGTCAATAAATGAAAAACTGAAGGCCTTCGTCAATAATATAAATAAACATTTGCCGAAGTGTAGTCAACTCGGGAAAGATTTAAGGGAAAGCACTTAAAAGCATATTAAAAGAAATTACTGGACATTATGCATTAAACCTTGTTGTTACAGACAACAGAAGCTATGACTTCATATACCGCACCTAATTGAATTATAATTCAACCATGTACCGCACTGCATTTCAAGTGTTATTGTTAGCTGCAGCAAGTGAATAGAATGAATTTTTTTAAATAACTTTTTATTTAACAATATAATACTTAAACTAAAGTAATATTTTTAAATACTACATATACAACAATATTGTTTCGTCATTTTCTAAAGGCCCAGTTACCCGAACTTGTCTTGAACTGAATTTGAATTGAATGCGAGCGTGAATTGGTATATGAAAACAAAGCGATTACTCAAACGTGAACTAGACTTGAACCTAAATATGAACATGAACATAAAAATGAGCCGAATACCAAGAACATTGAATTATCGAACAGCTGTTTGTCATTGTTTTGAGATTATCACAATTGCGCGCGAATTTCTGTTCAAAAAAAAATAATAAAGTAATTGAATATGGATGCTATGGTTAATATATATTACATGTATTCAGTACAAATAGGTTTAATAAGCATGGAAATGCCGGAAATGAGAACGCGGGGTTGGGCAGTTCGGCCAATGAATACGGATTGGAATGTCGCTGGTTATTACAGACCTTCAGCAAAATCAAGAATTTAGATGATTCTCAATTTTTCCTGCACAATAGAATGTCCAAACCACTGTTTAAACTGTTGCTAACGTTGTTGGGCAGTTCTTTATCTCGTCATTGCCGGATCCATTGCCGGATCCATATTGTTTGCCTGCTTTCTTGCATAAAAATCATTTTCCTGCACCAATTAAATAAGTTAATGCTTTCATCAATGCGTCCATTTTAAATCAGCTGTTCAATGTAATTGGATCGTAACTTGAACTGAAATATGAACTGGAACTAAAAATTCTGTTTTCTGCAGGTTTCCAATTCAGTTAAATTCAGTTCAAGTTTTGGGTAACCAGCAAACAGTGTTTGACGTTTAGTTGAACTGATCAGCTGTTTTCTAAGTCCACGTTCAATTCGGTTCACCTTCGGGTAACTGGGCCTAAAGTAAGGTATAGAAAATGTTTTCTTGTATGTATACGGCCGATACATTTTGGTCGCTTTGTTGTGACATTTAAATTAAAATAAATATTCATATTCAAATAAAAAACATTTATTATTATTATTTTACAGTAAGGCATTTTATATTTATATGTAAACGGCACAAGTACAAATCTAACCTAAAGAACACACATGAACAGAAATAACAAACAGAACGAAATTCGTCCGCAAGGACGTCTTACCACAACGACAAGCACTTTGGGACTGTCGAATGGTACCAGAAAAAAGAGAGCGCTTGCTCGCATGACACTACCATATTAATTGTATCATGCCTTGGGTAAAACCAAGGCATACTTAAGAAGGTGGCGTAACTCGCTCTCTCGCCCTCTTTTCACTTCTTAAATTGTCAGTCTGTTAGCAGCAGTTGTGAGCGACGCATCTCCGCGGACGATTTTTTCGTGTAAAACTTCTTGTGCTACAAACTTTACGTGTTGTTGCAATGGCGCCTCTCTCTCTCGCTCTCTTCTGTCATTCTGACACTTAAATAAGAAGTTGTGAGCGGTAAGTGCGGCTACCTTGTTAAGTATGCCTTGGGTAAAACAATATTAAGGTGTTCTATTCCGCATTCCTGCTCTCTTTGGCCTTACTTAGTTTTTGTCAGTATGCATTGACACTTTGAAGTGAACAGTCATGTTGCGGAAATGTCCTTGATTTTGTATTAGGAAATGTCGAAACAATATTGTTGTAAATCTAATGAGAACAATATATCCCCATAATAACCCAACTCACGACCCGATTCAATCCAGATCGTACACCACCCTTACCCAAGTACCAAACCGACCATGCCAACTGGGAACACTTCACAAAAAACTGCACACAAAACTCCGAATACAGGGTCAGCGGATGCATAAACCACCAAGTAGCCCAAATAACCAAATGCATTAGAGCAGCTGCAAATTGCACTATTCCGCAAACAAAAATTCTCCATAAAGCCAAAGTACCATGGTGGAACAATATAATAATAAAATAATAATATAATAAAATACAAAAAAGCCAATGCCACTTTTAAAAAAGCGGTATTAGCGGCCAAACGCACTTGTTCAGAAAGATTTACATCCCAAATCTCTCCCCTCTCAAACTCTTAAAAACCCTGGTCTGACATCAAACGTCTGGTCAGGGTTCCCCCCTCCCCACTTAAATATATTACAACGGACTCTGAGACAATCACCAACTCCTTTTGCATTGCGGAAGAGTTCGGCAAAGCTTGGGCAAAGTACTAAGCTGACACCAACTTTTCAGAAGAATACGTGCAGCATAAACAGTCTTATCAGTCTAATGTTTCATGTTTCCATAATGGCGACTGATTTTGAAAGAGCTTTCGATTGCGTGGGAATTCATGCAGTGCTCAGCTGACTCGAACACTGGGGCATTGGTCCAAGGCTTTATAACCTTATAAAAGCTTTTATGACAAATCGCACCTTCAAAGCGCGAGTCAACAATAATCTATTTAACACCCTCAAACTCGATAACGGGATCCCACAAGGCTCCCCACTCTCTGGAGTTCTCTTTACAATCGCATTCGAGCAAATTAACATTATATTCAATAGATATAAAGATGTTAATGTATCAGTTTACGCCGATGACGCAATCATATATGGTATACCGAAATTAAAAACGTCAACGTCGTAATAGATAGATTCAGTGCCATAGTACACGACTTGACCACAGTTGAAAAACAGAAATGCTTATATCTTCCACAGCTTTTAGAGTCACCAAATTTGGTAGGAGGATAGCAATTGACAACATACATAGATCTGCAGCAAAAACTTTGGATGTCAAGCCCCCATACCGCCCCCAGCCCTTCTTTCCCACATTAAACAAACTTTAAGCTAGAGTCACCAAATTGCACACAACACCAAATATCCTTCTGGCCATAGAATTCTTCAAAACAATACAACAAAAACGCAAAATTAAAATCATTTCTACCATAAGGCGCTGTGCCAATTACAACAAACAACTCAACCTACCCCTCCCGGACTCACACCCTGGCAACAAGGATTTTCCTTACTGGATGGATAACCACAAAAATATTAACTGCTGTCTATCTTGCCACACCAAGAACCGGACATCCGCCCCAAAATTCCGGACTCGCTTCTTAAGCGAAAAAAAACGAACTTACTGGGAAAACCTGGCTCTACACAGAAGGCTCAAAAACTGGCGACTCAACATCGTTCGCAGTCGAGTCGTCTAACGGGAAGACAATAGTCGCCGGAGACCTACTCCCCCCTACAACTCCATCTTTACCGCCGAAGCCTTTGCAAGCAAAAACCGAGGGTCTTTGTTATCTGCACCGACAGCCTATCTACTGTGGAAGCGGTACAAAACCCCGACCACACAGACACTACAGTGCGTGGTATAAAAATATCATTGCAGCCCACCAAAAAAAAAAAAACCATTTTCTGGGTCCCAGGCCATCAAGGCAAACGCCGACAAAGCGGCCAACAGCATACACAACTCGCCATCACACGCTTTCTAACCACTTAGAAATAAAGACACATTCAACCTAATTAATCGACAACTAAGAGAAAAACAACTGGAAGAATGGAACAGCTTTAACCATTGGTACTTCCACAACAACCCAAAATGCCTAAAAATCCAACTTCCCCCCACCCGCACAAGACGTGCATGTGGGTCGTTCATCCGCTTGCGAATTGGACACGGTGTAGATACAAACCAACATCTCCTTAACGGCCACAACAAACCAGCCTGCAGACTCTGCCGACACGAATTATCCATAACCCACCTACTGGACTCATGTCAAGAACTAGTGAGCAGTAGGGCCAATATGTTTAGCTCCCAAACCCCCACCGACCTCCTTAAATCCCACTCTATTCAAAACATAAGAAAAATAATAATTTTTATAGAAGCAAAATTAAATATATAATAGACTGATCTCCCAAAAGCGAGTCGAAGGCCTCAGCAGCCAGTACTCTCAAAACTAATATTAAGTTTAGTATTATATACAAGATTTAATTTGTTAAATATATAAATAAATAAATATTAATATTGGGAAAATACAAGAGATTATTTTTTCACATCTGACTGTCAAATATTCCACCATGCATAGCTTGACCAATTAGGACAAATTTTTTCAAACTTCTTGCGTTCAAAAATGACTGCTTTCCCGTGTAGAACATTAAAAGATGGCTTCTCAAAAAGCTTAAGACTTTTTATACTCGATACCGAAGGTAAAGAGTATATTGGGTTTGTGCAATGTCCGTCATGGTGTCTGTCCGTCTGTCCGTCTGTATGTTCGCAACTTTTTTCCACACCCTTCAAGTTAGAGACTTCAAACTTTGCAAACTCCTTTATCTATGGCATAGTAAATTAAAGTGTCAAGATTGGAGTTCTACGATAACTAGGGGGCTGGCAAATCGATAAACTCGATAACGCAAAATCGATAGATCCAGCTATTTCGCAAGCCCTTACAGCTAGAACTACCAAATTTTGGGAGAAAATAGCTACTAACAATCCCCAAAATACTGCATCAAAAATTTTGGAGCCACGCCCACCCGTTCCGCCCCCAGCGCCCCCGCAGCTCAAAAATAAAAATGCTCTTATCTTCTACAGTTTTTGAGCTAGACCCATCAAATTTGGTGCCAAGATAGGTGCTGACAATCCCCAATCAAATTCATAAAAACTTTGGATGCCACACCCATCTATACTGCCCTATCCGCCCTCAAATACCCCAACGCTTGGCTAAAAACGGTAGTGCGTGTATCTTCCATAGTGTTCGAGTAAGAGTCACAAAATTTGGTAGGTAGATAACTGGTAGCGACCCCCCAAAAACTGCATCAAAGTTTTGAAGCCCCACCCACCCATTCAGCCCCCAGCCCCCCCGGAGTTTAAAAACAGAAATGCTTATATCTTTTACAGTTTTTGAGTTAGAGCCACCAAATTTTGTGCCAAAACAGGTGATTATAACCCCCAAAAAAATTCATAAAAACTTTGTATACCACGCCAATCCATACTGCCCAAGCTGCCCCAAACCGCCCCAATGCTTCACTAAAAACGGGAATGCGTGTATTTTCCAAAGCGTTATTTTGGTAGGAAAATAGCTATTAACGATCGTCAAAAAACTGCATCAAAGTTTTTGAGCCACGCCCCCCCGTTCCCCAGCCCCCTGCATTTTGAAATCAAAAACGCCTATATTTTCCACATTTTTTGAGCTAGAGACGCCAAATTTGATGCCAAGATTGGTGATGAAGAAACCCAAAAATTTTGGATGGCGGCATCCCCATCTGCACCAGACAATCGTTGAGGCAGCGTACACCCCTGCCGTATCCACACACCATTGCAATCAGCTCTCTTTTAATCTGTTTTACTACTGGTATCGAGTATACCGCAGTCGGGTGCGTCCGACTGCAACGTTTCTACTTGTTAATAATGTTCTCTGGAATGTAAGCAGCGTTTTACGCTATCGCAAAAATATTAAGGACATTTCGTTGCTTTGTTGCAGTCCTCAAAGGACGTCAACTGCTCTAGAAAATTATTCAAGAAATTGGTTTTTTTTTAGATCCACCAGGAACTAGAAGTCCCTCACATAAGCCAGGAGGTGGCTAGGCTCACGAAGGCATATCTGGATAGGCTGGACAATCATGTCAACCCTCTGGCCATAAACCTGCTGGAAAACAGTACAATGACTCGGCGACTGAAGAGGGCACACCCTCCTTCCCCCATCACCCCCCAACCCCTTTTTAAACCCCAATAACAACTCCCAAGTCAATATGTTATATAGAAAAGTCAATGTTATGCATTACAATTCGCTGATAGTCCCCTTAGGGACTGATTTGCAAATAAAGAAAATAGAAAAAACAAAGTATTTGCCGTTTGGTAATAGTTTTTGGTGTTTTGTATTATTTTTATCGAAAACATAACCAATCAGTCAATTTTTCTGTAAGATTTTTAAATATATAATTTTTTTGATGATTTCGTTCTTTTTAACTTTACAGTACATTTTCGATCAATTACCATTAAATTTTGCCGTAGTTACCCCTAAACGATGGATATAATAGTAATGAGTTGTAAAATATAATAAACAAATACTTTTTTAAAGAAAGATTTGGTAAACACAACGATTTTTACGAAAATTGCATTAGTTAAAAAATTTTACTACTTTTTTTCAAAACACAAAAAAAAAGAAAAAAGTTGAATTATCGTATCAATAAAAACTAGCACTTTACGTTTAGGGGAAGTTTTAAGCATTTTAAAAAAATATACTCACTTGAATAATTTGCAAATGTTGATATTTGTATATTAAACGTTAAGAAAAAGGTGCTTGGTGATGCTATTATTTTTTCCGCATTTGTATGTACGTCTGAATGAACGTCTTCATCGAATTTAAAACATTCATGCATGTACAGTGTGTCAAAAAAGTATTCGTTTCCAAGCATACGGTGCAAACAGTTTTAACCGACTTAGCAGCCACTTTTTATGTTTTATGCATTCGTTAATTTAGGTGTACGGAAAACAACACAAAAGGAAAAACTTGGAAATTCTTTACGGAATCAAAAATATTGGTACGAAACTAAAAAATAACGCATATTTGTATCTCACAAAAGTATTCGTTTTTCCTATTTTTTTTTTTTTAAGATCTATTTTTAATATTAATGCACACATTTTTAATATTTTGCGTTGTAGCACTTGTTGGCACATATTACTTCCAAACGTCTTGGCATCGATTTGACCATTTTTTGGCAATATTCGGGACTTATTTTGGCCCATTCATTCAGCAAGACCTGCTTTAATACAACTTTTGATGCTGCCTGATTTTTATTTCAAGGTGAGACAGCAGATTTTCGATCGGGTTTGTATCAGCAGAAACATTTTAACGACCTATGCAGTGTGTTTTGGGTTGTTATCTAGTTGAAACAGAAATTTACTTGGCTCGAAACCCATATTGTAAGCACTTACGGCTAGGTTTTGATTCAATATGTCTAGATACATATTGGCGTTCATCATCTTGCCATCGATAAAAACCATATTTTCCACTGCACGTGCAGACATACAGCCCCAAACCATGACAGCATCGTCCATGCTTGACAGTTGCTGTTGTACTTTTTTCGGTTTAAAGCATCGCCAGGCTAACGCCACACCATATGTCGACCGCCAGTGCCAAAAATGTTGAACTCGCTCTCGTCGCTGAATATGATAGTCTCCCAGAAAAATAAGGTTCCGTTTTGTAGCTTTTGGCGAAAGATAATCTCATTAAAACGTTCACTGTTAAAATCAATGGTTACTTTCTAGAAATTTGACAATGGATATTATTCGAACGGAGCAGTTTCATCGCAGACGCTTGTGCTCAGAGTGGTCTGGAGCATGTTAAAAATTATTGGAACCGATAAATGCGGGTTTTGCCTGTTTTCCTGCTGAACTTTCCTCTCCTCTTTGAACGACTATGACTTTGGACGACCGGAACGATAGCTATTTTCCAAGCTGCGGATGGTGGACGGAGTTCAGTCAAACATTTTGCAAATATACTCAGTTGAGTGGCCCTAATTGAGCAGATACATTATTTTTTTTGAGCAAGAGTTTACACCTTTCCCTTGGGCATTTTGAAATAATAACAACTTTGGCAGTCCAACTGAACTAACAAAACTCAAATCACACGTAAAACTGAGCATAAACAAGTCCAAAATTAGAGGTAAATGCGATAAGAAATAAATAGATTAGGCGCAATGGTCGCAACAAACACTTTTGTGCGATGAAAATATGCGTTTGTTTAAAATTTTTTCCCATATTTTAGATACCATTCAGAATTTCTTAACATTTCATTTTGTGTTGTATTTCGTACACATAAATTAGGGAATTCAAAACCATAGCATAAAAAGTTTCTGCTAAGTCGTTGAAAACTGAAGGTACATTATTGGAAACGAATACTTTTGTGACTCACTGTTTGTATGCATTCACATAAATATATAGAAATGTGCCCTTTTATGTACAGTGGTTATATTGCACAGTCTGACTCTTGTTTCTTCCGTATAAATAAGTATAACGAAATGCGATAAATGGTTGTTCTTTAACATTTATTATGTTTATAATATTGACTATCTAAATCAAAAAAAAACTTACTTCCTAGTAAGAACAGTTAGTTTAAAGTTTCTCGCCAAACAAACACCTTTCCACCGGACCAATGCAAGTTTAATTTTCTTTCATTCGTAATAGAACCTTGTGGAGAAAAACCAAATGCCGAATTTGATAAAAAACTAACACAAAGGCCACGGTGAAGCATGGCGCAGGTTCTTCCATGGTTACGGGCTGTTTGTCCAGTGATGGAGTAGAAATTTACATTTTATAGATGGAGTAATGAACAAATTTGATTATTAGGGTATTTTAAACAAAATGTAAGGCAAAGTGTAGAGATATTGGCTATCGCGAGCAAGTTTTTATTCTACCTAGAAAAGATCCGAAGCACGCATCAGGCGTTGCAAGACTTTTTTTAATACATACATAACTTCAGAAAACTTTTGCAAACGCTTTAACAAAGCCCAGATCTTAAGGTTATTGAACATCTTTACGAAGAACTTGCCAGGCGGGTGTATCAAATAAAACATTTAAAACCCCAAATCAAATTAAAGAGGCTTAAGTAGAAACATGTAACTATATAGAGCCCCAGGTATGTCGAATTTGTTGCAATCGATTCAAAATCGCTTCCAGGCTGTTCTAAAAAACAAAAGGATACGTTACGGATTTTTCGAACAGTTTTTGGCGGTGTCCGATTATTTGCTGAGTCTCCAAAATGACTTTTTTCGCATTTCGCTTAAAACTATCTATTCTCACTAGAATGTATGAGATTTTTTTTTTAGTGACAATGATGAAACAAGTTTCCGACTATGCGATGCAGCCACTGTACATACATTTACGCTGATTTCTGATGATGACGCACCTCATGCAAGCGTGTCTCTGCCGAAAACGATGCAAATTTGATAGCACAGCACCTATGTATGTTTAAAAGGTTGTGGAAGGCTTCCAGAATCCTTGCAACGATTTGGTTTGAATTGAGGGATTCCACTGACGGTTGTTCCTTTGTCTCGCGGTTTGGTCGTTATCTTGTTTATTATTTATTCAATTCATAGTCTAACGAGGCTTTAATAAGTTACATTAAAGGCCTTCGCCTTCTTTGCGTTTTCATTTTCCTTTAAACATTGCCCGTCAAGGGTAACACTGTTTTATTTTAAGTTTTTTTTTTTTTAACTTTACATTGATGCTTCGAGCTAAGGATGAGCATCTGTTCTATCTGTTGTTTTTCACACGCATTAAAAAGTATCGAAATTTCAATAAAAAAAAATCGAGCGCATTGGTATTAATAAGAATAAACACAAATAGAGTCGTCAACTGGAAAAATTCTGATACAGAGTAGGGATCTGAAAATTCAGCTCCCACTCGCTCAGGGAGCCCAATTTTAAATTTTTTTCCCAAGATTATTGAGTCGTGATAGACAAGCCAATCTGCTTCTTGACTGCCGTACGGGATGATATGCACCAGATCAGAGAGCCAAATATATCGTGTAACGTTGCGTGTGAAAACCCCTAATTTCTTTTCATTCTCAAGAATGCGCGGTTTAGTATATCAAGATCTTTTGAGTTTACTTCTTAAGAATCAATTTGCATATAAGTAGCACGGTATGAAAATATATGAGGAGTGAAATCAACTGAACAAATTTCGTTACGTGTTTGTGAAAACTAGCGCAAGACGAATACTGGATACCTTTATAACATATATATGCTATTGTGGATTTGTGGATAATGAAAATGTTAGCAGTAACTGCATTTTTCATTACCATAAGATGGCGCTAAGTTAACAATTGAGAAATTGCTTCAATTATAAATATTTGATTGAACTACATATCCACAGTAGCACTTACATTTTATTGGTGTGTCCAACATTCGCATGTTCATTATCATATTATTAAAGAGTTCCGTTATAATTCTTTGCAAGTATGTGTGGGTATGCGTGTATTCGAACAAAACAAAAACAGAATTGTGATGGACTATGATGTTGAATACTCAAAAAATTTCCCAGTGCTATTGTGGATATGTAGTTCAACAATATATTTGAACTAATAGACCTACCCCCCCATTCAAGTAGACTTCTTTTAATCAATCTTCCTTCCCTGTTGAACCGTATAATTATGCATGGTGTAGTATTTATCACTAATCTACTTAATGGTGAAATCGACTCATCAGTTCTTCTAAGTCGAATAAAATTAAATGTTCCCGCTAGATCCACACGTAACTTTTTACCCCTCAGCCACGATCGTTGCTCGAGCAACTATTTAATTCATGAACCATTTCGTGTATTATGTTCTGACTATAACAAGCTTTATTCTCTTGTCTCTCTAGAGACCTCGACTCCAGTACTAAAACGATCTATCCTTTCTGCCTTATCTAATCGTAACCACTAATCACTAATCTACCACTGGTCTGATTGGGTTTTTCTGGGTTTTTCCCAATCCACGCAACAAATGTTGGGCCACTTATTTTCTTGTTGAATTTCCCAGAGTTTTAACGTTAACTTTATAATTTTTTCAACCTTAATTTACTTTCAGAACTACATATAATTTTAAATTTTACTTTAAACTTAATTATTTTTATTATAATTATTTTAAATTAATTTTATTTTCATGTCAGCTGCTCATAGCTGACAATAAATAAATAAATAAATAATTTCATATTTTCATTAACATAAGTTGGCGCTTAGTTGACAATTGAAAAATTGCTTCAATTAAAAATAGTTGATTAAACTAAATATCCACAGAAGCACTTTACTTATTGTGTCAAACATTCGTTAGCTCATTTTCTAATTAATGAATTCCGTTATGTTAGTCCGAAAAAGAGTAATGAGACCGAAAAGTATTAATTCGAGGTGAAAATTATAATCTGTTTTTTCTGCGAAAATACCCTTTAATTTTTTTTCGCTGAATGACACTTTCTGACAATTATGCCAACTCAACTACTATACATTTATGCAACGATGCGCACAAATTATGTAAGTGAATTCAGAAAAGCATTTGTGGATGACATTGTGTGAGGCCACAGAAAAAGAAATGAAACAAAGGCACATGCACACAAATACTTGCAAACAAATCAATCTGCACATGATATTAGCTATCGCCCTAACTCACACTTATTGCAAAGTAGGTATCTCTGAGCAGTTGCCTGAGACGGAAGAGATTTTTTGACTGCTTTTAAAAATGGCACACTTTTTAAAATTACATTCTTTCGAAACCGGCTACCTACCTGTTCCTGATATAGTGCCAGGTTGTATACATAGATACTGTGCGGATGCCCTTTGTAATTGCCCTAATAAATTATTTAACTTTTCGGTTGACTCTACTGTGTTTCCTGATACATGGAAGGAATACTTTATAATTTCACTCCATATATAATCTTCCAAGTCTTACGTTAAAAATTTTAGAAATATGTAAATCAAAGTTGTTTTCTATGCAGAAAATCTTTGAAAAAACTTTACATTCTCAATTGCACAGCAAATGTTTTTTATACTCGATACCGAAGGTAAAGAGTATATTGGGTTTGTGCAATGTCCGTCATGGTGTCTGTCCGTCTGTCCGTCTGTATGTTCGCAACTTTTTTCCACACCCTTCAAGTTAGAGACTTCAAACTTTGCAAACTCCTTTATCAATGGCATAGTAAATTAAAGTGTCAAGATTGGAGTTCTACGATAACTAGGGGGCTGGCAAATCGATAAACTCGATAACGCAAAATCGATAGATCCAGCTATTTCGCAAGCCCTTACAGCTAGAACTACCAAATTTTGGGAGAAAATAGCTACTAACAATCCCCAAAATACTGCATCAAAAATTTTGGAGCCACGCCCACCCGTTCCGCCCCCAGCGCCCCCGCAGTTTATCACCAAGAATGCCCATATCTTCTACAGTTTTTGAGCTAGACCCATCAAATTTGGTGCCAAGATAGGTGCTGACAATCCCCAATCAAATTCATAAAAACTTTGGATGCCACACCCATCTATACTGCCCTATCCGCCCTCAAATACCCCAACGCTTGGCTAAAAACGGTAGTGCGTGTATCTTCCATAGTGTTCGAGTAAGAGTCGCAAAATTTGGTAGGTAGATAACTGGTAGCGACCCCCCAAAAACTGCATCAAAGTTTTGCAGCCCCACCCACCCATTCAGCCCCCAGCCCCCCCCCGGAGTTTAAAAACAGAAATGCTTATATCTTTTACAGTTTTTGAGTTAGAGCCACCAAATTTTGTGCCAAAACAGATGATTATAACCCCCAAAAAAATTCATAAAAACTTTGGATACCACGCCAATCCATACTGCCCAAGCTGCCCCAAACCGCCCCAATGCTTCACTAAAAACGGGAATGCGTGTATTTTCCAAAGCGTTAAGGCTAGAGTCACCAAATTTGGTAGGAAAATAGCTATTAACGATCGTCAAAAAACTGCATCAAAGTTTTGGAGCCACGCCTCCCCGTTCCCCAGCCCCCTGCATTTTGAAATCAAAAATGCCTATATTTTCCACATTTTTTGAGCTAGAGACGCCAAATTTGATGCCAAGATTGGTGATGAAGAAACCCAAAAATTTTGGATGGCGGCCCCCACCCATACCGCCCCCAGCCCCCCCTTCACCATTTTCTACTAACTTTGAGCTAGAGTCACCAAATTTGGTATGAAGATAGCAATTAACTTCATAAATAGATCTACAGCAAAACTTTGGACGCCACGCCCCCCATACCAGCCCACAGCCCCCCTTCCACCATATTCTACTAACTTTGAGCTAGAGTCACCAAATTTGGTATGAGGATAGCAATTAACATCATAAATAGATCTGCAGCTAAACTTTGGACGCCACGCCCCCCATACCAGCCCCCAGACCCCAGCCCCCCTTCCACCATATTCTACTAACTTTGAGCTAAAGTCCCCAAATTCGGTTTGAGGATAGCTATTGACATGATACATAGATTTGTAGCAAAAATTTTGATGCCACGCCCCCATACCACCCCAGCCCCTACCTTTAACAAACTTTGAGCTAGAGTCACCAAATTTGGAAGGAAGATAGCTTTTTGGCATCCCCATCTGCACCAGACAATCGTTGAGGCAGCGTACACCCCTGCCGTATCCACACACCATTGCAATCAGCTCTCTTTTAATCTGTTTTACTACTGGCATCGAGTATACCGCAGTCGGGTGCGTCCGACTGCAACGTTTCTACTTGTTTTTTCTTAGTTTGCTGGTTTTATTTATTGAATATTTTCTTGTTATTATTATTATCAACTGCTCTAGAAAATTATTCAAGAAATTGGTTTTTTTTTAGATCCACCAGGAACTAGAAGTCCCTCACATAAGCCAGGAGGTGGCTAGGCTCACGAAGGCATATCTGGATAGGCTGGACAATCATGTCAACCCTCTGGCCATAAACCTGCTGGAAAACAGTACAATGACTCGGCGACTGAAGAGGGCACACCCTCCTTCCCCCATCACCCCCCAACCCCTTTTTAAACCCCAATAACAACTCCCAAGTCAATATGTTATATAGAAAAGTCAATGTTATGCATTACAATTCGCTGATAGTCCCCTTAGGGACTGATTTGCAAATAAAGAAAATAGAAAAAACAAAGTATTTGCCGTTTGGTAATAGTTTTTGGTGTTTTGTATTATTTTTATCGAAAACATAACCAATCAGTCAATTTTTCTGTAAGATTTTTAAATATATAATTTTTTTGATGATTTCGTTCTTTTTAACTTTACAGTACATTTTCGATCAATTACCATTAAATTTTGCCGTAGTTACCCCTAAACGATGGATATAATAGTAATGAGTTGTAAAATATAATAAACAAATACTTTTTTAAAGAAAGATTTGGTAAACACAACGATTTTTACGAAAATTGCATTAGTTAAAAAATTTTACTACTTTTTTTCAAAACACAAAAAAAAAGAAAAAAGTTGAATTATCGTATCAATAAAAACTAGCACTTTACGTTTAGGGGAAGTTTTAAGCATTTTAAAAAAATATACTCACTTGAATAATTTGCAAATGTTGATATTTGTATATTAAACGTTAAGAAAAAGGTGCTTGGTGATGCTATTATTTTTTCCGCATTTGTATGTACGTCTGAATGAACGTCTTCATCGAATTTAAAACATTCATGCATGTACAGTGTGTCAAAAAAGTATTCGTTTCCAAGCATACGGTGCAAACAGTTTTAACCGACTTAGCAGCCACTTTTTATGTTTTATGCATTCGTTAATTTAGGTGTACGGAAAACAACACAAAAGGAAAAACTTGGAAATTCTTTACGGAATCAAAAATATTGGTACGAAACTAAAAAATAACGCATATTTGTATCTCACAAAAGTATTCGTTTTTCCTATTTTTTTTTTTTAAGATCTATTTTTAATATTAATGCACACATTTTTAATATTTTGCGTTGTAGCACTTGTTGGCACATATTACTTCCAAACGTCTTGGCATCGATTTGACCATTTTTTGGCAATATTCGGGACTTATTTTGGCCCATTCATTCAGCAAGACCTGCTTTAATACAACTTTTGATGCTGCCTGATTTTTATTTCAAGGTGAGACAGCAGATTTTCGATCGGGTTTGTATCAGCAGAAACATTTTAACGACCTATGCAGTGTGTTTTGGGTTGTTATCTAGTTGAAACAGAAATTTACTTGGCTCGAAACCCATATTGTAAGCACTTACGGCTAGGTTTTGATTCAATATGTCTAGATACATATTGGCGTTCATCATCTTGCCATCGATAAAAACCATATTTTCCACTGCACGTGCAGACATACAGCCCCAAACCATGACAGCATCGTCCATGCTTGACAGTTGCTGTTGTACTTTTTTCGGTTTAAAGCATCGCCAGGCTAACGCCACACCATATGTCGACCGCCAGTGCCAAAAATGTTGAACTCGCTCTCGTCGCTGAATATGATAGTCTCCCAGAAAAATAAGGTTCCGTTTTGTAGCTTTTGGCGAAAGATAATCTCATTAAAACGTTCACTGTTAAAATCAATGGTTACTTTCTAGAAATTTGACAATGGATATTATTCGAACGGAGCAGTTTCATCGCAGACGCTTGTGCTCAGAGTGGTCTGGAGCATGTTAAAAATTATTGGAACCGATAAATGCGGGTTTTGCCTGTTTTCCTGCTGAACTTTCCTCTCCTCTTTGAACGACTATGACTTTGGACGACCGGAACGATAGCTATTTTCCAAGCTGCGGATGGTGGACGGAGTTCAGTCAAACATTTTGCAAATATACTCAGTTGAGTGGCCCTAATTGAGCAGATACATTATTTTTTTTGAGCAAGAGTTTACACCTTTCCCTTGGGCATTTTGAAATAATAACAACTTTGGCAGTCCAACTGAACTAACAAAACTCAAATCACACGTAAAACTGAGCATAAACAAGTCCAAAATTAGAGGTAAATGCGATAAGAAATAAATAGATTAGGCGCAATGGTCGCAACAAACACTTTTGTGCGATGAAAATATGCGTTTGTTTAAAATTTTTTCCCATATTTTAGATACCATTCAGAATTTCTTAACATTTCATTTTGTGTTGTATTTCGTACACATAAATTAGGGAATTCAAAACCATAGCATAAAAAGTTTCTGCTAAGTCGTTGAAAACTGAAGGTACATTATTGGAAACGAATACTTTTGTGACTCACTGTTTGTATGCATTCACATAAATATATAGAAATGTGCCCTTTTATGTACAGTGGTTATATTGCACAGTCTGACTCTTGTTTCTTCCGTATAAATAAGTATAACGAAATGCGATAAATGGTTGTTCTTTAACATTTATTATGTTTATAATATTGACTATCTAAATCAAAAAAAAACTTACTTCCTAGTAAGAACAGTTAGTTTAAAGTTTCTCGCCAAACAAACACCTTTCCACCGGACCAATGCAAGTTTAATTTTCTTTCATTCGTAATAGAACCTTGTGGAGAAAAACCAAATGCCGAATTTGATAAAAAACTAACACAAAGGCCACGGTGAAGCATGGCGCAGGTTCTTCCATGGTTACGGGCTGTTTGTCCAGTGATGGAGTAGAAATTTACATTTTATAGATGGAGTAATGAACAAATTTGATTATTAGGGTATTTTAAACAAAATGTAAGGCAAAGTGTAGAGATATTGGCTATCGCGAGCAAGTTTTTATTCTACCTAGAAAAGATCCGAAGCACGCATCAGGCGTTGCAAGACTTTTTTTAATACATACATAACTTCAGAAAACTTTTGCAAACGCTTTAACAAAGCCCAGATCTTAAGGTTATTGAACATCTTTACGAAGAACTTGCCAGGCGGGTGTATCAAATAAAACATTTAAAACCCCAAATCAAATTAAAGAGGCTTAAGTAGAAACATGTAACTATATAGAGCCCCAGGTATGTCGAATTTGTTGCAATCGATTCAAAATCGCTTCCAGGCTGTTCTAAAAAACAAAAGGATACGTTACGGATTTTTCGAACAGTTTTTGGCGGTGTCCGATTATTTGCTGAGTCTCCAAAATGACTTTTTTCGCATTTCGCTTAAAACTATCTATTCTCACTAGAATGTATGAGATTTTTTTTTTAGTGACAATGATGAAACAAGTTTCCGACTATGCGATGCAGCCACTGTACATACATTTACGCTGATTTCTGATGATGACGCACCTCATGCAAGCGTGTCTCTGCCGAAAACGATGCAAATTTGATAGCACAGCACCTATGTATGTTTAAAAGGTTGTGGAAGGCTTCCAGAATCCTTGCAACGATTTGGTTTGAATTGAGGGATTCCACTGACGGTTGTTCCTTTGTCTCGCGGTTTGGTCGTTATCTTGTTTATTATTTATTCAATTCATAGTCTAACGAGGCTTTAATAAGTTACATTAAAGGCCTTCGCCTTCTTTGCGTTTTCATTTTCCTTTAAACATTGCCCGTCAAGGGTAACACTGTTTTATTTTAAGTTTTTTTTTTTTTAACTTTACATTGATGCTTCGAGCTAAGGATGAGCATCTGTTCTATCTGTTGTTTTTCACACGCATTAAAAAGTATCGAAATTTCAATAAAAAAAAATCGAGCGCATTGGTATTAATAAGAATAAACACAAATAGAGTCGTCAACTGGAAAAATTCTGATACAGAGTAGGGATCTGAAAATTCAGCTCCCACTCGCTCAGGGAGCCCAATTTTAAATTTTTTTCCCAAGATTATTGAGTCGTGATAGACAAGCCAATCTGCTTCTTGACTGCCGTACGGGATGATATGCACCAGATCAGAGAGCCAAATATATCGTGTAACGTTGCGTGTGAAAACCCCTAATTTCTTTTCATTCTCAAGAATGCGCGGTTTAGTATATCAAGATCTTTTGAGTTTACTTCTTAAGAATCAATTTGCATATAAGTAGCACGGTATGAAAATATATGAGGAGTGAAATCAACTGAACAAATTTCGTTACGTGTTTGTGAAAACTAGCGCAAGACGAATACTGGATACCTTTATAACATATATATGCTATTGTGGATTTGTGGATAATGAAAATGTTAGCAGTAACTGCATTTTTCATTACCATAAGATGGCGCTAAGTTAACAATTGAGAAATTGCTTCAATTATAAATATTTGATTGAACTACATATCCACAGTAGCACTTACATTTTATTGGTGTGTCCAACATTCGCATGTTCATTATCATATTATTAAAGAGTTCCGTTATAATTCTTTGCAAGTATGTGTGGGTATGCGTGTATTCGAACAAAACAAAAACAGAATTGTGATGGACTATGATGTTGAATACTCAAAAAATTTCCCAGTGCTATTGTGGATATGTAGTTCAACAATATATTTGAACTAATAGACCTACCCCCCCATTCAAGTAGACTTCTTTTAATCAATCTTCCTTCCCTGTTGAACCGTATAATTATGCATGGTGTAGTATTTATCACTAATCTACTTAATGGTGAAATCGACTCATCAGTTCTTCTAAGTCGAATAAAATTAAATGTTCCCGCTAGATCCACACGTAACTTTTTACCCCTCAGCCACGATCGTTGCTCGAGCAACTATTTAATTCATGAACCATTTCGTGTATTATGTTCTGACTATAACAAGCTTTATTCTCTTGTCTCTCTAGAGACCTCGACTCCAGTACTAAAACGATCTATCCTTTCTGCCTTATCTAATCGTAACCACTAATCACTAATCTACCACTGGTCTGATTGGGTTTTTCTGGGTTTTTCCCAATCCACGCAACAAATGTTGGGCCACTTATTTTCTTGTTGAATTTCCCAGAGTTTTAACGTTAACTTTATAATTTTTTCAACCTTAATTTACTTTCAGAACTACATATAATTTTAAATTTTACTTTAAACTTAATTATTTTTATTATAATTATTTTAAATTAATTTTATTTTCATGTCAGCTGCTCATAGCTGACAATAAATAAATAAATAAATAATTTCATATTTTCATTAACATAAGTTGGCGCTTAGTTGACAATTGAAAAATTGCTTCAATTAAAAATAGTTGATTAAACTAAATATCCACAGAAGCACTTTACTTATTGTGTCAAACATTCGTTAGCTCATTTTCTAATTAATGAATTCCGTTATGTTAGTCCGAAAAAGAGTAATGAGACCGAAAAGTATTAATTCGAGGTGAAAATTATAATCTGTTTTTTCTGCGAAAATACCCTTTAATTTTTTTTCGCTGAATGACACTTTCTGACAATTATGCCAACTCAACTACTATACATTTATGCAACGATGCGCACAAATTATGTAAGTGAATTCAGAAAAGCATTTGTGGATGACATTGTGTGAGGCCACAGAAAAAGAAATGAAACAAAGGCACATGCACACAAATACTTGCAAACAAATCAATCTGCACATGATATTAGCTATCGCCCTAACTCACACTTATTGCAAAGTAGGTATCTCTGAGCAGTTGCCTGAGACGGAAGAGATTTTTTGACTGCTTTTAAAAATGGCACACTTTTTAAAATTACATTCTTTCGAAACCGGCTACCTACCTGTTCCTGATATAGTGCCAGGTTGTATACATAGATACTGTGCGGATGCCCTTTGTAATTGCCCTAATAAATTATTTAACTTTTCGGTTGACTCTACTGTGTTTCCTGATACATGGAAGGAATACTTTATAATTTCACTCCATATATAATCTTCCAAGTCTTACGTTAAAAATTTTAGAAATATGTAAATCAAAGTTGTTTTCTATGCAGAAAATCTTTGAAAAAACTTTACATTCTCAATTGCACAGCAAATGTTTTTTATACTCGATACCGAAGGTAAAGAGTATATTGGGTTTGTGCAATGTCCGTCATGGTGTCTGTCCGTCTGTCCGTCTGTATGTTCGCAACTTTTTTCCACACCCTTCAAGTTAGAGACTTCAAACTTTGCAAACTCCTTTATCAATGGCATAGTAAATTAAAGTGTCAAGATTGGAGTTCTACGATAACTAGGGGGCTGGCAAATCGATAAACTCGATAACGCAAAATCGATAGATCCAGCTATTTCGCAAGCCCTTACAGCTAGAACTACCAAATTTTGGGAGAAAATAGCTACTAACAATCCCCAAAATACTGCATCAAAAATTTTGGAGCCACGCCCACCCGTTCCGCCCCCAGCGCCCCCGCAGTTTATCACCAAGAATGCCCATATCTTCTACAGTTTTTGAGCTAGACCCATCAAATTTGGTGCCAAGATAGGTGCTGACAATCCCCAATCAAATTCATAAAAACTTTGGATGCCACACCCATCTATACTGCCCTATCCGCCCTCAAATACCCCAACGCTTGGCTAAAAACGGTAGTGCGTGTATCTTCCATAGTGTTCGAGTAAGAGTCGCAAAATTTGGTAGGTAGATAACTGGTAGCGACCCCCCAAAAACTGCATCAAAGTTTTGCAGCCCCACCCACCCATTCAGCCCCCAGCCCCCCCCCGGAGTTTAAAAACAGAAATGCTTATATCTTTTACAGTTTTTGAGTTAGAGCCACCAAATTTTGTGCCAAAACAGGTGATTATAACCCCCAAAAAAATTCATAAAAACTTTGGATACCACGCCAATCCATACTGCCCAAGCTGCCCCAAACCGCCCCAATGCTTCACTAAAAACGGGAATGCGTGTATTTTCCAAAGCGTTAAGGCTAGAGTCACCAAATTTGGTAGGAAAATAGCTATTAACGATCGTCAAAAAACTGCATCAAAGTTTTGGAGCCACGCCTCCCCGTTCCCCAGCCCCCTGCATTTTGAAATCAAAAATGCCTATATTTTCCACATTTTTTGAGCTAGAGACGCCAAATTTGATGCCAAGATTGGTGATGAAGAAACCCAAAAATTTTGGATGGCGGCCCCCACCCATACCGCCCCCAGCCCCCCCTTCACCATATTCTACTAACTTTGAGCTAGAGTCACCAAATTTGGTATGAAGATAGCAATTAACTTCATAAATAGATCTACAGCAAAACTTTGGACGCCACGCCCCCCATACCAGCCCACAGCCCCCCTTCCACCATATTCTACTAACTTTGAGCTAGAGTCACCAAATTTGGTATGAGGATAGCAATTAACATCATAAATAGATCTGCAGCTAAACTTTGGACGCCACGCCCCCCATACCAGCCCCCAGACCCCAGCCCCCCTTCCACCATATTCTACTAACTTTGAGCTAAAGTCCCCAAATTCGGTTTGAGGATAGCTATTGACATGATACATAGATTTGTAGCAAAAATTTTGATGCCACGCCCCCATACCACCCCAGCCCCTACCTTTAACAAACTTTGAGCTAGAGTCACCAAATTTGGAAGGAAGATAGCTTTTTGGCATCCCCATCTGCACCAGACAATCGTTGAGGCAGCGTACACCCCTGCCGTATCCACACACCATTGCAATCAGCTCTCTTTTAATCTGTTTTACTACTGGCATCGAGTATACCGCAGTCGGGTGCGTCCGACTGCAACGTTTCTACTTGTTTTTTCTTAGTTTGCTGGTTTTATTTATTGAATATTTTCTTGTTATTACAAAAACCAACAATTAATATACAAATTTTATTCATATAACACAGCTAACAGTTAATTTTAGGACTGTAATCTGAGTGAGCGTGCCTAAGATTCATCACTGGGTTGGTAAGTCATTACAACGCAGGCGAGATCGGCTGCAAAATCTTGAAAGAGCTTGCGCGAGATGTATGTAGTTCTGAAAGTAAATTAAGGTTGAAATAATTATAAAGTTAATGTTAAAGCTCTGGGAAATTCAACAAGAAAATAAGTGGCCCAACATTTGTTGCGTGGATTGGGAAAAACCCAATCAGACCAGTGGTAGATTAGTGATTAGTTGTTACGATTAGATAAGGCAGAAAGGATAGATCGTTTTAGTACTGGAGTCGAGGTCTCCAGAGAGACAAGAGAATAAAGCTTGAATGAATTAAATAGTTGCTTGAGCAACGATCGAGGCTAAGGGGTAAAAAGTTACGTGTGGATCTAATGGGAACGTTTAATTTTATTCGACCATTCATTTCACCATTAAGTAGATTAGTGATAAATACTACACCATGCATAATTCTGCGGTTCAACTGGGAAGGAAGATTAATTAAAAGAAGTCTACTTGAATAGGAGGGTAGGTCTATTCCAGGAACCCAGTTAAAACATCTTGGCGCAAACAGAAATTTCCTCTGCACAGATTCAATTCTATCCTGGTGAATCCCGTATTGCGGGGACCATACACAAGATCCATATTCCAGGATGGGACGTACTAGGGATGTATATAGCGTTTTAGTGGTGTAGGGATCATTAAACTCTTTTGACCACCGCTTGATGAAGCCAAGAACGTACTCGGGTACCTCTACAAAAAGTCATGATTTTACATTTTGAACAATTTAAATTTAGTAAGTTATAACGGCACCAAGCCGACAGTGCACCCAAGTCCGAGTCAACCGATAAGCTAAGCTTATCGAATATGAACTTATTTACAGGGACAACAACAAGAGGCTTGTGGACCCGTGCTGTACCTAAAGTAGAATCAGTTGGCACACAGTCTGTTGAAACAGAAAGATCGGGAGTTATGTTGTTAGATTGACCGTTAGAGTTTAGATTTCTAACAGGCGAGTTAAACAACATAAGCGGGCTAGCAGAAATACCCGCTGGTGGATTAATGCTAGGTTGTTCCAACCAACTTGCAATTGGTACTGCACCAAACGAGCATTATAATCTTATAAAATAAAAATTAAATTAATTATATTTAACAATTGATATGCAATATCAAAACAAGGTAATGTGCGCATTTAAGAGTAAGAAAGTTTCGAGGCAATGAGCGCGACAAAACGGTAAAAAGATAAGCGAGAGAGCGTGAGCGCGTAGGCAAATGCAACGGCAAGTACGCCGGATAAGAGCGGACGAAAGCTGCAGCAGACTGAATGCTGGGGAGCGAGAGCAAGAAAAATAGACAAGCTGTTTGTTGTTAGTGGACGAATACACAGAGTAGACAAGAGCAGAAAAAACGAATGTATATATGTACGTATGTTTTCTTTATTTTAAAGCAATGCAGCGTCAGTTCAGCTGCAAATTGAAATGACTATTAAGTTTGCAATATTTTGTTATTCACAGGTAAACATATACAAAGTATATCTGCGATCACTGCTAGTATTTATTACCAAATAAAGCCGAAATAAACACCGTAAACAACACAGGACAATAATAAATCACTGAGGGCCGGTTTCTCAATGTGCAGTTAAAGTGCCAATTAGTTAATCTCGGCATAACTTTAATGCTCGTGCTAAATCAGTTTGGTTTTCTCAATGCAAAGTTAACCTTATTCGTTCAGATACTATCGCTCTAATGGTGCTGCCAACTAATTACGAGGAAATCAGCTGTTTGGTGTGGTATTTGTTTTGTTTTGTGACTGTCAAATTCGAAACAAATGCTTAAAACATTAATTTTATTGAGCGCGGCTAAAATATATAAGCGCCAACGTAAGAAAAACGTTTCGGTTGCTGAGAAGCATGTAGTTAATGTTCTTGTGAAGTCAAACCAAAATATTTTGTATAATAATAAAACATATACAATGCAAGTGTCGGCTTGAATCGGGTAATTGCCTAACGATGGTTTTAGCGATATTTATATCGGCCCTTTAACGAACGATAAATGTTAGCCGGCACTCAGGCATCGGTTAATCTTATCGCACGCTAAGCCCTAAACGAACATTGAGAAACTCAATTTTGACTAAACTTGGGATAGTTACGCTAACCGGAAATTGAGAAATCGGCCCTGAGAGCACTCAAAAACACAACCGTCACCACGAAAGACAAACGACTATATGTGTGTTTATGTGTGTTATTTGGCAGGATCTTTTGATCTTATTCATCAAACCTTCCAACCAAACTTTCTCGATTTTCGAACGCACCTAGCATCTCTGATGTTAGTGTTCCATGCCTTGCACGAAACCAAAATTGGTGTGATGGAATTATGTTCTGACGATTCAGAAATTGATGAGTCCGGGAAACCAAGCATTTTTCAATAAGGTTTTGATAGAATCGATAATAAGCTTATGGGTCTGTACGACGAGGGAACTGAGTGATCGTTTCCCGGCTTTGGGATCTTTATGATGATTGACTTTTTGCATCATTTGGAAAGTGGCCAGGTTTGGTGATATATTATTATTGCACAGCTGGGTAAAAATGCAGACCGCACAGTAAAGGAGCTAAATAATTATCTTTGGGGTTATTATTTCACAGCCTGGAAATTTTTTTGGGTTCAATTGGCCTTTATTTGATTCTTGCGATTTCATTCGGTCGAAAGTTGATTGGCTTGTTGTGAATCTGCGAGTCAGTGGATGCGATCAATTGTACAAATGTGATTGTTGCAAGAAAAGTTTGAAACCCTTTTTGTATTTAGCTCATTTTTGATCGCTTTCTATCGGTGAGCTAAATGTTGGGTGAGCTCTCCATAGTGAGTTTTTTGTACAGGTGGTTGATAGTTTCTCAATATAACGGCGTTGAGCGACTTCTTCTTCGTGAAAAAGTAATTAACAAATTTCATATTATTTTAGTAGTAATAATTTTCTAGGGTTCGATGCAAGACCCTGCAAAATTTCTTCGCCGAGCTCTTTCTGTTTCTCTTTCACTAAGTCTGTATGGGCGCTTAACATACACAATGTAAACATACAAAAATAGGTTGTCTGATATTGAACTGAATCTGAATCTGAATTGCCGAAATTGTTGTTGCTACTTCAAAGCAAATAAAATTAAAAATAAAACAGTAAAGAAAATTTAAAATAAACATATTCATAAAGTTCTGACGCGGTGTTGAGCCGGGGTAGTCATGCATCAGAACATCAAAAAACAGAGCGCTTGTATAGCAGCACCACGACTATCTTTTCATTGTGATGTTTTAGAAGCCTTAAAGCGTTTTCGTAACGCGTGTGGCTTTCTCGCTTTTGAAATTGCTACCCTTATACTCAATTCAAAAAATCGTCCAAATCTTTTTGGGGGAGGGGGGTGGACAGATAGGTGTGCTGCCATTCATGTGCCTCTACATAGTATTGGATAAACCTAGTTTATAAGAAATTTTCCAACAATTTAAACCTGCTATCGGTAATACAACCAGATTTTTGGAGATTACTCCTTAAGAATCGAATCATATAAGTAACCCGGTATGAAAATATATGAGGAGTGAAATCAACTGAACAAATTTCATTACATTTTTGTGAAAACTAGCGCACGACGAATGTTGAATACTCTTATAACATAAAAATGCTATTGTGGATATGTTGTTCAACAATATATTTGCCAATAATTGCATATTTCAATTACCATAAGTTGGCGCTAAGTTAACAATTAAGAAATTGCTTCAATTATAAATAGTTGACTGAACTACATATCATTACATTTTATTAGTGTGTCCAAAATTCGCTTTTTTATTCTTTTCATACTAAAGAATTCCGTTATATTGGTCCGAAAAAGAGTAAACTCGAGTCGTGCGTCAGAGCTGACTAACACAATTTTTGGAGTTTACTCCTTAAGAATCGATTTGCATATAAGTAGCCCGGTATGAAAAAACATGAGGAGTGAAATCAACTGAACAAATTTCGTTACGTTTTTGTGCGAAAACTAGCGCCTGACGAATGTTGGATACCCTTATAACATATAAGTGCTACTGTGGATATGTTGTTCAACAATAAATTTGCAAAAAATTGCATATTTAGTTGGCACTAAGTTAACAATTGAGAAATTGCTTCAATTATAAGTAGTGGATTAAACTAAATATGTACATATTCACAGTAGCACTCATATTTCATTAGTGTGTCCAACATTCGCTAGTTCATTCTCTTATTATATAAGAATTCCGTTATGTTATCCGAACAAGAGAGAAAAAACGTTGCCTGTTTAGTTGTTGCTTCACACAAATAAACACCAACATCGCGGATACGGATATAAAAATGAATGTCTTGCTCTAACTACAGAGAGCGATCGTTGGCTTTATCCACTTTATCCACAAAGGCAGTCAGCCTTAAGCTTAGCTCGCCTTGACAACGCAGGAAGCATACCGTCCGTTTATTTATTCAATTAAAATTGATACGCGCTATATATTAAAGTTTAAATTGTGCTTATATAACGCACTGAACATACGCAAAGTGTTTGTTACATTAAGGATCGCCGTGTAATTGCCTTTGAAAGTGGTTTTTGAGCTTGAATAAAAGGACGCCAATTTGTCTTGCCTTGTCGGGCCGCGAAAAAATTTAAAGAGAGAGAGAGGAGATTCGCGCCCATACGTGTGTGCTGTTGTTGCTTTAAACTCTATGAAAATATTCCAAATAAGCGAAGCATTTTAAACAGTATTAATATGACTGCATATTTTTTGATATTTTTGTTTGTGAAGTGCAGTGAAAATAAAATATTAAAATAATATTAATTTATTACAATACTTTATTTTTTATTTTTTCTCGTGTGTGTAGTGCAGTGAGCTTTTTGTTTTTGTGAAAGTGCTCAGCGAAAAGAGAGAGAGAGAGAGAGAGGGCGAGCGCGGAAGCGCTTGCATTGAACTGCGTTGTGTTGTTGCTGCTGCCGGTGAGTGAATTTTGCGTATTATACACACATGTGTATTATATTATATTGATCACCCTGTTAACAACAGTTAGATTGGATACAGTAGAAGTAAGTTTCATTGCTGCAATGCATTTAAACTGTTCTTCTAATCTGTTGTCGGCAGCAAACGACATCGACAAATGAACTACTAAATACACTTTCGTTATTTGTGTACAGCTTTGCATAACTGTATGACATAGATTGTTGGCAAGTGAGTACAAATAGAGTAAAATTTTGAGAAGAGTATGTATGATCAGCAGCAGCAAAACTGATAATTGACTGCCTTGGAAGACAAAATCTTGTGTTTTTTTGCAGTTTACTCCTTAATAATCGATTTGCATATAAGTAGCCCGGTATGAAAAAATATGAGGAGTGAAAGCAACTGAACAAATTTCGTTGGATGTTGAATGTTGGATACCCTTATAACATACGTATCATACTACATATCCACAGTTGCGCTCATATTATATTAGTGTGTCCAGCATTCGCTAGTTCATTCTCTTATTATTTAAGAATTCCGTTATGATATTCCGAAGAAGAGTAAACTCGAGTCGTGCGTCGGAGCTGACACAAGATTTTTTGTTCAAGATTTTTAGTTGTTACACGAGAAATTAGACCGAAAAGTATTAATTCGAGGTGGAAAATCTTAATCTGTTTTTTCTGTGTAGGTTAGGTTAGGTTGATTCGGCTGACCCTCCTTGGATAGTGTCACACATAGACCCCTTGAGGGGTCCTTAGTTGGGCCGGTGGTCGGAGATGATTCGGACTATCTCTGTAAGTGGTCCTGCGGAGTGTTTGTACTTCGGGCAAATGCTAGAAGATTTTTTGGTTTACCACCTCTGTGCTGCTAAATCCGTTGCCTGTGCTTCCATGTGGTCGTGAAGCGTTCGCAGGGAGATCGGGACTTCTCCAGTCTCGCTGTTGAGTCCCGTTGCGCCTTGCTTAGCCAAAGTGTCTGCTATTTCGTTGCCCTCGAAGCCCTGATGGCTTGAAATCCAGTATATGCGGACTTTTTTGAAGGTGCTAAATGCATCTAGCGTTTTCCTGCTCGCAATAACGTTCCGAGAGCTTATGTAGTGGGCCTGCAAAGCTTTGATTGCCGCCTGGCTGTCCACGAATATGTTGACATTTTCTTGCGATGTGTTTGTTTGTAGGACTGCTTCTGCTGATTTCCTTATTGCGAAGTGCAGTGGTGGAGTTTGTATGACATGCTCATGGGTGGGTCGGCGCAGTACACTGCTGTACCGACTCCCTCCCTCATTTTTGAGCCGTCCGTGTATACGGTATATGTTGATGGCTGTCTGCTCTGCTCCTGAGATCCAGTCGTGTTTTCCTAGAAGCGTGGGTGTTAAGTTAAAATTGTTTTTTTGGGGTCTTACAGTCTGTTTCGACTTGGGTCCCTCTTCCAGTGCTCGTAGTTGTATATCGTCATGTTGCCTATCTTGCAGAGACGTTGTGCAGTCTTTTTTGCGATTAGGCGTGCCTGTATGTCCCCGGGGTAAACGTTCAGTATTATCTGTAGTGCTTTTGTTGGTGCAGTCCTCAGCGCCCCTGAGATGCACGTAAGTGCATGTCGCTGGGTTTTTCCTATTCGTTTTAGGTATGTGGACTTCTCTGTGGCTTTCCACCATACCAGTATTCCGCAAAGCAGTATGTTGCGACCAATTGAGATAAGAATTCAGTGTGTCAGTCTTGGTGAGAGTCCCCAAGTGCTACCCAGCATCTTTTGCGATGTATAGAGTGCATTGGTGGCTTTTCTCACCCTTTCCTCCACATTGAGCTTCCAACTCATCTTGCTATCCATTACTATTCCCAGGTATTTGATACTTTCTTTTGGTATCAGCGTCTTATCGTTTATTTTTGGTGGAATCCATCGAGGTACCTTGTATCTCATGGTGAAGAGAATAAGGTCCGTCTTGTCCACGATGATACTTAAACCGGCTTCCTTGGTCCATGCTCGTATCTCTTTGAGTGTGTGGTCCATGACTGAGCTGATTGTCTATGGACACTTACCCGTGATAATTATGCTTATGTCATTCGCATAGGCAGTTATCTTCGAGGCTTTCGTTTGAATTTCATTAATAGGTTGTTTACCACCAAATTCCGTAGCAGGGGTGAGAGCACTCTTTCCACACTTTGCTTCCCTGGTTGCGGTAGTGGTTCCCTATTCCGCTTGTATTCTCCTGCTGCTCAGAAGGTTCTGGACCCAGGAGTGTACTGCGTCTGTTTGGGTCACAGCTCTTGGGCTGTGCATAATAGTTGCCGTTGACACATTATTGAATGCGCCTGAGATGTCCAGATATACGCCTAGGGCGTATTATTTGTGGTGGAGTGCTTTCTCTGGTTGCAACGAGGGAATGTAGCGCTGTTTCCACTGATTTTCCCTTCGTGTATGCGTGTTGGTTTTTTTTCTAGAGTCATCTCTCTGATGTGGAGATCTATCAGTTTTTCTAGAGTTTTTAGTAGAAATGAAGTCAAGCTGATGGGTCTGTAGGCAGCACGTTGCTACATTTCCCTGGTTTAGGCAGGAAAATTACCCGTGCTGTTCTCCAGGCCACTGGCACATAGCCATGACTAAGGCATCCCTTAAATATTTCTCTTAGCCATAGAGTGATCGTATGTTTGACCTTCTGCAGCATGGCCGGGAACATCCCGTCTAGACCTGGTGATTTATAGCTCTCAAAGGAGTCTTCAGCCCACATTATCCTTCGTGTAATTATGATATGTTCAGGAATTTAAACCCTTGTGGCTTGAGATTTCTTTTGTGCGTTTGTGTTGACTTCTGTGCAGTTAGGGAAATGCGCTTCCAGAAGCACATTCGCCGCATCTTCACTTTCCGTCCATCGGCCGTCTTCAGTTTTTAGATGGCTTTGTACTATCTGTTGGCGAGCTAGCAGCTTCCTTAACCTTGCAGTGTCGGCTGTCTTCTCAATGCCAGAAAAGAAGTTTTGCCGTGCGTTTCTTTTGGCTATTCGTACTTTTTTCATAAAGTCGCGAAGCAGCGTTTTGTGTTCGATCCATACCTTCTCTTCTTCCTCTTGTTCAGCGAGTTTGAAGAGTTCTAGTACGTCTTTTTTTTGTCCCTTGAGTTCTTGAGTCCACCATGGGGGCTTGTGTTTCTTCTTCTCTTGGGATGGTCTGCATGTTTTATGATAGGCCGCCACCAAACTATTGTTGAGTGTGTAAAGTAGTCAATAAGCCGGGGTACAGATCTCAGTCTGTCCACCGCCCGCGTCACAAGATATTTATATTTGATCAACGACGCTTCGTGACTTAGAGGCAAGCGTTGTGGAAATCGTATAACATCTGGGGAGGTGTTGCCGGAACAACTAAGCGACTAGGGAGATGTACGAGGGAATCTTTTGCACGGGTGCCTCAAGTCGTCCAGGTTGTGTTTCGGCAAACAAGGGGTAGCTGTAGGTCGACGCGCGAAATCACCATAACTTCTTTTAATAGAAAAACACATGGAGTCTTATGCTTATCACTTTATTGAGCGCCTTCTCATGCTTGGGGTAGGCCGCTTATCAAATATCTACCCGCTGCGGTCACTTGCACTCACAACACGTGCCAACCGTCTCCATCTTGACTAATTTTTCCTGCGTTTGCCGTTTATTAATTCTAGTTACATGTCTACTGTCGCCGTCGCGTCCGATCCGATCTAATATCCGCCAACCACTAACTTGCGCTGAGCGCGCCCTTTCCACCTTGTAGGTCGCGACATGTGGATCGTGGGTTGCGAGCGCGCGCGACGTCCGCTCTTCTTGCGCTGATCTGCTGTTCGGCTCTGTTAGATTACTCTCTCTTATGTTATGCTAAGAATATTATCGTTGAAATTATGTTTACTAATACTTGATTTATCTTTGACTTAAATATACTAATAATTCATACGTGTTTCTATATCATCACCTACATAAATATATATTTATAACTACTTTGCCGTGGGCCTACCACACCCCCCTCCCCCCTTTCTTCGTGATCGTGACCTTATCACCGCGGTGCTGGGTCACGGCGTAGTACGTCCATCCTGCCAATACCTTGAATCTGTCACGTCGCCTGCGTCTCCCTCTCCTACGCAGCTGCCTTTTTATTTCGTTTGCCGCTTCCGATGTAAAAATTTCGCTGCTCGGACGGCACGTCCTCGACTCTGGGATTACCAACGGACGGACAGACGGACAGACACCATGACGGACATTGGACAAACCCAAAATACTCTTTACCTTCGGTATCGAGTATAATGAGACCAAAAATTGCATCGTTTCGAAGACTTTAAATTGCTCTAGCAATCTCAATAACCAATCAATTACTCTGATTTTTGGAATTTAAGTTGAGATGAGGTAAACAAACATTCCCACATTCAAATTTTTATTACTTTTGCCAAATATATATCTTTTTAAGGCAAAGAATCTGTGCAAAAATCACAAATTTTTTTTCAATTGCAAATTGCTCAAAAATCAGCCATAGAATCGATTTATTTGTTTTTAATAGAAAAGATACTTGATTTCCTTTAGTTTGATATATATTCGGTCATGACTGATAGCTTCTAAATGTTGAAATTTCATTAAGATATTTGGGCATAATTAAATTTTCATACATGAATTTATGTATTATGTATTTCCGTGCCAGGTGTGTAAATGAACAAGCTCAGCTTAAGCGTCAGCTCCAAACAATTATTTATCACAATAAAATATGTTTACATCATTTTATAAATTCAGAAATTTTGGTGCAAGTTTTCGAAATCATGTTTTATTGTTTTTGTTGCACATTTAACTATGGCTTTGCACCAAAACAATTCATATGCCCGTGCAAAAATATCATATAAACTATCGGGAACTAAACTATCGATAATTCGTCTTTACGGGGGCAGACCTGATTTTCGCAACTTGTGAACAGTAACAAAGTTATTACATTAAATAAAAAAAAAAACATTAATACAATTATGCAGAAATTTGGATTTAATAAATTATATCATATTTATATTTCAAGTCAATGTTTGTATTATTTTTATCAGAGTGTTGCAGTAAATAGCAAAAAATTACTCAAATGACAACAAACACTGTTAAAATAAAACATCTATGTGGTTGTTGTTATTAGGCTACCACTTTATAATTTTTGTTGCACAAGGAGAGACGCATTATACGCTTAACCTATGCGCCCGTGTGATCTAACACAGGCTGTCCACTTTTTCTTTGTTACGCGGGATAAGGCTACGTACGATTGTCCGTGTGAAAAACAATTATGTGTTAGATCATGCTTTGTTAATGGTCAACTTCTCCTGCTCCACAACCCCTTCAAAATGGCGCATTCAATTAAACAATTTTTTAATGCTTGGACTATCAATCTTATATCTTGCACAATTTGGGGGGATTTAAATTTCGTAATAATATTATAGGTACCCAAACTTTCAAGAGAAGTTTATGTGGAGGAGTACCAGGAGGACTTAGAGAATTTAAGAATTCTGTTGGATTGTGTATAACCTGATCTGCGTCTATCATTGTATCCACAAAATTGTAAGTTTGGAAAGCTGCCTCCATTTTAGAGAGTATTATGTCATTTATTTTGTTGACTTCTTCATTAGTCGGGGCCAATATTGCTCTTTCTTGAAACCACTGTAATAAAGTATTAGATATGTTGTGTATATTAGGATAATCATTTTTAATAAGACTCTGAAGGCTGTTTACAGAAACACACAAATTGTCTTCTATTTTAATTTGCCCCTCGTATTGTGAAACTTGTCCATTACCAACTTTAAGCAACAAAGCAGCGCAGATCCTGTTTTCCATCGAATTCAAAACTCTCATTATTTTATTTAAAGTTAATGTGGTATTATAATTCTAAAGATACGATTTTTTTAAAGATGCATTTATTTCATCAGCTCTTGTTCCCCTAAGCACAATTGGTAAAATTTGCCGAAAATCACCAGAAAAAGAAAAGTGCAAACACCCATTGGTAAATTCGTTGATCGCAAATCGCGCATTGTTCTATCAAGTGCTTCAATGGCAGATTTATTTGACATTGTAGCCTCGTGCCACACTATAAATAACTCTCGCGAATAAGTTTCGCTAAATTACTTTGCTTGGATATGGTACAAACTGCGGATTCGTCATTTGAAATATTCAAGAAAATCTAAAACATTGCATAAGCAGTACGTGGGCCTTTCAGAAGCGTTGCAGTTTTGCCTAAACTATTTTCAATGGAACATAACGCCTCATCATAAACTTTTTTTGCTCACAATTCAACAAAGGTTCATTTTGAACAACTGTTTCTAAAAGTTCATTTCTATCAAAAGAAGGTTCATTAAAATTTACCTCGTTGTTTAAACCACTAATATCATAGAATAGTTGAAGACCGAAATCATTGATCGACTTCCCAGAAAGTGATAAAACTATTTTATTAATTTCCGTTAACGACTCTGCGAACATTCGCTCGCTATAATCTAAGCATTCACGTCTTAACTCACGCCTGTTTCTATGCAATATATCTTCCATCTTGATTTATGTACATTCCAAAGATGTTCTGCATCAGAAACTTGACAAAATACTAATAAAATGTAATATAATATAATAAATACAATTTATTTGCATAAATAACGAAGTGTTCCAGCTGAAGAGGAAATCGCTGCCTCAGTCAATGTTTGGTCCCACTGAGTGTTGTCTTCAAGGAGCCCTAGGGCTTTGCATGCTGATTTGTATGTATTGTGTAGAACTCCTTGCACGGTTTTAAAATTCGCGAAAGAAGTTGGGCCTTTTACTACATGAAGCGGCAAGCGCAAATGAAAGCATTCACTGTTGTTAGGATGCACAACATAAACTCTTCCTAAGGCATCTGATTTCTTAATGTTATCATATCCTTCAACTGACTCACCATAAATTCTTTGATTAAATTTGTGACTTGCCTGATTCCAAGTGTAGTAAGCAAGTATTTCATTATAACACAAAGTTTTCGCAAAATTGTCTTCTGAGCAGAGTACAAAAAATGCTGTTAATGTCGTATCAGAAGGGTTATTTACAACGTTAGTTATGGTATTTTCCGTGAAATAAACACGTTGACCGTTTTCTAAATGGACAGCTAAATGAACAATGCAGGGATATCTTTCATGTATACTGAAGCTAAAAATTCTCCAGACTGCCTCAGAGCTACAAATATATCTACCAGATTGGTACTGTTCAATTTCATTTCTAGAATTAAGACTAAATGTTGCTTGATCGCTGCCCTTATTAATGTATTTGCATACTTAATAGATTTAACTGAGCTACATAACTCAACATTAAAATGAGCATTAAAAATTAAATTAATTAAAAGCAAGGGATTATATGGGACCACCCAACGATTGTCAATTTCATAGTTATGTACCGTTGTTGTTCGACCACCTTCGTTGGGTGGTAAGCGGCGGTACTTAGGATATCCATCATGACCAGGTGTAGTGTGAGATTGAAAAGATTTAGGATATTTCTTTGAGCATTTTCCTTCGCGCATACATGGCGAATTGGCATTTATTCCTCCACATGGACGGTGTTTCATGTGTTTTTTGACAATGTTGAAAAGTACTGGATCTTGATGTTCATTCGTCAATTCTGCCGAAATTACATTATCTATTTGGTCTGATCTAAGTTATTTCTCAACCACAGTAGTAGATGGACATGAGGTAAGCCACGTTTCTGCCATTCAACAGTATACCATACACAAAACAGCGAGTTGGGCCAATTATATGAACTTTATAAATTAAAAACAATATTTTGTGAACCTTTAAATTGAAAACTCTGTTTACTATATCATATCTATTTTGTGGTGAGGAATTATCAAAAATGTTCATTAGCCACCAAAGCATCTTTCAAATGGATATAACTTTCAGCACGTAATTTTTTCTGGTTATTTCTTAAGTATGATAGTCGTTCTGATTCTATTTTAGCGCATTGGTCGACCACATACTGATTAAATAACATACCAAATCGATATTTAGTATTAAAACTGTTTTGTCTTACCATTAACCGAAAACAATAGCAATTCATACACGAAACAGTCAATGCAGGCCTTGTAATTGCATCGATTTGCGGAATATTAATGCTGCATCCGTCTTTACCATAACAAAATATAAGCGGATACTGTAAACTATCATAAGATCTATGGAGCTCAGATATTTTTTGCAATGTTTCGGAGCGACTACGAAGAACAATATTAATTTATCAAATTGCTGACCAGTTATAAGAACAGCTACTTCATTTGTCTTCGGAGCGTTATAACGACCCTGATGCTCTCCAACAGGCACTTTGTTAGCATGGATAGTTATGTTGAAGTCTGGAGTATCTGCTGGTATGCTTTCTATAGCTGTTTTGAATAAGTGAATGTATTTATTTTGCGAATGCAGCATAATTTGCAAATCTCTCACAATACCTACATTGAGTGGCTGTTGCGCATTTCTACATCAAATGTTCACTTGCGCTTCAGAATTATCTATGAAATAAATTTGCAAGAATTTTTCATCGTTCGGTTGAGGTGGAAATAGACTTCCAGCCAAATGGTAGACCTGACCCTGTATTTTAAAAGTTGGCATGAATCCATGCTCAACAGCCTGAGTGCTCATAAAGGACGTCATTTGAAATGCATTATTATATTTCCTTATATGATGGATGAATTCCTTAAATTGTGCATGAGTACCTGTTAGAAGAGAGTGCAAAGGCTCTGGAGGAGGAGATATGTCATCTAAGTTAATATTCCCATTTAAACAACAAAAGCCAGCTGATTCTCCTTTCCATTTTAAAGCAGAGCAGAACAGACACACAACACACATGTTTTCAAAAGATATTTGGGGATCGTTTTCATAATTTAAGGAAAAATTATAATTGAATGCAGCATTGGTTTTAATAAATTTTATATTATTAGTTCGTCTATTGGGCTGACCGCATTTGAGACTGACTCAAACGACTTTCAGTTTCATCTGCAGTTTCATTAGCACGCAACAAACGCTGTCTTGTTGCGGAGCGTGTATTGCGTCCAATATTTGCCATTTAAATTTGTATGTAGCTTTCGCTTAGAATAGTTAGCTGTAATGTTTGTATGTATTGTTAACGTTTACAGAGAAAAAGATCATGTACAGATATGTATGTATGTATTAATATGTATGTACATAAAATCATAAACTAACTATGTAAACAGACTGGAAAACAGAGCTGGTATGTTAAAAAAGCGAATGGGCAAAAAAATGGCCAAAGGTCAGTATTTGTTTCTTCACTTTACTCAATACAATGCCAGCTAGTGCGAAGGCGGCCATCATTGTTTAGCTATTTGTTGTGACCGAAAGTGTGCGATGCGTACGGCCACTAAGCAGAAATAATATAGAGCATTTATTCAGTACGGCGAAGTTTATCATTCAGTACCAGTGCGATCAGATCCAGGCATGGTTGAATTATACAAGGTTAAGTCATGCGTAGCAGAAGGAGCCTGTTGATAAGACCATGCGAGTGCAAGAGAGATAGCATAATTGCTTTCTCGATATTGCTTCATCGTCTTGTTTTAGTGAGCAAAAAAGAGATAGAACGATGTGTGATTTTGTTTACATTTTTCAACAGAGGTTCTAATTTCAGAGCGTTCTGTGTTTTTGGCTACATGTGTAAACAACAATTTAAACTGATTATGTAAATGAAATAAAATGACATGAAACATGTATAAACGTATAAAACATATAAACATAGTTCTAAACAAGTAAGAAGGCTCTAGTCGGGATAGCCCGACCAGAAGATACCCTGAACCCAGTTGCAGTCCTTGCATCCTAAAAGTATGCTTCAAATAATTATCACTTTAAACAAAACTCATAACTGACTTAACTTTACGATATCTCTGGTGTTTCTTAAATTTCGAAATTTTGAGAAAAGGACTATCGTTACCCATTACACCAACCCCTATTTTTACATTTTCCAAATTCGAAAGTTTTTTGTTATCGATTCCATGTGTATATCGAAAACCAGAGTAGTTATCGATAATTTGAAGCAAACTTGTTCTGCTTATGGTATAGGGGAGCTTATATTCAAAATCTGAAGTCTCTAGCTCTTGTAGTCTCTGAGATCTACGCGTTCATACAGACGGACAGACGGACGGACAGACGGACATGGCCATATCGACTCGGCTATTGATACTGATCAAGAATATATATACTTTATGGGGTCGGAGATGCTTCCTTCTGCCTGTTACATACTTTTGCACAAAACCATTATACCCTGATTTACCCATTTTATGGGTTCAGGGTATAAAAGTAACGTAACCTTAAAATTCCACGAAAAATTCGACCGCACTCACAACTTATCACGTTGACAGCTGCTTTGCGACTAAAGGCTCAGTTGCCCGAACTTGGCTTGAACTGAATTCGAATTGAATGCGAGCGTGAATTGGTATATGAAAACAATGCGATTACCCAAACTTGAACTAGACTTGAACCTAAAAATGAACCTGAATATGAAATTGAAACGATTACCCTGAACATTCAATTATCGAACAGCTGTTTTGATATTTTCACAATTGCGCGCGAACTTCTGTTTTCAAAAGAAAATAATAAAATAATTGAATATGGATGCTATGGTTAATATATGTTACATGTATTTAGTACAAATCGGTTTAATAAGCATGGAAATGCCGGAAATGTAAACGCGGGGTTGGGCAGTTCGGCCAATGAATACGGATTGGAATGTCGCTGGTTATTACAGACCTTCAGCAAAATCAAGAATTTAGATGATTCTCAATTTTTCCTGCACAAAAGAATGTCCAAACCACTGTTTTAACTGTTGCTAACGTTGTTGGGCAGTTCTTTATCTCGTCATTGCCGGATCCATTGCCGGATCCATATTGTTTGCTTGCTTTCTTGTATAAAAATCAATTTCCTGCACCAATAAAATAAGTTTATGCTCGTCGATTTTAAATCAGCTGTTTAATGTAATTGGATCGTAACTTGAACTGAAATATGAACTGGAACTAAAAATTCTGTTTTCTGCAGGTTTCCAATTCAGTTAAATTCAGTTCAAGTTTTCGGTAACCAGCAAACAGTGTTTGACGTTTAGTTGAACTGATCAGCTGTTTTCTATGTCCACGTTCAATTCGGTTCACGTTCGGGTAACTGGCCTTAACAATAGGCTCCTAAAAATTGAGCGAGCATGCTCTCACGACGTACAGCGTTGCCGAAAAGCAACAAAAACTAGTAATTAGTACTTTTGGTTGTTGTACTTTTTGTTGCATTTTGGCAGCGATGCGCGGCGTATACACAGGCGTCCACACATATAAACTTGCTGTTTGTGGGCAAAGAAATATGCGTTGATAGATTTTTGGGTGGCGAGACATTGTTGTTGCTGCTTGTGAGAAATACTTTATCTTGCATGGATTGCTTTGATATGATTCGATTATAAATTTATGACATTTATATGCAATCATCACATCGGTTATAATGTGTCATTGTATTTTTAATATATTTGCGGATTAAATGTAATTATGTTTGTATATGTTTTATTAGTTCTAAGTTATTTCAATAGTTATAAGAAACCTGTAATAAATAGTAACAAATATAAAATATGATGACGTAATTAAAATGTATGTATAATATAGGAAATGTTTTATGTATTATGTAGTGAGAATTGAATGTAATCTCCAAATATTTTTTTTTTTACGTAAAATAAAATATCAGACTCCCTGAAGAGGCGACAAAGTCGCCGAAACGCGTAGGAGGAAAATTTAATTTAAATGCAAGAATTTGAAATTACAATGAAACTACTGGCTCAAACAACCCAACAACAGCAACAACACAATTAATACCACAAACGAGCCTACACAAACTCACACAAAGCAACATTACCAGAGGGTGAACTGGATTTAATAACTCAAAAACACACAACATGAAGGGATACATCACATACATTCAATCTACATATGGCAAAAACTCGGTACTATACATTAAGTCTTATTTTAAGTGTCAGAAAAAACTAGCTAAACAGAGGAGTAGGCTGAAATACTTATTAGAGTGTAAGAATTTCAACATAATACCAAGACACTTACAACGGAAAACAACATCACTGAAACACAACT
Organism: Scaptomyza polygonia; assembly: GCA_035044585.1. Lineage (NCBI taxonomy): Eukaryota > Metazoa > Arthropoda > Insecta > Diptera > Drosophilidae > Scaptomyza > Scaptomyza polygonia. Next base: position 69,364 of record JAWNNU010002196.1, read on the forward strand.
TGACGCTTCACGAATCAAAGAAAAAACTTCAAAAACTAGAGAACAACTTTCTACTTAAAATATTACAGCTAGAAATAGAGGAAACACATCGACACATACACAGTATAAATAGAACACAAACACATCATAAATGAACTTAGGAAATACCTAAATCAACACGACATTGAAGAATTACAAAAAGATCAAAAACTAGCCTACCAAAAAATACGCACTAACACAGAACAGATAATTGAACGAAAACTACACAACGCAAAAAATGAAATAGCACAACAACTCAACTTAAGACAAAACGAAGAGTGGATTACTTACATGACCGACGTTTTCATACCAAATGAAAGCAAGTGGCTTCTATCGCTGGGACCTAAATTTGGACTACCGACAAACGGACAGAACATATCGCCAATACACGTTATTGCAGACTTAGAACAGGGAATAAAAACGATTGAGAACGAAAAACTAAGAGATTCGATCAGAGGGAACTTAGCATCGAGACTAAACAACTACAAACAATCTAGAAAACTAAACCAAAAAGAAAAATTTATTCTCAACATAGCAAACAACACAGAAAAACTTTTAAAGGAACATAACGACAAAATAATTATTACACAAGCAGACAAAGGAAACAAAACTGTTATACTATACAAGAGAGAATATCATGATAAGATACAACAACTTCTTAATGACAAAACAACATACAAAACAATAGAAATGACCCCACACAAAAACTAATCACGAAAAACAACACAATAGTTAACGATTTGTATAAAAACAAATTCATAGACATAAAAACAAAACTAAGGACATACTGCTCTGGAGGAAACGCACCACGACTGTACGGATTACCAAAAATTTATAAAGCCGGAACACCACTGAGACCCATATCTGCCTCATCTGAAGTTCCGTGCTACAAATTGGCCAAACATGTAGGTGACATTATTAAGAACATACAATCAACACAGTATAACATAAGAAACGCAACAGAATTGAAGAACGATATAAAGGACTTAGAAATCGGAAATGAGGAAATACTAGTCTCATTTGATGTCATCTCACTCTTCACTAACATACCAATTTACACCGCAACAAAAAACATAATGGACAGATGGACAGACATATCAATACACACATCCATTCCTAAACAGAAATTTAAAGAACTCCTAGACTTTGTATTAATTGAAAATAATTACTTCAAATACAATAACATAACATACAGTCAAGTTTTTGCCATGCCAATTGGGAACCCGCTGTCACCGACAATCGCAAATATAGTTCTGGACAAAATCTTAGACGACGCGATTGAGGAGCTGAAACAACATAATATAAAAATCAAACATATCTCAAAATACGTTGATGACATTTTTCTGATCATATATAAGACCGAAGCACAAGTCATTTTAGAAACATTCAACAAACAGCACAAAAGAATACAATTTACAATGGAAACAGAAACAAACAATAAAATTGCCTATCTTGATATGGAAATAGAACGAAGGGAAAATAGACTCACATTTGACTGGTACACCAAAGGAACAGCATCGGGACGAATAATAAACTACGACTCAAACCAGCCGATGACACAGAAAATAAATACAATCAAGAATATTATTAGAAATACCTACACCCTATGCGACATACAACACCGACCACAAAACTATATAAAACTCAAAACGATGCTTATCAAAAACAGCTATCCGATATATCTGATAAACAAACTAATAAATGACGTCACAGTTAAACCTGATAACACAAAAATTCAAAAACCAATAACCCAAGGAACAAAAGATAAACAATACATCAGCATCCCGTACATAGAAAATATAACGAACAGAGCAACGCTAACGAAGTTGATACCAAATGACAGCACAGAGCACATCACATACGCTTACAAAGCTCACAAAACAACAAGAAATTTGTTTACGAACACGAAAGACAAAATTGACAGATACAAGCAAAATAACGTCATCTACGAAATACAGTGCAAAGGAAAAGAAGGAGAAGAGTGCAGCAGAGTTTACATTGGAACAACAAAAAGATCACTCGCTACACGAATAACAGAACATAAAGGGGACGCAAAGAACAGAAAAACCACGACAGCACTAGCGCAACATTTAAGTGAAAATGACCACTCAGCCGATTTTGATACGGTAAAAGTTCTTGACGTAGAGAGGAGAGAGAGAACGAGACTAACGCTGGAGAGCTTGCGCATACAGCAAAGAGGGGACGACGCACTTAATTATAAAGAAGACATTGACCAGACAAATTATATTTACGCGGCTGCAATAAGCAAAACGAACTGCAGCAGACAACATCATAAACAGCTGACGAAAAATTAGGATTAGGACTGACGCAACTAAAATAAGATGACGTAATTAAAATGTATGTATAATATAGGAAATGTTTTATGTATTATGTAGTGAGAATTGAATGTAATCTCCAAATATGTTTTTTTTTTACGTAAAATAGAATATCAGACTCCCTGAAGAAGGCGACAAAGTCGCCGAAACGCGTAGGAGGAAAATTTAATTTAAATGCAAGAATTTCAAATTACAATGAAACTACTGGCTCAAACAACCCAACAACAGCAACAACACAAGTAACAAATATAGCAATTAATAATAAATATACACATATTGTTAACATTGCACTTCTTTATGTTCCTCAACCTATTTATAAATTGCCAAAATCCTAAAAGTGCGACAGGTCAGTTAATGCCATAACAATAACCACTCATACAAACGAGCTGGATATACGTATATGTATGTACATACATGGGCACACACATGCAAATGCAAGGCATAGGGAAAAATATAAAAAATCTAGGCAAAGCACAAAGCAGGTAGCCCAACCAAACCAAACTCACATGTATTCATATACTAATGCACTTTGCCCGTTGGTTGCCTACCCCCCGCGCGCCCTCTCTATCTATAAACAGCTCACACTGGCTGCGAGCTCGCTCACATATGAACGCATACATATGCACAACGATTGGATCCAGCGGTTCGAGTCTGCTGTTGCTCAACGTTCGCAAGCAAAGCAGGCAAAGGAATGACTTGCAGTTTCTGCGCTGCACACTTTGTCTGCTAAAATTTGGTGCGAGAGAGTTCTGCAAAGCGCTCTTTTCGCTCTTTTGTCTGCCTGGATCTGATCTCATTCAAGGTATACTTAAGTATACCATGATCTTACTGGTACTGAATGAAAAACTTCGCCGTACTGAATAAATGCTCTATATTATTTTCTGCTTAGTGGTACGGCCCAGTTAATAGTTGCCGCACTTAATTTCTCTTGTTGTTGTCACTGAATTTTATAAAATTGTGAAACTCGCAGTTTTAGACTTTTGCTTGAATATACCTTCTGTTCCTCATTGCGAAAGGGTGATATCGACTAATATGAACCTTGTGCAATTCTATAGCTAAACGTGAGAATCTTTAATATTATTTCTATTCTACATGTTGACTTATGTTCTAGCAATAAGGTACAGAATTAATAAGCAATAAAACAACTTGTGTATAATTAAGTAAGCCAACTCTCAATCACCCGTAATTTGTATTCATATGCTTGAAATAAACTATATATACACATTTAAATCATATATTTGTGTTTTCATTGACAACTATTGAATATTGGTACAAAATTCTCTAGTTGTCAACTATACAGGCAACATCAGAATATTTTTCAAAAAGTTTTTACAAAATAAATATTTGTGTCGATAATAACATAAACTTTTTACTGTGCTACGTCTGCACATTTCTCATAATTTTGGACTCTGTCTTGTGCAGTGTCGGCTAAAACAAATCATCTGCTTTTAGGAATAAAGCGTTGGCTAACTATACTTAGCCCGTTGGGCTTATCGGGTGCCCCTCCGCTTTTATTGACAGAGAGCCGGCAGCCATGAACAAAAACAAAGAGACTCTTGGCATTGTACTCCGGAAAGCTGTCAGCGAACCATCATCTACTCAAAGCAGTAGCTCCACCACAACATTTACTAGTGCCACCAGCAGCACCGCATACACAATGGCAAATGCTTCAATAAGCAGCATCTGCCCTGGAATAAGCATCACTAACCAGGAAAAACCCACCTTGACATGTCCCGAAATGTCAGCGAGGCTGCCCGAAGACTATTGGATGCTCAAAAACGGAGAGCGGGCAAAAGGAAAAAAAATGTTAAGTCTTTGTCCCCCCTCCCTAACTCGAAAAGAGTAAGCGGCAGCCAGGTACTTCACTCGCTCCCCACTACTAGCCGGCAGGTAAACTCTAGTAATAGATTTGCCATTCTTGACACGGATATCTCTACTAATGAAGAGCATGAGAAAGATGTAATGATTGAGGATACTGATGTTGACAGTGATCATATTGATGAACATCAACCTGAAACAATCAATGCTGGTCAATGTTCAGAATCAACTAACACTGGCAATCAACTTAAAGGTCCCCCGAAACCACCGCAAATTGTTGTTAATATAAACAACTTAAATGACTTATTTGAACTTATAAAGGAAGTGGCAAATTTGAATAACGTTGTCATCAAATCAAATCAAGGGGAAACGGTCAGAATCTTTCCCAAAGACAGTGACACTTACAGAAAGATCGTGAGCCGAATGGATGAGATTGGTATGGAGTTCCACACATACCAAATGAAAACAGAAAAAGCACACAGAATTGTAGTAAGAGACTTACATCACAGCACCTTAAGCAATGACATAACTGCCGATCTGAAACGTTTAGGCTATGAAGTTCTTCACATCCACAACCCTAGTTCAAGGATTAATAAGGACGATAAACTTAATATCTTTTTCATTAATATAAAGCCTTGTGCCAAAATTAATGAAATCTACCAAGTAAAGACCCTCTGCCGACAGAAAGTTAGGATTGAAAGAATGCGAAAGTCTACTGAAATTGCACAATGTCGTCGATGCCAAGAGTACGGCCACACAGCTAAATACTGCCGCAGACACCCCAATTGTGCAAAGTGTGGCGAAAATCATCCAACCACACAATGCACTCTTCCAGTAGATGCACAGCCCACATGCTACCATTGTAGTTATAATCATATGGCCAGCTATAAAGGGTGCCAAAAGTACCAGGAGTTTCTTCGCAGATCTATGGCGCCTGCAAGAAAGGCGAATAGTCAAAATAAGACTGGTCATGTAGTCATTTCCAGAGACCTGCAACAGTTTCCTTCCTTGCAGTCTAATCGCCAGAAGAGTACAAACCAATCAACAGCACAGCAGCAACGTATTGCTCAACATCTACCATCTGTAGGCACTGGCGAAAACACAAGAGCATCCTATGCCGCAGTAGCAAGAGGCAATGCAAATACAAATCCCTTTAGGGAGGGACCGGCTCAGAGAAGTTGAAGTTCAAGCATTGTTACAACAACAACAGAAACAGTTTCAGGATTGGCAACAGCAGATCCAACAACAACAGCAACAGCAGTTTCTTATGTGGTTGCAGCAGCAGCAGCAAGAACAGCAACAGTATAACAGCCAAGCTAATCAACGCCTTGAAAAACTGGAAAAAATGGTATTTGAAATGGCCAACACTATCAAACAATGGGCTGGGTATAAACCTAATACTCAGTTTCAAAACAACGTTTTACCTCCACAATGAATCCACTAAAGATTCTTATTTGGAATGCTAACGGCATTTCAAGAAAAGCTAAAGAAGTTGAGCTCTTCGCGCACAACAACAGCGTAGACATTCTTCTAGTGACGGAGCTTAGAATTAAAAGAGGTGATACTGTAAAGATATATGGATATACTTTCTATCCAGCATTTAGGCCATCGCGTAATAATAATAGCGTTGGCGGAGCTGCGGTGTTCGTCAGGACTACTCTTCGCCATTTTCCACAAAAGGTTATTGAGACATGCAGCATACAAATGTCATCAGTAAAAGTAGCTACAGGATTGGGTGACGTGGAGTTCAGTGCCATTTACTGCCCTCCCAGCGTCAGGATCGACGAAAGATACTTTATCAACACACTACGTGCTTCTGGCCAAAGGTATTTGATTGGTGGCGACTGGAATGCCCGACATTGGCTTTGGGGCGACACCTACAATTCACCTCGGGGGCGAGAACTAGCAGAAGCCATCTCTGTCACTGGAGCCAAGATCCTTGCAACTGGATCGCCAACCAGGTACCCATACGTGCTCGGTCATATGCCTTCGTGCATTGACTTTGCAGTGTACCATGGAATACCTGACTCTCGAGCTACTATAACTCAAAGCTGGGATTTGGACTCTGATCACTTGCCTCTAATAATAAACATTGAGACAGATGGTGCTTATGTGAATCCAAGCCCTCGGCTAGTCACCAAACACACTGACCTGCTTGTCTTTAGCCAACAATTGGAGAACTCGATTCAGCTGAATACTATGCTAAATTCTGGTGAAGACATTGAAATGGCTGTTGATAACTTCACAGAAAGTATTTGCAGGGCTGCGGCTGCCTCAACGCCTACTGTTCCTCGGACAGGCACCACCTATGGAATAGTCCTAACAAGAGAGGCCAGAGAGCTTTTGACACAGAAAAGAAGACTCCGGAGGCGAGCAATCCGATCTCAAGACCCCTGGGACAGAATTTTATGGAATCGGGCTGCGAAGCAACTACGAAATGTCTTAAGAGAACTTCGAAGCAATTTTTTTGAGCAGAAGCTTGCTGATATGGACTATACTGTGGATGCTGGATACTCGCTTTGGAAGTGCACCAAGTCCCTTAAAAGACAACCGTTTAGACAGGTTCCCATTAGGTGTCCGGGAGGCGTGCTTGCTAGAAATGAAGAGGAGCAGGCCAATTCATTTGCACATCATTTGGAAATTAGGTTCACCCATTACCAACTTGCTACAATGGAACAGGAAAGAGAGACACTTGATAGCCTACAGACACCTCTGCAAATGTCCTTACCCATTAAACCTGCCAGGGTTGAGGAGATAGCCGAAGTCATTAAATCATTACCAATAAAGAAGGCTCCTGGTTTCGACAATGTATGTAATGCCACACTAAAGGCATTACCAATTAGAGCAATTCTCTTCATGGCTCTTATATTTAACGCCATGTTCAGGGTGCAGTTCTTCCCAAAGCAGTGGAAAATGGCAGCAATCCTGATGATCCATAAGCCCGGGAAACCTGAAGAGGACCCAGAATCGTATCGGCCCATAAGTCTCCTGTCTTCGATATCTAAGGTGTGGGAAAGGCTTATTGCCAATCGATTAAAGGACATTATAAAAGAGCGCCGTATCCTGCCGGATCACCAGTTTGGATTTCGGGAGGGACACAGCACTGTGGAGCAGGTTCATAGAGTGGCAAAACACATTCTACAGGCCTTTGACGATCTTGAATACTGTAATGCTGTATTCATTGATATGCAACAAGCATTCGACAGAGTTTGGCATGTCGGCCTACTAAGCAAAATTAAAAAGCTGTTCCCAGCACCATACTACGGAATACTACGTTCTTACTTGGAAGAACGGAAGTTTATGGTCAGGATTAGGAACACCTACTCGACTTCCGGCCATATGAGAGCTGGAGTCCCACAAGGCAGCGTCCTTGGACCGCTGCTCTACTCAATATATACTGCAGATTTGCCCTGCCCAAATGAGTATCATATGGAAGTTCCCAGGAAGGCTCTTCTTGCTACCTACGCCGATGACATTGCACTGCTCTACAGCTCGGCATGTCGCAATGAAGCAGCAGATGGAATTCAAGAGTACCTTATCACATTGGCTGCATGGTGCAAGAGATGGAATTTAAAAGTCAATTCACTAAAGACCACCAATCCCTGCTTCACTTTGAAGACCCTTATTGACCACACCCCACCCATACAACTGGATGGCGTAACTTTGGAACAGCCCTCGCAGGCTAAGTACCTCGGGATCACCCTTGACAAGCGTTTGACTTTTGGCCCTCATTTAAAAGCTAAGGCTCGGAGATGTGGTCAAAGAATGCAACAACTACGGTGGCTGATCAACAGAAGAAGCACCATGTCACTCAGAGCCAAAAGAGCAGTCTACGTGCATTGTGTAGCCCCAGTCTGGCTATACGGAGTGCAGATTTGGGGAATAGCTGCAAAGTCTAACTTTAAATGCATAAAGGTATTGCAAAATCGTGCCATGCGTGCCATTACCAACTGTCCTTTTTATGTACGCGGCACCACCCTCCATCGTGACCTGAACCTGCATACAGTGGAGGAGCAGATTGGAAGGCACACTAGCAGATATAGTGATAGGCTAAGAAGACACCAAAGTGCGCTAGCAAGATACTTACTACCTGCCAGGCCTCTAAGGCGATTATCAAGAAAAGGTTTTGCCAAAACTTTTGGACAAAATTAAAAACAACCTTGCTATATGAGAATATTTGTAAGTCCTCATGCGCGAAGCATGAGGTTGGGTTCTATTATTTATCTTATAAATGTGTTGTTATGATACTATTTCTGCATTGTACGGATTCAACGCTTAATTAAAACTAATTATCAAAAAATTGGTACAAAGGGTATTTTTTCATACAGCAGCGAGTGCGTATCAGCAACGACAAGCCGGCACCGAGTTGGTTTGCCTCAGTTGTTTCCAGCGGCCCGTCGAATAAAGGAGAGGCGGGGGGTCAGCGGAATGCGTGAACGGTCAAAATTTTTTTAGTATTTGTATACATGTTTGTTTCATTTCTTGCTGGGTCGCGATTTTTGATATTTTTCTATTATTTGCCCTGCATTGAATGTCTTAATACACCAACATACGTAGGAACCCGACAAGCCAGCACTAGGCGCACAGCTTAAAAAGCAAGCGTCTAGCAAATTTGTCGGTGTCTATGGCTAGGCCTGCCGTCCATCGTTGCCAAAATGTACGCAAAATTACAACAACCATAAGTACTTTTTACTATTTTTGTTGCTTTTTAACAACGCTGCTACCGGCACATTTTTGTATTTTGCTTTACTATATTCAGAGTTCGGGGCAAATGACTTTTACATATGAATTACTGAATACACTTTCGCTATTTGTGAAGGAACTTGGTCGTTGCAATGTCCAAAAAGGGTTGAAAAGTGTCATAGAGTAAAAATTGGGCAGATTATGTATGATGAGCAGCACCAAAACTGATATTTGCCAGCCATGAAAGACATTAACATTATTAGTCTATGCATAAAATAAGAAAAAATAGATAAGGCAAAGAGAGCATTACACGCCTTCGTAACCTTTTCTTCTTCTGTTAAGCTCGTTTAGTGCAGCAAAGAGAAGCGAACATGGAGAAGGATTGTTCATATACAGTTTGTCAAGAAATTGTTTGCACAATTCAAAAAAACCGATCTATTTTACTCTTAGTGTAAAAAACATAAGCTTTTACTAATTTTTTTGTTGAAATTTCTTTGATGGCAATATGATAAACAATCTATGCTGAGCTAACTTGCGAAATTCCCATATTTAAACAACAAATACTTTTCAAGAAAATTAACAAAATGTATCTTTACACAAATTCTTTTTCTATTCTCTTTTGCGCTCATTTCTACAAATAACGGTGCTTAACCGCTATCTATCTTATCTATCTTATTTATTGCTCAATGCTTTAGTTGTGATATTTAGCTGAGTGGGCACTTAAAATTTGATTTCAACTTATTATTTAAAAATGCCAACTGGTGGTTATAAGAAATCAAAGTCAAAGCTTAACCTTTTCCCAGGAATTTTTTTTTAATAATAAGTTGAAATCAAATTTTATGTTTATTACACTCAAAGTAAAATAAATCTGTTTTTTTTTTTTGCATTGTGTAAACAATTTTTTGACAAACTGTATTTGTAAGTGCATAAAATACGAAAAAAGAGCTAAAGCGAAGAGAGCACTACTCACCATTATTGACTTTGTGCTTCTCTTTACAAAGAGAACATTGATCATCATATTACGTGCTTCTTCTTGGAGCAAGAAACTTTACGAAGGAAAAATTTGATTTGCAAATTGCGTTATTTTTTTATTAACTTGGTCACTAGAAAACCTATGTTTATGTATAAAGAACCTTGTGTGAGAAAATCCTAACAAACTGAAAAAAACTGGAACTTAATCGGGTCAGTAGTTTAGAAGATATTTGTAAACGAACGAAAACATGAATTTATTTTGTAAGATTTAATGATTATCCAAAATATTTTGATTTGACTCCACAAGATCAACAACAAAATGCTCTTCAGCAACCAAACCGTTTTTCCCACGTCGTCGTTTATATATTTCAGCCGGGTTCAATAAAATTAATGTATCACGCATTTTATTTCCATCATAGTTATTAGTTTGCATAAGAAGAAAACTTTGGCAGTCACAAAAAATACCATACAAAACAGAAGATTTTCTCGTAAGGTTGGCAGCACCATTAATGCGATAACTTTGCATTGAGAAAAACAAATTTAACCAGAGTATTAATTTTATACCCAGATTAACTAATTGGCACTTTAACTGGACATTGAGAATCCGGCCCTTAGGATATTTCGGCTTGAGTAACTGTGCCAAAGCAAAACAAGTAGAAACGTTGCAGTCGGACGCACCCGACTGCGGTATACTCGATACCAGTAGTAAAACAGATTAAAAGAGAGCTGATTGCAATGGTGTGTGGATACGGCAGGGGTGTACGCAGCCTCAACGATTGTCTGGTGCAGATGGGGATGCCTAAAAGCTATCTTCCTTCCAAATTTGGTGACTCTAGCTCAAAGTTTGTTAAAGGTAGGGGCTGGGGTGGTATGGGGGCGTGGCATCAAAATGTTTGCTACAAATCTATGTATCATGTCAATGGCTATCCTCAAACCGAATTTGGAGACTTTAGCTCAAAGTTAGTAGAATATGGTGGAAGGGGGGCTGGGGTCTGGGGGCTGGTATGGGGGGCGTGGCGTCCAAAGTTTAGCTGCAGATCTATCTATGATGTTAATTGCTATCCTCATACCAAATTTGGTGACTCTAGCTCAAAGTTAGTAGAATATGGTGGAAGGGGGGCTGGGGGCTGGTATGGGGGGCGTGGCGTCCAAAGTTTTGCTGTAGATCTATTTATGAAGTTAATTGCTATCTTCATACCAAATTTGGTGACTCTAGCTCAAAGTTAGTAGAATATGGTGAAGGAGGGGCTGGGGGCGGTATGGGTGGGGGCCGCCATCCAAAATTTTTGGGTTTCTTCATCACCAATCTTGGCATCAAATTTGGCGTCTCTAGCTCAAAAAATGTGGAAAATATAGGCGTTTTTGATTTCAAAATGCAGGGGCTGGGGAACGGGGGGGCGTGGCTCCAAAACTTCGATGCAGTTTTTTGACGATCGTTAATAGCTATTTTCCTACCAAATTTGGTGACTCTAGCCTTAACGCTTTGGAAAATACACGCATTCCCGTTTTTAGTGAAGCATTGGGGCGGTTTGGGGCAGCTTGGGCAGTATGGATTGGCGTGGTATCCAAAGTTTTTATGAATTTTTTTGGGGGTTATAATCACCTGTTTTGGCACAAAATTTGGTGGCTCTAACTCAAAAACTGTAAAAGATATAAGCATTTCTGTTTTTAAACTCCGGGGGGGGGCTGGGGGCTGAATGGGTGGGTAGGGCTCCAAAACTTTGATGCAGTTTTTGGAGGGTCGCTACCAGTTATCTACCTACCAAATTTTGTGACTCTTACTCGAACACTATGGAAGATACACGCACTACCGTTTTTAGCCAAGCGTTGGGGTATTTGAGGGCGGATAGGGCAGTATAGATGGGCGTGGCATCCAAAGTTTTTATGAATTTGATTGGGGATTGTCAGCACCTATCTTGGCACCAAATTTGATGGGTCTAGCTCAAAAACTGTAGAAGATAAGAGCATTTTTATTTTTGAGCTGCGGGGGCGCTGGGGGCGGAATGGGTGGGCGTGGCTCAGAAATTTTCTCCCAAAATTTGGTAGTTCTAGCTGTAAGGGCTTGCGAAATAGCTGGATCTATCGATTTTGCGTTATCGAGTTTATCGATTTGCCAGCCCCCTAGTTATCGTAGAGCTCCAATCTTGACACTTTAATTTACTATGCCATAGATAAAGGGGTTTGCAAAGTTTGAAGTCTCTAACTTGAAGGGTGTGGAAAAAAGTTGCGAACATACAGACGGACAAACGGACAGACACCATGACGGACATTGCACAAACCCAATATACTCTTTACCTTCGGTATCGAGTATAAAAATGGATAGCCTGTGTTAGATCACACGGGCGCATAGGTTAACCGTAGAACGCATCGGTCCTTGTGCAACAAAAATTATAAAGCGACAACCACTTATGTAAATGTTTTATTTAAACTGTGTTTGTTGTCATTTGGGTAATTTTTTGCTATTTACTGCAACACTCTGATAAAAATAATACAAACATTGACTTGAAATATAAATATGATATAATTTATTAAATCCAAATTTCTGCATAATTGTATTAATGTTTTTTTTTTATTTAATGTAATAACTTTGTTACTGTTCACAAGTTGCGAAAATCAGGGCTGCCACCGTACAGACGAATTATCGATAGTTTAGTTCCCGATAGTTTATATGATATTTTTGCACGGGCATATGAATTGTTTTGGTGCGAAGCCATAGTTAAATGTGCAACAAAAACAATAAAACATGATTTCGAAAACTTGCAACAAAATTTCTGAATTTATAAAATGATGTAAACATATTTTATTGTGATAAATAATTGTTTGGAGCTGACGCTTAAGCTGAACTTGTTCATTTACACCCCTGGCACGGAAGAATTTATGTATGAAAATTTGATTATGCCCGAATATCTTAATGAAATTTCAACATTTAGAAGCTATCAGGCATGACCGAATATATAGCAAAGGAAAGGAAATCAAGTCAAAAAATCAAATTCATCGTTGAACTTTTTAGCAATTTGCAATTGAAAATAAGTAGTGATTTTTTGAACTGATTTTTTGCTTTAAAAAGTTATATATTTGGCAAAAGTATTAAAAATTTCAATGTGGTAATGTTTATTTACCTCATCTCAACTTATATTCCAAAAAATCACTGTAATTGATGGATTATTGAGATTGCTATAGCAATTTAAAGTCTTGTAAATAAAGCAGAAAAAAAAATCGGGGTGAATAGATTCGCAAATGCATATTGTTGCAGCTGCTGCTGATGTACGGCCCACTGTGCCTGTGGCGGCGGCTACGCGTGTGTGTGTGCGCTGGTATGCGCGGACCGCTGTTGCGTTTTGGCGCAATTTAATTGACTGGCCACTATAAGCTTGAGCCCAAAAACTAACACACAAAGAAACAAACTTGATGACCACCCAGACGGGCTGGCCAATCCTAGCCCGGTGGTCTGTGTTCCTTCCTCAGCCCTCGCAGAAATTGAACGTAGTGCGCGTCTCGCTCCTCTGCTGCCACAAAACAACCACTGTTATAAATCTGTTTACTTTTCACTTATTTGCTCGCATACCTGCTTTAACGGGAGCATCTACGAATCCCTGACGAATTATGGATCCTCTTTAATTTTTTGCATTTTGTTGCTTAATTTTTTTTACCTCGGCGCACTTCTAGCCGTCGCTGCAACTTTCTGCTTATCATGCCTCTTCTTCTTTCCTAGCCCTCATAAGCCACCTTTTTATTTTAAATCGGCGGCCAGCACAACTCTCTACCCCTCGTTCAACGACTACAACCAGCGATATTAATTCGCCGATCATAACTCCACACTCCGGCTCGCTCGCGACTGCTATGAACAGGAGTGCCAAACGGAGGCAACTATTCACCACGCTGCCCAACGTAGGCCATCGCCCACGCCCTGAGATTAAGCGTTTCATGGTTTACTGACTGAGCTAGCTGGGCATAGATCCTACGCTCGGGGGTCACTGCTTTATATCCTTGGCATGGAATACCCCGAGTTGGTGCCCTTGCAGTGTCTCTCATATAAACATTGTCCCACTGGTTAAACCACTCGGCACTTGGTGAAGCGGCGGCAGAGCTTGGCGTTCAGGTTCTTTGCAAAGTCGCTCAGCACGAAGTTCCGCTTGAACACTTCCTGACCTGCAGAGAAATGCACGTCTCGGGCCTTCAGGTCATACTGCCTCGCCGACTTCACATATGCCTTTTGCACGGTCTCCTGAATCCTGGCTCTGTAGACTTGCTTCTTCGGCGATCTCTCAAGTGGCTCTATTTCGGCATCGTTGACATCGCCCAGCTTCCTGGCCAGTCCAAACTCCCTACCAACTCAACATGTGCTGTCCAAACAGTGCGAAGTATGGAGAAGTCTCAGTCGCCGTATGTACTGCACTGCGTAACGCCATCGCGATTTCTGGTAGCTTCTCGTCCCACGACGTCTGGTCAATCCCAATATGTGTCCGTATCACTGCCAACCCATCATTTCCCGTACGGCCATGCTTAATGCCGTAATGCTCTAGCATAACTGCAAACTCCTGCGACACGAACTGCTTGCCATTGTCAGTGTGAACGATCTCGGGGACTCCAGACACGGTGTACAGCTCCTCTCTCAAAAATTAAAGGACCGCCGCAGATGTCGCTTTCGGCATCGCCTTTTGAACGAATTGCCTTGCCTCGATCGTGGATACTTCCCTAAAAAGTCAAGGTACATCTTCTGCAGCGGGCGTTCGGTAACCACCTTTCCCATTTTTGGCCTAGCGACCTGTGTGCTGTGCTTCGCCTGCTTGCACACTTCGCAACTAAGCACGTATGACCGCACTTGGGCTGCCATCCTCGGCCAAAAGTAGAACTGGCGCAGTCTCGCCAACGTTCGGGCTATGCCTCCATGCATACCCTTGTCGCTGTCCTGTGCCTGCTGTACCAACGTGCTCGTTAGTGCTTCCAGCACCCATACTTTCCACAGAAACTCCTCGCTATTCTCCCGAGCAAAGTTTGACCTCTTGAAGAGCAAGCCATCTTCTATCATTAGGTCTTGAATCCGCTCCGCCTCAGCTCGTACCAACGCTAACCTTTCCAAGAACTCCTCGCTTTTGAAAGCTGTTCTCTCGAACTGGAACAAGGTAAGCTTCTCCACATCGAATGTTCGAGAGAGCATGTCAGCCACAACGTTATCTTTGCCTTTACTGTGTTCAATGGTGAAGTCAAAAGCCTGAAACGCTTGTGACCACCTCGCCAGCCTTCCGCTCAGATCCTTGAGAGACAATAACCATTGCAGATTCGAATGGTCCATGATGACCGCGAAGAGCATCAGCTTCACATATGTTCAAAAACGCTCTATTGTCATCACCGCCGCCAAGCATTCTTTCTTCGCCACGCTATAGTTAAGCTGCGCTCATCTTAGCTTGGCTGAACAGAAGGCTATCGCCCGATCATATCCTTCTTCGTCTCGCTGGAATAGCACCGGTCCGATCCCCATATGACTAGCATCACACTGGATAAAATACTGCCGTCGAAAGTCTGGATGGACGAGAACTTTTGCCAAAAAGGTCGAGAAGTCTCAAATGACCCGTCGGTACCATCCTGTGGTACCCAGGAAACGCCTCAGCTGATTTGTGGTTTTTGGGACGGGATTTTAAACTTTCGCTTCTACCTTGCTCGGATCAGTTCTAAGAGCTCCGTCACCGACAATGTACCTTAAAAATCTCATTAACCAATAACAGAATTTGGACTTTTGCAGGCCGACAGTAAGGTTCGCCTCCTTACGGCACTGCGCAACTTCCTCCAACAGCTTCACATGCTCTTCAAATATACGAGAGATGATCAGCAGGTCGTTCAGATATACAAACACACGGTTCACCCTATCCATTAAGCGACACAACCGTTGAGCAGCATTACACAGCCCGAAAGGCATCAGCCGGAACTGGTATAGGGGCCAGCCAGAAATGGTAAACGCCGTATATCCTCTGCTTTCGGGCTCCAACTCGATCTGCCAGAACGCGTGCTGATCGTGTCATCTACATGGCTGAGGATGGACTCAATGCTCTGCTGGGGGTAAGCATCCTTCACCGTCACGTCGTTCAGCTTGCGCGCGTCTAGGCACAGCCTATTTTTGCCAGGTTTCCGCACCAATGTCATCCGGTTGCTCAACGGAATCTCACTCAGCTCGATAGCTCCAAGTCGTAACATTTTATCCACCTCCGCGAATAGGAGCTGTTGAACCGCTGGTGACACTGGGTAAAAACGCTCTATTACCGGCACGGTGCCTTCAACAAGCTCGATAGTGTTCTGCTCCAGATGAGTTTTTCCTAATTCTCGCTTTTTGTAAGCTAAGAGTTTTGTCTTCACCGCGTCTAGTCACTCCTGTTCATCAGCATTCAACTGATGCGCTCTACTAGCTCTCCTTTAGTCAAAAACTCGGACTCCAGCTGCTCGACTGCATCCACTCCCACTACATCAGGTGCCAAGCGGAACTTTTTCCAAAAATTGATCCCTAGATAGAGGTTCTGGACCAGGGCGGGGCACACATACAGATCATCCGGTGCGTCTCATCTCTGTAGCGGATCGGGACAAGGATTTTTCCCAGTACGGTGAAGCTCCTATCTCCTGCGGCTCGCACTTTCGAAGTCTGTGGATGCCACGCTATCCAAAGCTGCTCGATAAACTCGACTGCTTCAGCACCGATCAAACTCACGGTCGCACCCGTATCTAAAAGACCCTTAACGGTGAGCCCTTTAATTTCCACTTCGGCAAAAGCTTGCTCGTCGTCCTTGAGCACCGAGCTAAGTGCCTCACATAAGCTCCTACGTTCTTTCCAGCATAGCTTTGGTCTTTTACGCCTCTTTGGAACTTGTTGGGACTATTGCTCTGCCTGTTGACTCCCTCCTGACCAAAGATGCGGGCTTTCGCTGCCCCGTAAGCGGCTGTGCGCAACTCCAATGGCTGACGTATCGACCACTTGAGCCTCGGTGACTGATCGCTGTTGGTCTTTTTAACAATATTCTTAACTAACATGCAATCCTTATTATTAGTGCTTATATCTAATATGCAAATTGGCGATGTATTTATTGATGGTTTGGTTGTGTTGAGCGTGACTCCTCTGCCTGTGTCATGCTCCACCTCCCATTTCCCGACCTGCATTTGGGACACTTTGGTATCACAACTCCAGGCAATCCACATCGGTAACAGAAAATGTTACGCACTGTTGCGTCACGGTCCCAAAATGTGTGCGCTTTCTTTCAACACGTTGGTGTCGCTGTTCTCCGTTTTCGGCCTATACAGTGCCTCAACTGCCTTACTCAGGTTAAGCTCCTCCTTCTCTTCGTGGTGCGGCTCGTGCACCTGGAACCGTTCCCTCGGCCGGCTGGTTGGCTCTGCTGGAGTTAGGCTCCTAGACCAGCTGGATGCGAGCAACCTCTCTGCGTCACGTCATTCCTCTCGTAGCTTCTCCAGGTGATCCAAATCGGACAAATTATTCTTGAAACGGCATCCCTGATGTTAACTTTCACGATTTTAATCAGGTCGCTTGCACCTTCTAGACCTGAGAGCAAACATGGCCTGTAAAAACTCATCGATGCTCTCCCCCGACTTATGTCTGCGCTCGCGAAGCTTCTGCTCGCGTTCGAAATTCGACCTGCGCGTCTGGAAGCGCTGCTTCAGTGCGTACCGCAGGTTTGGCCAATCCGTAGCACCACTCGTCCTCAGGAACATCCAATACCAGTCTTTGGCCTTTCCTTCGACCAGGGTTTGCAAATCCCTCAACACATTCGCTCATGGCACCTGGTACGTTTGCCTTAAATGGTCCAGCCTAAAAATGAATTGACCCACCGGCATTCCTATAGGGCTTGCATCAAAAATGAGACCCCATATGCGCATTGGGATCACCTCGGGCTGGGACTCCGCCCCTTCAAATGATCTCTGCGTTGCTGGGTCAATCCTCGGCTGGTCTTCACCACGTGTCCAGGAACGCCAATGCTCCGCTTGCTCTCGCTGCTCCGCTTCTAGGGCTCTATTGCCGAACCAGTAACCCTGTGCTGCTGGTGGCTCTGCTGGGCTTGTGTTTGGCTTGGGCGGTGGTCGTTCAGTTGGCTGCGCTTCCCTCGGACCGGATAGCTGAGTACACAGGCTGCTCCCTTAGATTGCCTGCATATACTTCAGCATCTCCCGTTTGTTCTGCGCCTGGATTTCCGCCATCCCAGGCCATAACTGCCTGGAAGGTCTCACGGGCCTCCGACAGTGCTGAGTTAATGGCTGTTCTCAACTCACTCTGCAAATCCAGTGGTGCTTGCTGTTGTGGCATTGTGAATGAACTTCTCTTCGGCACTGCTCCTAGGCTGTTGGGATCTGGGTGCCCGCTAACTGCTCCTGCATATGAAATGTCCATTCTTTCTTGTGGGGAAATATCACCAGATGCTATGCTGGACTCAACGGCTTTGGTCTGTGAAGTTGAACGAGTCGTAGAAGCCATTGATTCAGCCCCTCTACGTTGATCTAATCCTACACTACGCCTAACCTTCCTTTTTTCTTGTATATACTTAGCTTCTCTACGCATTTCCCTTTATCAAGCTAACGTTTCTTGCTATTTTTCTTTCAAATAAATAATCACGACAGATACAAACGGGGTGAGACGAACATGAAACATAATACGGTTACGGTAAGTGTTGTGTGTGTTGTATACATTGGTCTTAGTCTTAAAAAAAAACGAAAACAAAATAAACAATTAACATAAAAATAATAAATAATTAATAAGAAATTAAATGATAATAAATAAATTAAAAATGATGAGGGAATAAATAGTGGCACATATTAATATCGGGGTGAGCGTGAATAATACGCAAGTAAATATTGTTGCCGCTGCTGCTGATGTACGGCCTACTGTGCCTATGGCGGCGGCTACGCGTGTGTGTGTGCGCTGGTATGCGCAGACCGCTGTTGCGTTTTGGCGCAATTTAATTTACTCGCAGCAAAAAGCTTGAGCCCAAAAAACGTAAACACAATGAAAAAACTTGATGTACACCCAAACGGGCTAGCCAACAGCATATTTTCCAACTAAACTTAAAACTAAATAATTCGGCAATGGCAATCTCTTAAGTATATCATCTCGTTGGTTTTTGGGATTATGTAATTTCAATGGTCGGCAGAACACAATTATGATTAAAATTGCGGTTGATTCTCCATACTTTGTGCGCTTAGCATAATTAAAATATATATATACAAAATAAAAATTTTATGATTTTATTTCAATTGCATTTATTTGAAGTGCCCTCAACTTTTTTGGTTATAGCCGAAATCCCTAATTGTTGAGAGTGATCAATGACAAGTGCTACAAGTACATTTTAATGTGCTTCACATGTAGATTTATGCCCTGTCCTCATTATTAGGGCTGTATCATGCATCTTCGCATCTTGAGCGATGATGCTAAGCATCTCCAATACAAATTGAATGGGTGCTAGATATGGCAGATGGTGCCGTCTAGCCAAGATGCTTCAGGTGTTAAAAGTACTCGATACTCTTAATATATTTCTGTTATGCTTGATAATTTCTACTATAGCAAAGAGATACCATTAGTCAGTTGTTTACTGAAAACTGAAATTGGAAATGGCAAACGGTAAAAATCAAATGAATTTTATTATTATACTTAACAAAATAGCTCATTGCAACTCTTTCAGCAGAAGTGATGAAGCCACACTGGTATTGCTTAACCTTTGGGAAGAGAACATTAGTTGTCGCAGAGACATAAGAAAAAACATATATGGAAATGGAGGAAAAAATGAAAAAGTTTTGGCCATCCGCGAAGAAAATCAAAAAAAATTGGAAAACCTTCAACGAAAATATAATTTAGTTTAATTACATAAATGTCTTTTACAGCACCTTGTTAGCCCTTTGATTCATAATTGGCATTCAGGACTGAGAAGGCTATGGTTGGACCGTCCGGTGGAGCACCTTCGGCGTAGGAGTACTTTGAATACGTCGGAAAAATATTAGGCGTATGCGTTCAAGTAATTTTAAGGAGAAAATGCTACAGAGCAATGGTAAGAACATATCCATAAATTAACAACTGCGTACATTGAAGTTATAAAATTGTTATAGACTTTAAGTCCTCTGCGCCGCTGGAATGCACAGAGCCAACACAAGAGCCAGAAGCTACAACAAGTACCGGCAAAAAACGTAAAAGGGACTTAAGCCATTAGCTATTGGAATTAGGGCTGGACAAAGAAAAGCTCAATGTATAACAGCAAGTGGCAGAGGATAACAAGGCTTTTCATATACAAATATTAAAATTGTATGAAGTTTAACCTATAAAATAGAACAAAATTATTAAGATTAATATTAAGACTTCATTTCATTATTGTTATAAAAATATGTTCCTAGTGCTTTTCTTATATTTTCCGCAACATCATTTGTGTTTCCAAATTGTCCAGCTTGATCAGGCTGCGGTCGGTCCACCGGCACATTCGTTTGCCAACTGTCATGAATTTTGCACATGTGAGTGTTTGTGACCCTTTGAAACCTGTCCCACTCCACAAAACACTTGCACTAGCAACTGATATGCACCTTACCCACCAAGTATCTTGAGCTAAATGTGAGAAGGCGAATCAATTGTATAATATTGACCATAAAGTTGAGTTAAAATATATTTTATTGATATAGAAACATAATTGCATTAATTAATTTGTCCCCATTCGTAATCATCGAAGCAGGTCAATGAATTACAATCCCAATGCTACGCATACAATTAAATGTGCACATGTATACACAAAGACTCTCACACATATGCGCACTAGTCCAAACGAAATATCAAAAATCATTTCATAGCTCAATTCGACCAAAACTGCAGAAAACACATCAAACGCACAATTACACCTATATATACAAATATACGTATGTTGTATGTATACGCAATAGTGCTTTGCTGCTCTACGGCAAGCGTCAAAAGCGATAAGCAAGCAGACATACAAAAAATAAGTACATTATGCAATATTCGGGCGCCCAGCAATAGGACAGAAGTGCAAAACCTGAACAAACCATGGCTGCTTTGTATATTGTAAACAAAGAAGCACTAGTCAAAAGAAAAAACTAATGAGGTTTAGAACTCACGAGCGATGTGTTAACACCTGTTCGTACCTGTTTGCTTGCTATATATAAGCATAAAAAAAAGAATAGTTAATTGAATTTAGTTATTTTTGCAATATATAAGATACTTCGATATGAACGATAGCTTGCCTGCTTTACGTATTCTATGACCTTTTGATACCTGTCCTACCCCACAAAACACATGCGTTAGCAGCTGATATGCACCTAGCGAACCAAGTATCTTGAGCTAAAAACTAGGCTTTTGCAAACCCTTGTCCACAAAACTATTTTTCTTCCCCCATTATTGCGCTTGAGTAAGAAAACAAGATTTTGTCTTCCAAGGCAGTCAAATATCCCAATTTTTACCCTATGACACTTTCTAACAATCCTTGCCATACAGTTATGCAAAGATGTACACAAATTACGAAAGTGTATTCAGTAGTGCATTGTAAATGTACATATGTAAATGTAAGCGCGCGTTTGCCGCTGACACAAAGGAAAAAATTAAAAAATAACAAAAACCTCGATAAGCAGGCACAGCAAGAAATATATGTATGTTTCAAACGCACTTGCATATAATTTACCGTTCTTGCTGTCCGCTGACTCGCCGCCTCTCCTTTAATCTACGGGCAGCTGAACGCAAAGGGAAACTGAACAAATCAACAACGTGCTGGCCCGTAGTAACTGAGACGCACAAATTGCACAAAGAAAAAATACCCCTGGAACCAACATTCAATGATTTTCAATGAAAACTTTAATATATGATTTTAATATATTTATATATATTGTTTATGTTAGAATATTAACAATAATAAATGCTAGAATATTAACAAACATGTAGAATTGAAATTATATTTAAGAATCTAAAGTTTTGCTATTCAATTGCACAAAGTTCATATTAAGTTTATACTACCCTTGCAACTTGGACTGTATCAAGCAGGTTGAGGCAATACTCTAAATTTTGTATTTTACAGTTATTCTCTGCCGCTACACCAATCATACTCAGATGAATATGTATATGAAATTTTTCAGTCGGTTCACGACAGCACTGTAAATTTGTTCGTCGGTCGAGACCAGCGCAGCACGGCACGCTGCATTGTTTGAATGTATTCAACTGGCAGAAATAGATACCCGTGCCTATAGATGTTAACACATCAACAAAGGCCGATTGTCGTTGGCAGAACCCGACTTTTCTACTCGTTGCGTTGTCCGCTAAGAGGTTGCGAGTTGCTCGCAGAGCATACTAACATCAACTCTTATTAAAATCCGCTTTCTATTAATTAGTTTATTGCTATTGTTTCTTCGGTTATATTCTTCCGTATCCTGCAAAGAATAAAGAATATTTTATTTTACCGACTTAAGGCCTGTTGTCACATACACCGGAAACCGAAACCGAAAAAAAAATATCGATTGCAGTTTCGGTTACTGGACGATTTTGCATGGGTTGCCACATACAACGGAAACCGAAACCGAATATTTCTGCTTATTTTTATTCGTTATTTTTTACCGCATCGCGTTTTATCAGTTGCAAAATGCAAAATTATTCATTGGAGCAAAAAAGAATCGCAGCATTCCTTGCTGTAAATGATCGTTTTGAAAAAGATTTATTTATGTTGTGCATGCTGATCAACAACAAAGTTAATAAAAGGAAAAGCACACACAAAATCTACAGGGAAAGATCCAAAGAAGGGGCCGTGGACATTTTGATAGAACGCCATTTGATGGACGACGATACAAAGTTTCGCGAGTACTTTCGAGTGACCCCGTTGTTGTTTGGGCAATTGTTAGAGGTTTTGAAAGAAGATCTTGAAAAAAACCAATGACTTGGGTGCGCAAACCAATAAGCGCCAAGCATAAATTGTGCCTTACTTTGTGGTATTTGGCAACCGGTTAAACATTGAGATGAAATTGATTACAAAGCACTCAAAATAAATTACCATCGATAGACAACTCATTTGCCAACTGCAACTACAAATGGTTTTTGAGTGCTGTGTTTCTAAAATCACTGTGTCGCACGTTGTATAGAACTATGTTCGCTTTAACAAAATCAATTAGCTTCTCCTCGTCTTCCAAACTTAATTTCACTTTTTTAAGGCTCATAGTTTATATTTTTAATTTTCAATTCACATAAAAACACAAAGAATTGAACAGCGTTAAGTTGGCAGCGTTTGTAGAAAAAAGTTGATCGTCGGTTGGCAGCAACCGAATAAAGTCAATAGTACTTGATT
Source organism: Scaptomyza polygonia (assembly GCA_035044585.1). Lineage (NCBI taxonomy): Eukaryota > Metazoa > Arthropoda > Insecta > Diptera > Drosophilidae > Scaptomyza > Scaptomyza polygonia. Next base: position 92,492 of record JAWNNU010002196.1, read on the forward strand.
TGGTTTCGGTTGCTAATGTACTGAATTCGAATCCGATTGCTAGCAACCGAAAAATACCGATGTTTCGGTTGCAGTTTCTATCGCAGTCGCAAATGTACTGAGCTCGATAGCTTTTCTATCGATTTTATGCCAAAATTTGTTTTTAGCCAATGAAAAACTACTATTGCAAATTTTGTGAGCTAACTATACTCTACATCCTATCGGTAGAAAAGCTATCCAACTATTAAAAACTTGCCAAAGAATAGCCAAATGACTCGTAAAAAATATTAGATTTCTAGCAAATAACATCTAATGCATTGTAATAGCTATCGCTGTTCCAGCTCAGCTATTTCTAGCTATAAAGTAGCTTAATTGGAAAAACTGATGCTTGACGCCAATCTCGAAAATATTACTGTCTTTTTAACTTATGCTGTTTGACTGCTCTATGTTAAATTTCATAATGATTATATGTAACGCTGATCAGTCGCTCATCAAAAAATCATAAGAACTTTAATTTTCCCTACCGGGTGGAAAACCAAATTACCAGCATTGGAATGCTAACAGAAACATACGACGTGGCAAATATGCCATTAACTGTGTATACCCTAAGTGGTGCTGTGTTATAAATTCAACATGGGTTCCTCGGACTTTTGCTTTGAGTCGGCACAAAGGGTATTCAACAAAAATTTCAATAAAATATTGCGTCAGAGCTGAGACGACTAACTAAAAAAAAAAAATTTTTAAACTTATACCATATAAAAATATTAATGTATATACGTTTATTTTGACTCATGAATTAAAATTGCTCAAATTGTTTAAGACTTTTCTGACTTCTTTATTCTGAAATCGGCCTAGCTAAAACCATATTAACTGTATTATTAAGATATTACTGTCCACATACAAAAAAAAAATATATATATTGTCAGAAACTGAATATAATTAGCATGATCGAAAATGTAATCATAATTTTGCATAGCAAAAGAGACAAAACATATCCTCTGTGGGTATTTCATTTTCACTATTTCTATTTAAATTTAAGCCTATCTTTTCGGAATGTTCGATAACGATTATTTCAACGGACAAAACTTATCGCCTTGCAATTAACGTGTAAAACTGTGAATTGTGTCTATTGTTTTTGTGTTCGACTTTGTGTTCAAACGTTAATGGTCCTTATGCAACATAAAAGTAAACATTATATAAATGCATGCAGTTTAAAATGCTAAATTTATTTATACATAAACGTATGTGTACTAATCGCCGTGTAAATCAACTTAAAATTGTATTAAAAATTATTTAAAACTCCACTCTGTGATGTGTACTGCTGTTTGCGGCGCTGTAGCTGTTGCTGCGTACACAACACGTAGAAAACGGTATGATGTTGACCATAATCTAAAAAAGTGCAAGCGAGATGGCTATTGCTACTAGAATTATTGTATACAACATCTTACAAATACATACAGGCAAGGGCAGTAGCGCGCGAGCGCTCTCGTTGGTGACTGCAGAGCATTGAGAAAAATTGAAGAAAAAATTTATATTTATTCGCTCGTGCGTATTTGTGTGTAGATTCGTAAACATATTTTTTTACTTCGCTTAAATCACTTGAAAACGGAACGGGGCAATGTAAAAATGTATGATGCATGTAATTTCATATTCGTACGAAACGGTAACTCTACAATAGCCAGCATACAATTTCTGTACTATAAAATGCCATACAATTCAAAGGTGCTTGAATATTTCAGTGTTTTTTTTTTTTTAAGTAGAACAATTAGGATTTATTTAACTGACTGTTTAATTAAGGTATAAAATGTGTCGAACGGGATTTATTATTAAAAACATACAAACATGAATGATGATGGACATAAAAGTGTAAGAAATTAACATTTTTGATTTGAGTATATTAATATATATAATGATATGTAATGCTTTATTATTATACACACACTTATGTATATAAAAATATGCCATAAAAACAAAAATAAATTACCAACCGGTCGACAGCTACTAAGTAGATAGTGAAAAATTCAGAGCCAGTAAATGTATAAATGTGAAGTGTGCAATAGCTAAAAGCTGCATTTAAGCTCGTTTTTAAAAAACTCAAAATAATATAAAATATTAACTTACTGAATTTAACTTAAAAAATCTAATTCGTATTGAAATAACTTTCAATGAAGTGGAATAATATGTCCCGTCTACTACGTCCACGTTAAATTTAATCATACTTTACCAGCAAGGATAAATGGATGCCCTAATGGATTTTGATTTCGAGGATTACAGCGTCATTTGCAGTCGGAGCTGCAATTATTTCAGCGAAGTTTCACTGTAGAAGGCGTCTGGCTCATATACAAAAAAAACATCATCATAGAATTACTTACTGAAATGGATACCACTGTAACTAGCCCAACTTCATCAACAGAGTTGAACTCACTTGTAAGCTGCAGCGTTGTACAGAAACCACACTCATTTGTAGCACAGCACGATAATTTGTCTACAGCTAGATCTATTCTTCCGACATCCGCGTCTGCTGTGACTGTCAACCAAAATCAGAAACAAGAAGAAAAGAACTTACATCATCCGGCCTTAGTGTTTAGTAATCCACCAGCAACTTCAGCACTTGCAACAGTAACGATAGCTAATACAGTTTCCGCTTCCCTAAACTTACCGCCACCAACACCAAATTCGGGTGTTATAAGCTCCGCCACAGATGTAGCTTTATCTGACTGTGTATTGCCAACACCCCCTCCATTTACGAATCCAGGCATAAGGATAACGGCGACGCCATCAATTCACAATACTTTAGATCCTACACCTTCAGCAGCACAATTGGCTGCAATATGTGCTAGTGATTTTGACTCGGACACGGAACTGTCGATAGTAGCAGCAGCAGCTGCAACTGACGTACCGTCCACTGTAGATCATTCTACAACATCCCCTGTTTCATCAAATTCAATTTCAACGTGCGCTCCAGCTCAAATTGGATTATTATCAATGACAAATGGGCACATTAATAGTAACAGCAGCAGCAGTTCTTCACAACCATGTCTGATCACAAAACAGCAACGCCAACAAAAACGCCGTCGGGAGCGAGCTCAGCGCCTGCAGGCAGAGCGCGATAGTCGATGTAATTTAAGCACATTAAGTAGCACGTTGATTGGAGGATCTGTGGGTGTCAGTATTGGTATGGGTGTGTCTACTGGCAGTAGCAGTGGTGGTCTCATTGGTTCTGTAACTGCACCAACCATATTAATGGGTAACAGTAGCGCAATAGTTCCCGGAAATGGAATGCTGTACCACCTCAATAGTGCTGGTAGCATGGGCGAAGATAGCAATAATTCGAATGGAAATTTTACAAGCAGTAGCAATGGTAGCAACAACTTACTGCCACCGACGGATAGTATTGCATCATTGTTATTAAATCCACCACATTCACCCGAATGTAATTCTGGTCTAATGGCCACCCCTAGTGAAAGCGAAGGTGAGTCACTGGATGAAGATCTCCTTTCAACATCATCTTCATCGACCTTGCTGCTCCCGCGCGACAAGCCTCCGCCAAGGCCACCACCTCCAGTTCGTCGAAAGTTGCCAAGATCTCCTGTGTTAGAAGAGGAGATAATTGATGGATTTGCTTTATTAGAGTTCAAGTCATACGAAGATCTTGAGGTAAGTACAAACTAATTCGTACATGTACATTTATTTTCTATAGAAAAGTACAAATCTTCTCAGCATTGATTTCTTGATAAATATTTATCTATTTTATTACAAACAGTTTGCTATTAAGCTGGGCCAGAAACGTAAAGAGAAACGTCTTTCGGCACTGGAAGAACTGACTTGCACATATAGCATAGAAGATATGAAAATGCCAAAGATCATGGATACAGGCCAACCCCACCAGCTTCGTGCTAACAATCTTTCCAGTTTGGCCATTGTGAGCAACCCCAATTTGAGAGAAACCAACCACAATCATCGCTCCGTCAGTGTTGGCATTGGTAGCACAATTGTTGGTACAACTAACAGCATTACCAATAACAATGAAACAGCAAAAAACAGCAGTAGTAGTGCAGTGTACACTCTGCCGTTACCAAGCATGTGCACCTCAGCTGACACGGAAGTTGATGTGACTTGGATAGATCAATATCGGCAGCAGCCGGAACAGCTAAGCGAAAGTAATCTTCTTATAGGCATTAGCAATGCTAATCAAATAAGTAATAGTCAACATGTCAAACGCATAAACAAACACAAGAAAACTGAACCACCCGTCACAAACGGCAGACACGAAGCTATCATAGAAACACTAACCACTAAAGGTTGCTTACTGGAGAATGGCAATAAAAACCTCCTGTTGGATATCACACGTTCAAAGCCGTTGTCTATTGCTACAGTCGTTCCGCACATGGAAAGTGGTAACAGAGATGGTGATGTTAATATTGATCGTATATCCCAAGACTCCACCAACGGTGATAGCCAACCAAATTTTGCGGCTGCAGAATATATCGGCGTTAAAGGAGCAAAATCAACTGATGCCGTCGCTGTAAACAACCATATTAGTGTTATGATATCATCATCCTCATGTCCAAATATTAAAGTGAGTGTTCGACTTAGTGCAGGGGAATCTTAAAATGAATATTTCCTTGATTCCTAGCAGAAGCTGAACTGCTTAGACACCAGTCAAAGTGATATGGTTCCAACCGCAGCTGTCACAGCTGGCCTGACGCTGGAAATACAAGAATATACAAACGTTACAACTAAGCTTGTTGAGTCCAATATTCTGCTTAAAAAGGAAAACGATATTGATGAAAGCTTGGATGTTGTGAGTTTTAACTTATCTTAAACATAATCAAGTAATAAAGCTATTCTTGTTTTGTCCTTATAGATTTCCAATCTTTGCAGTAGCAACAAAAAAATATCAACTATCGTATGTATTTACTATCTATTAACATTAATATTATTTTGAAATGCATGTTGTATTCGTTGCAGTGTGATAAAGACAATGGCGAGAGAAAGGTGAGTTAAATCCAAAAGATCGCTTAAAGCTTGTATATAAAATCTTGTATCCTGAAACGTTTTATGATAATGTTGTTCGGTGCCACGATCAAGATCCAAGCTAAATGAAAATCCTGAATTAAATATATAACCTTCCTCGTAAAAAAATAAATTTTTCTTCCCTGTATGATTGTGTGCATTTGTTATACACAAATGTGTTTTACCAACCTCAGGAAAATAAGTATTTCTGCTTTCACAAGTGAAATAAAATAAGATGTGTTTAACTCATCGAATCAACCTAAGTATATTTATATGCTGATACCAAAGTTTACTAGTTTATTGGGTTTGTGCAGTGTCTATCATGGTGTCCGTCTGTATGAACTGGCGTTTCCTGCACACTTATTAAGCAAGAGACCTGAAAAATTGCAAATATCGTGTCCGTGTCTGCGTCGGACAAAGTGTCAATGTAGGGGGGTGGCGTACGTATCTTAAACAGTTTTTAATCTAGTCCACCCCAGCTTCCCTGCTTTTTTACAACTATTCTTTTAAAATCTTGTATGCAAAACTCACGAAAGTTTGAGGAAAAACACTACAGTATGATGCAATTGTTTATATTGGATGTGACTAGTTTTAGTAGTTAAGAAGTTTCGTATTCAATGTAGCTGCAACTGAGACTAACAAAATACAAAATTGTGTGAACTTTGTAGGCTAATGTATGATATTGTTTGTGTTGTTGCTGTTGGTGGTTGATAATTAAAAAATTGTTTGCTCAATGATATGACGATGTAGCAAGAACGATGCTCGGTTTGCTGAAATTTGCATTCAAAATGAGGGCTTCAGCTCCTGAAGTATATCACAAAATCTTTAGAAAAAAAAACGTTTGATATATCCCCACATTTGAAATTGTTTTACTGAGCTGAATGCTAAATAATTTTTATTAATTTATTATTAATAATATTAAACTCAGCTGATTTAACGAAATTACTGAACAGTATCACCAAGTTTTAACATATTAAGTTAAGGACGATATCGATAGCAAACTCACTGTAATATTAATGCAAAATTTGCTTTCTCACAGCCTTACAGAAAAAGAGTAATGAATTTCTGTAGTCGCTTGCGTACATGCATTTATTTTTCTTGTTGCAACTTTGATCAAAACCATTATATAAATATTTTTTGAAATTATAAATTTAAATTACTTTTCCTGCGTCCTTGTATAGCCACTTAAATTTAAATGGCTTGAAAAATAAGCGAAATTCTGAGGAATGGCATACTTTTGGGCTATCACAGAGCCCCGTCGCTCAATTCTTTTTAGTGCTGTGCGTCGAAAACGTGTACAATAACAGTTTTTTATATGTATAAAAAAAAATACAGTTGCCGAATAAAAAGTCACGACGAAATTTCTAAAAAAAAAAATGCTACTAATCTTTGAGAAAAAACTTTCATAAATAAAATTTTAGCCTGCGTTAGATCATGGCGCATAGTTTAACTGTAGAGTACGTCTGTCCTTGTGCAACAAAAGTTATGAAAGTAAATATATAGGGTGTTCACTTTGTATTGCAAAAGTGCAAAAGACCAACAGTGCAAACCATCCCAACAACAATTTGTACTGAAACCATTTTGCACTTTTTGCAACACCCCTGCCTATGACTAAGAAATCGTTGCAAAGTCGCAACGCACAATACAAGCAATTTGCTGGTATTTTTTTGTCATTTTGTGCTTTATGTACTAAATCAAAAAAAAACAGTTGTTTATTGTGAGCAATAATTTGTAGTTTATATAGACCCAACTCTCGTTTTACACGGTAGATACGTTCCTCAGAAATCCGTGTAAAAAGAAACCGTGTAAAAAAAGAGGCGTATCCTATAGTAAAATGGGGGATACGTTCCATGTGATTTGAAAACCATGTAAGATGAAATAAAGAACTATAATTACTTCGAAAAACCGTGTAAAATAAGTTGAAATATACAATTTCAGATATGCATACAAATTGTATGTTCATTTGGCATTTTATTAAGCATTAAAACTTAAAATAATATTTCCATCTACGTGAACTCTTTTTTGCAATAAATCCTCAATCCAAAACACTACACATTTTTCCATTTTTTACTAAAACTACGTCTCTAATGTATGACGATGCTTTGGAACTATGTTTTGATTCGTATTTTATTCTCATTTTTCTTAATGGTCCTGATAGTAGCCTCGTTTAAGCCAAAATCCTTGCCCGTAGATGTTGAACCTTTAACTCTTGCCAGACAGTCCCAGAGTTTTAAATTTACTTCGAAAGAAATGGCTTGCCTTTTGCGAATCTTTGAAATTTTGGACATGTTATTAATTATTATTGTAGTAAGGGCAAAAATTTTATTTTTAAAGCTTAACTAAAAATTTATAGATAAAATACATTTTTTTACTTATTTAGTTCAGAAATGTTCAAATCTTATTGATAGCTCGAACAATTGATCAAATATTGCGAGCTAATAAACTTAAACACTTTAATTAAGCAATATTTTATGTTGATATCATACGAACAAAATTTGTAGGTAAGAGTTATTGAGTAAGGGGATTTCCCAGTTACTACTATGTATGTATGCTCATTTCAGCAATGGTGCAAAGTGTTGTAAAAACAAACGTAATTACAAAACATTTTTTGAACTAGATAAAACAATTTTTACAACAAAAATTTTTTTCCACCGTGTAAAAAGACAGTTGGGTGTACCTAAATTGCCACATAATGCATTTCGACCTACAGTGAATCTCATTAATATTCGGTTTTTTTTTTTTCAACTTCAAACACGAATAAAATGTATAAAATTAATAATAATCAAAAATGTAAGAACGGTAGGTTAAAGCTTGTTAAATTACCTTTCCATAGAGGTATATATATATATATAGATTTTACTGTTAACTAATAAAGAAAGTATGCATAAAACAAAAAAAATTCCAAAATTTGCGTTACATTAATATTCGGTTTTATTTTTTTATTATTTATATAGGTAACAATTTTCTATATTTTCTAAGAAAAAAACGTCATTTAATACTTGGTATAATACCCATTGCTTTGATTAGTATCGCCTAGGCGCTTTGGCATATTTTTTATAATTTTTTGCGTATAATCTTCGCCGATTTGCGCCCACTCTTCCTGAAGCCGTTCTTTCAAGACTGATATGGACGATATTGGTGTTTTGTGTACACGGCGGTCCAACTCACTCCACAAATTTTCAATCGGGTTCAAGTCTGGCGATTGTGGCGGCGTTTCGATAACTTTTGGGCAGTTGTACAATAGCCAACTCCTCACTTTATGGGCCTTGTGCTTCGGATCGTTGTCCTGATAAAATTTGAAGCTGTTTGCAATGCCCATTTTTTCAGCCGACTGCTTCAGATTTTGCTTCAAAATATTCAGGTAATGGTCCTGGTTCATAATCCCATCAATAAACACAAGGCTCCCCACTCCTCTTGTTGATATACACCTCCAAACCATCACACTTCCCCCGCCGTGTTTCACGGTTGGTTTTAAATGTTGTTTGTGCAACTCTGTATTGGGCTTTCTCCAAACCATGGTCTTGCCATCACTGCCAAACAAATTAAATTTGCTTTCGTCAGCAAATATAACGTCATCCCACCAACTTGGGTCCTTCTTTAAGTACTCCTGGGCAAAAACTTGTCTAATTTTACGGTTGCGCTCACAAATCAAAGGTTTTTTTTTTGCAACTCGGCCGTTGTACCCTTGTTTTTTGATCACCCGCCGAATGGTTGCAGCTGAAACGGTCTTTCCGTGGTCGGCAAAAAGTTCGGCCTTTAATTGCGGAGCACTTACTCGAGGATTTCTCTTGACTTTTCTCACTATTTCAGCTTCCTCCCGAACCGTCAGTTTTTTCGGTTGTCCCAATTGCTTGGTAGACTCTACTCTTCCCTCATTTTTAAATCTGCGGATGATGTCACCGACAGTATTTGGCCTCATATTTAACATTTCGGCAGTTTCCTTATATGTTTTGCCCTTCAAATGGAGTTGGAGCACAAGATTTCTCTGCTCTATGGAAGAATTATTCCCTTTACGCCCCATTTTAATTTTAAGTGGTACGTTCAGTGTTTTTGTTGCGTTCACTGCCAATGAATGCTAGTAAGGTGTTGGTGTTTCCGGGGAATACCTTTTTCAACGTCATTTGTGGCTGTTTGGAGTTGCCACATGGTTTTATTCAACGACTTTGCAAAAATACCGAATATTAATGTAACGCAAATTTTGGAATTTTTTTTGTTTTATGCATACTTTCTTTATTAGTTAACAGTAAAATCTATATATATATATACCTCTATGGAAAGGTAATTTAACAAGCTTTAACCTACCGTTCTTACATTTTTGATTATTATTAATTTTATACATTTTATTCGTGTTTGAAGTTGAAAAAAAAAAAACCGAATATTAATGAGATTCACTGTATATACCTTCAATTGCTTCAATTTCCTGAATTGCTTGGGATTCTGTCCATTCTATAAGAGAATCTTTCACGCTTTTAAAAGGCATTTTGAAATTTATTATTTTTATTGCAGCAAATTAAATTTCTCAAAACGAAAGCGAACAGCTGTTTGTGCAAAGTAAAACACTTCAATACTCACAAATTGAGTGTTCACACCAGTGTTGCAAATTCGCACTTTTACAACACAAAGTGATCACCCTAATAGTATTTATATGATTTGAAATTTAAATAAACTAAACATATAAAAAAGCTGAAATGTATATTTATGCTTTTGTTACGCTGCGCAAAAGTACATTTTTTTTCACACCCAGCATGTTTTATAAAATAATTATCTTGCTGTTCATAAGTTGCAAATATATAAATATAAATAAATATAAATAATTTAATTTGCAACAAAAACAATAAAACAAAAACTTGCACCCAAATTTCCCGAATTTATAAAATTGGGAATGAAAATATTTTATTGTAATATAATTTTTGTTCGGAACTGACGCTCAAGTTGAATTTGTTTATTTACACCCCTGGCACGGAAGAATTTATGTATGAAAATTTAATTATGCCCGAATATCTTAATGAAATTTAAACATTTAGAAGCTATCAATCATGACCGAATATATATCAAACTAAAGGAAATCAAGTATATTTTCTATTAAAAACAATTAAATCGATTCTATGGTTGATTTTTTGAGCAATTTGCAATTGAAAAAAAGTAGTGATTTGTGCACTGATTTTTTGCCTTAAAAAGTTATGTATTTGGCAAAAGTTTGAATTTTTGAAGGTTTTTTTTTAACTCATCTCAACTAATATTCTAAAAAATCAGAGTAATTGATTGCTAGAAATTTTTAGTTCTATTTTTTCATTAGAAAATGTAATCAAAACATATATAAATATAGTTTAAAATAAAGTTTGGTGGCTTGGCATTAAAATTAAATTAATTTGAGGAAAATTGATCCATTAGTTCATGAGCAACAAGCGATTTTGTGAAACTCTCATATTACAGCAACTACTTTTTCAGATAGCATCCTCATTACCGAAAGGTGAGACGTATTCTTCGTCAAAATCATTATCAAGCTTGACAAACTTTGTTTCAGTAATGCAAGTTTTGGAATGTTCTGTGAAATAAATTGTCCCGAAAAATGTTGCACAGGGTTACATATATTTTATTAAGTACAGAATTGCTGTAATGTTATTCTAAGTAACTGGCTATAAGTTTTAAAACATTCAACTCAAGTTTTCTATTGCAGATCATTAATACTTTTTCATGAACACACAGTCAAATTTCAGTTATTTCACTCCACTCCAGGACTTCAAATTTGGCGTGTTATCGTGTTTAATGATTTTATCCATAGTCACCAATAACAATCTTAAATTGAGAGAAAGCAGTTTTTAGAACGCTTCTATAGTTTTGTGGGTCTCACAAACTTTTCATATCATGTTTGTAGACTATTTAAACGTTATACAATTTGACATAACGCGACTGGAACCAAATATTGGAGCCAAGCCCACCCATTCCGCCCCCAGCCCCCCCGCAGCTATAAACCACAAATGCCTATGTCTTCTACAGTTTTTGCGCTAGAGCTACCAAATTTGGTCCTAAGAAAGGTGTTGACGACCCCCAACCAAATTCATAAAAGTTTTGGATGCCACGCCCATCCATACTGCCCTAGCCGCCCCAACGCTTCGCTAAAAACGGGAATGCTTGTATCTTGAAAAGTGTTTAAGCTAGAGTAACCAAATTTAACGCTTAGTAGCAAAAAAGACTGCACAACGTCTTTGCACGATAGGCAACATGGCGATACACAACTACGGGCATAGCACAATTGGACGGGCGAACATAGTCGAAACGGACTATATGACCCCAAGAAACAATTTTAACTTCACGCCCACGCTCCTTGGAAAAGATGACTGGCGTTCAGGAGCAGAGCAGTCAGCCATTAACATATACACAGACGGCTCAAAAATGAGGGACGGGGTTGGAGCAGCAGTGTACTGCGCCGAACCACCCATGAGCCTGACTGACAAACTCTCGGACCACTGCAGCATATTCCAAGCTGAGATATTCGCAATAAGGAAAGCAGCAGAAGCAGTCCTACAAACAAATACAACACAGGAACAAGTAAACATATTCGTGGACAGTCAGGCGGCAATTAAAGCCCTGCAGTCCTACCACATAAGCTCTCGAAATGTCCTGGCGAGCAGAGAAACACTAGATGCACTCAGCACCTCCAAAAAAGTGCGCATCTATTGGATTCCAAGCCATCAGGGCTTCGAAGGCAACGAGATAGCAGACACTCTAGCCAAGCAAGGTGCAATGGGACTCAACAGTGAAACTGCGGAAGTCCCAATCTTTCTGCGAACGCTACACTCCTACATGGAAAATAAAGCACGGGAGTTAGCAGATCTAAGGTGGACAAACACCTCTGACTGCAAGATCTCTAAAATAATGTGCAAAACATACAACCACAAACTAGCGCAATATATGCTTAAGCTACAAAGACATAACTGCCGGAGGCTAGTGGGTCTACTGACAGGCCACTGCCTAGTCGCAGTACATGCGAAAAGGCTAGGCATAACTAACAATGACGAATGCAGGAAATGCAAAGATCCAGGTGTCAAGGAAACGCTGGAGCACCTCCTTTGCAGCTGCCCCGCACTGGCAGCACAACGACTACGCCACTTCCGAATTCCATTTCTGGCTTCGCTCGAAGAAGCCAGCAAGCAGGAACCCAGAAGGCTTCTTGCGTTTGCACGAAGTACACACACTCCGTAGGACCTCACACCGAGAAAGTCCCAACCATCTCCGACCACCGGCCCCACTAAGGACCCTTTAGCGGTCTATGTGTGACACTCCCCTGGGAGGGTCAGTTGGTCTAACCTAACCTAACCTAACCAAATTTGGTGAAAAGATAACTGTTTATGCCCCCAAAAAAACTGCATCACAGTTTTGGAGCCACGCTCCGCCGTTCCCCAGCCCTCTGCATTTTGATATCAAAAATGCCCATATTTTCCACAGCATTTGAGCTAAAACCACCAAATTTGATGCCAAGATTGGTGATGAAGAGATCCAAAAAATTTGAAGGCCACGGGCCCCATACCAGCCTCTTTCCACCATATTCTACTATTTTTAAGCTAGAGTCACGAAATTTGGTATGAGGATAGCAATTGACATCATACACAGAAATTTTGGTGTTACGCCCCCATAGCGCCCCAGCCCCCCTTTCCACACATTTAACAAAATTTGAGCTAGAGTCACCAAATTTGGAAAGAAGATAGCTTTTTGGCATCAAAATCTGCACCAGACAATCTTTGAGGCAGCGTACACCCCTGCCGTATCTGAAACCCTATTGCAATCAGGTCTCTTTTAATCGGTTTTATTACTGGTATCAAGTATACCGCAGTCGGTTGCGTCCGACTCCACAGTTTCTACTTGTTTTATTTTAAAAGCGTAAAAATAAAATATAGATTTTCTACACACGAATTTTAGCTATGGTTTTTTCCTAGAAAACAGTCGAACAGAACTTCTTGCAGACAATTAAGTGTGGGGAAATATAAATTGCTATGTAAATGGAGTTCAATAAATGCACCTAGCTTCTCGAAACTGTTGATGCCACGCCTACCTATAACACCCCAGTCCTCCTCCCCCCACCGTTTCCAAATATGGAAGGAATATAATCGGTGGCATTTCCATCTGCAGCAGACAATATTTGAGGCAGCGTACACCTCTGCCGAATCCGTAAAGTTTTGCAACAAGGCAAATTTTAACCGTTATTAATACAGGTATCGAGAATACTGCAGTCGGTTGCGTCCGACTGCAACGTTTCCACTTGTTAAAATGCGCATGTTTATGCTGATGTACAAAAATGATTGTACATTTGTAGTGTGGAGCAATCTATAAATTAAAAATAAAGATGTTAATTAAAGTGGAAGCAAACTATCACACTCACTTATTTCGTTAAGGTTTTCCTTCTTATTGCCGAAGCATATAAGACTATTTAAAAAAAAATAATGAGTGTTAGAACTCACGAGCGATGTGTTAACAGCTGCTTGTACCTGTTTGGTTGCTTTATATAAGCATAAAAAAGAAAAGAATAGTTTATTGAATTTAGTTTCCCTTTTATTAGTATAATTTTTATTTTTATCAATAATTTTATATATTTATTAAATATTATTTTTTAATACGGACAATATTGGTCTATGATAGCTAAAGTAAGATACATAAACTTTTGATTCAAATTTTTCATTTAAATTTCGTGTAAAAACTGCGTCAATGTTTTTTCATGAGGCTTTTTATGCAGTGATCTGTGTAAATGCAACTCTGGTTTAAATTTATGGTCGATAAACATTAATCGTTGCCATCGATTGTTTTATTTGTTAACAAATGATTATTGATTGAGAGAGAAACAAGTAAATAAAATGGATTTAGCAAAAGAACTTTTGAGTGCGACAGGTATGCCGGTTGAGGCATTGGATTTTGGGCTCTTTCACCTTCAACGTTTCGCAAATTGAATACAAACTGCTGGAGCGCTTTACCCTGTCCTTATAAATATCGCTCCGAACATTATATAAATGTTCGTGCTGCTCATATTGACTTAACAGCAGTTCAATCAACTCTCTTGTCCAAAACATTTTAATTAATAATTTTAAACCACAATAATGAACAACGTATTTACTAATTGCGGCAATAGTTGCATGTGCGATATTTCGTATCGATAATTTTATTATTCACATCAAACACTGTGCAACTCTGTGTTTACATGTAATCGGAATAGGGCAAAACCAAATGAGAAAATTGAATCATTGCTACCAATGTCATGAAGCATTGCTTGCAGCTGTTTCACCACTACCCCCTTTGCCATCAAACGAATGCAGCAGAAGCAAAAAGTTCATCGTGTAAAAGGGGTCTTATTGGAATATACCCGCTGCTTTCTATTATGGAAGGGCGGGATCGACTTACATATATGAACTTTGTGCAATTCTACAGCTTAACGTGAGAGCTTTAATATTATTTCTATTCTACCTGTTTATTTATATTCCAGCAATAAGGTTTGGTATTCATATCCAATAAAAGAACTTGCATATAATTATGTAAGTGTTAGAGTGTTCATTGAAAATTATTTAATATTGGTACAAAGGGTATTTTTGCATAGGTCATATATGTTTCAAACGCACTTTCATACAATATGTACCAACAACTTTTTACTGTTCTTGCTGTCCGCTGACCCGCTGCCACTCCTTTAATCAACGGGCCGCTGAACGCAAAGGGAAACGGAACAAAACAACAACGTGCTGGCTTGTTGTAGCTGAGACGCACAAGCTGCACAAAGAGTAAATACCCCTTGAACCAATATTCAATAATTGTCAATAAAAACTCTAATATTTGATTTTAATATATGTAGTGTTTATGCTAGAATATAAACAATAAACAATGCTAGAATATAAACAAACATGCCAAATTGAAATTATATTAAAGAATCTCAAGTTTTGCTATTCAATTGCACAAAGTTCATATTAAGTTATACTACCCTTCAAACTTGGACACATCGTAGCAAGACACATCGACCTACGAACAAATTTAGAGTGATGTCGTGGACCGACTGAAAAATTTTATATATGTACATATTCATCTGAGTATGATTGTATTGGTGTAGCGGCAGAGAATATCTGTATAATACAAATTTTAGAGTTGTGCCTCAATCTGCTTGATACAGTCCAAGTTGGAAGGGTAGTATAAACTTAATATGAACTTTGTGCAATTGAATAGCAACAATTGAGATTCATAACATAATTTCAGTTCTACATGTTTGTTTATATTCTAGCATTGTTTATTATTTATATTCTAGCATAAACAATATATATATATTAAAACCATATATTAAAGTTTTCATTGACAATCATTGAATGTTGGTTCAAGGGGTATTTTTTCTTTGTGCAATTTGTGCGTCTCAGCTACGTCAAGCCAGCACGTTGTTGTTTTGTTCAGTTTCCCTTTGCGTTGCGGCCCGTCGATTAAAGAAGAGGTGGCGGGTCAGCGGACAGCAAGAACGGTAAAATTATATGCAAGTGCGTTTTAAACATACATATATTTCTTGCTGTGCCTGCTTATCGATGTTTTTGATATTTGTTCTTTTTCTGTGTCAGCGGCAAACGCGCGATTGCATTTACATATTTACCAATGCACTACTGAATAACCTTTCGTATTTTGTGTACATATTTGCATAACTATATGCCAAGGATTGTTAGAAAGTGTCATAGGGTAAAAATTGGGAAGAGCATGTATGATCGATCAGCAATAGTTAAACTGATATTTGACTGCCTTGGAAGACAAAATCTTGTTTTCTTACTCAAGCGCAATAATGGGGGAAGAAAAATAGTTTTGTGGACAAATGTTTGCAGAAGCCTAGTTTTTAGCTCAAGATACTTGGTTGGCTAGGTAGGTGCATATCAGTTGCTAGTGCTTGTGTTTTGTTGGGTAGGACAGGTATCAAAAGGTCATAGAATACGTAAGGCAGGCAAGCTATCGTTCATATCCAAGAATCTTATTTATTGCAAAAATAACTAAATTCAATTTTCTATTCTTTTGTTTTTTATGCTAATATATAGCAATCAAACAGGTACAAACAGGTGTTAACACATCGCTCGTGAGTTCTAACACTCATTAGTTTTTTTTTTTATAAAACGGATCAAAAAAATTTAAAATTTCAAGATATTGAATTTCTTGTTCACACTATCGTGGTCGGACTGTATTATAATTTGTATAGAGCAGCGTAAACATGCACATTTAAAACAAGTAAGAAGGCTCTAGTCGGGAGAGCCCGACTAGTAGATACCCTGAACCCAGTTGCAAATAACTATACTCCGTGCGCCCTTAAAGTATGCTTCAAATAATAATCATTTGAAACCGAACTTAAAGCTGACTTAACTCTACGATATCTCCGGTGTTTCTTAACCGATTTGGACGAAATTTTGACATAAGATCTATCGTTACCCATTTTTTCAACCCCCATTTTTTCATTTTTCAAATTCGTAATATTTTTGTAATCAATTGCATGTGTATATCGGAAAGCAGAATAGTTATTGATAGTTTAAAACAAACTTGTTCTGCTCATGGTACTGGAGAACTTATATTCTAAAACTGAAGTCTCTAGCTTTTGTAGTCTCTGAGATCTACGCGTTCATACAGACGGACAGTCAGACAGACGGACGGACATGGCCATATCGACTCGGCTATTGATGCTGATCAAGAATATATATACTTAATGGGTTCGAAGATGCTTCCTTCTGCCTTTTACATTCTTTTGCACAAAACCATAATACCCTGATTTACCCATTTTTATGGGTTCATGGTATAAAAAGGTAATATTAAAGAATCGTTATATAGCAAGCACAAGCGTAATAACAGAGGCCGTCAATCACTGTTCAGTTTGAGCGAAAATTTTTCATTTAAACCAACTCGGAGATCACCAAAAAAGCACTTAACAATAATTAATATATTCGGATGTACTTAAATTTGGATGTTTCCAAGCGAGTACAATGGGCGATCTTAAAACAATTGATATGATAAAACAATATGAAATCGAAATTAATTCAAATTACAATATTGTTAAAATAATTAAACTAAAAGAAAAATATAAAATTATATGTAGATTTGAAAGTAAGTTAAGGTAAAAAAAGTAAAAAAGTTTGCGTTTAAGCTCTGGGAAGTTCAACAAGAAAATAAGTGGTCCCACATTTATTAATTAAAAGAAGTCTTTGAATGCGGGGCAGGTCTATTCCAGGAGCCCAGCTAAAACTTCTTAGCGCAAACAGAAGAAATTTCTTCTGCACAGATTCAATTCTATCCTGGTAAATCCCGTATTGCGGGGACCACACACATGATCCATACTCCAGGATGGGACGTACCAGGGATGTATATAGCGTTTAAGTGATAAAGGGATCAATAAACTTCTTCGCTTGATAAAGCCAATGACATTAATGGCTTAGTGACCCTATACGATATGTGTATCATCACATATATATATGTAGCATCAAGCAAGTAGTGATGAGTATGAGGGGTATTTTGAACAATATAAATTTAGTAAGTTTAATCGGCACCAGGCTGACAATGTTCTCAGATCCGACTATACGTTACACTACGTAGCATCATTTTAAGTGAAACATATCTTCAAATCATCAGCAAATATATATACATGAGAGTTAGTAATAACAGCTGCAAGATCGGTCAAAAACAAAATTATTAGCATGGCCGTAGGTGACTCCCGCGGGGAACACCAGAGGTAACAAAAATAGATTTGGATACAGAAGATCTAAAAACTACTTATTGTGTTCCGGCACACAAGTACTCCGAAAGCCACGACAAGAGATTAGCTGGAAATCCAACAATATTTAATTTTTGAAGCAACAAAGAATGACTTTCAGAATCAAATGCCTTTCTAAAATCTGTTCAAATGACGTCAGCTTGCATTTTGGCCAGGAACCCTTTGATTACAAGCAATGTAAATTCAATAAGGTTGGTGGTAGTATATCTTCCCCTAACAAAACCATGTTGATGGGGATAAAATTGAACTACACATGTGCTGCAACTGAGAGTATATAATTTTTTAAGATCTCCGGAATGGCAGACAACTTGGATATACCCCTATAGTTTTGTACTTGTACCGAAGGTAAAGAGTATATTGGGTTTGTGCAATGTCCGTCATGGTGTCTATCCGTCTGTATGAACGCCACTTTTTTCCACACCCTTCAACCTAAAGACTTGAAACTTTGCACATATCTTTATCTATGGCCGGGACAGATAACAAATCAAGATTGGGGTTTTACGATAACTGGGGAGCTGGCAAATCGATAAATTCGATAGCTCAAAACGAATAACCTCATCTATTTCACGCGCCTTACAGCTAGAACTACTAAATTTAGGGAGCAAACATCTACTAAAAACCCCCAAAAAACTGCATCAAAAATTTTAGAGCCACGCCCACCCATTCCGCCCCATCCCCCCGCAGTTTAAAACCAAAAATGCCTATATCTTGTACAGTTTTTAAGCTAGAGCCACCAAATTTGATGCCAAGATAGGTGTTGACGACCACCAAACAAATTCATAAAACTTTGGATGCCACGCCCATCCATACTGCCCTAGCCGCCCCCAAAAGCCCCAAAGCTTCGGTAAATACGGTAATGCGTGTATCTCTCATAGTGTTTGTTAACGTTTTAAAAAAAAAACAGCATCAAAGTTTTGGACCCACGCCCTCCACAGCCCCTCCGCAGTTTAAAAACAGAAATGTCTATATTTTCCACAGCTTTTGAGAGCCACCAAGATGATGAGAAACCCAAAGATTTGGATGCCGCTACCCACCCATACCGCCCCCAACCCCCTTTCCCCCATATCATCCTAACTTTGACCTAGTCACTAAATTTGGTAGGAGGATAGCAATTGACATCATACACAGATCTGCAGCAAATATATATATATAAATAATACCACCCCCATCCCAGCTTCCCACACCTTTCACAAACTTTGAGCTAGAGTCACCAAGTTTGGTAGGAGGATAGCTATTGACATCCCATTGGATGCCTTGCATACCGCCCCCAGCCTCCCTTTCCCACTTTGAACAAACTTTGTGCTAGAGACACCAAGTTTGGAAGGAAGATAGCTTTTTGGCATCCTCTTCTCCATCAGACAATTTTAAACGCAGCGTACAGCCTTGCCGTATCCGCACCCCATTGTAATCAGGTCTCTTTTTATTTGTTTTAATACTGGTATCGAGTATACCGCAGTCGGTCTCGTCCGACTGCAAAGGTTCTACTTGTTTTGTTTTGGATTGTTCTAGCTAAAATGACAAGTTAAACATAAATGTCAGTATTATTGACATACTTGCAATGTCTATACAAAGCTAAACAAATTACACTTCAACGCCGACGAAATTGTCGTCCAAAATTCATGCTATACAGGCTCTAACTAACAAGAATTCATATAATAGAGCGTTCAAAATAATAGAGCGCGGAAATTCTAATATAGAGTTCGGATGTGGTTTCACAGCTTCCATCAAAACGAATTCAAATAAAAGACCGTTCAAACGCCGATATTCTGATATAGAGTTGGAAAGTAGTTTCACAGCTACCATGCTCTCAGAGAGAAGTATCGTAGGCTCGTTTTGCTAGAAGCACAGCCAACCCAGCCATACTGTGTGTATGCGCTCGCTGGATGGCGATTTTGTAGCGCGCGGTAGATTGTTTGTTTCTCATCTTGTGTACTTATATTTTGTATACCTGCTTGCTTATCGCTTTTGCCGCTAGCCGTAGAGCAGCAAAGCACTAGTGCGTATACCCAAATTACACACAGAACTCGCAATGCTGCAAGACAATGATATACAGGAGCACGTAAAACTGATGAACAACGCGAAGTCAGGAATGAAGTTCAACGGAATCGGGGGAATCAAAATGTTGCGTTTAACCCCTATCGAGCTGTATTCAATTATAACGCAGAAATCGAGTAAAGTTCACAGAAAATCGTTGATATTGGACAAATAAACGCCAATCACCCAATCCACGACGCATTTAATCAAGAGTTGTGACGCGAAACCCAATACGATTCTGAGGCATTAAAAGAAATAAATAATAAAAGCCACGTCTTTGTAATGGCACCCGACTTGCATTAAAAAAATTAATGAACGACATCGAAGCCACAATTTTGAAAGGGAAATATAAAAGTGAAGACGTTTTGATTTCACGTATTCATTTGATTTCGTACGACATACCTTTCGCCTTTAAACGGTTGCAATTTCCAGTGCGGCTTGCATTCGCAATGTCAATAAATAAATCACAAGGGCAGTCCGCTAAAAGTTTGTGGCATCAATCTTGAAAATCCATGTTTTTCACATGGCCAGTTATATGCCTGTTCCCGTGTTGGAATACAAATAAAACTATTTACATATTTAGCAAAGCGCAACGGGTTAGCTCGTACTGAATATATTAATCAAATTATTATAATACTAAATTACACCACCTGTATTTTGGTCGAAGTAACCTTCAATATGTATTGATTTGACATTTTGCACTATGCGATGCACCCTATCAAATAGCTGCCACTTCGATGTTGCACCACCATACTTCTAAAAACGAAGTATAATAATTACTTTAACAACATAATACAAAATTGCCCTTACCTTTTCAACCTTCAATCAGCTGTTAAGTGGCTTTTGCGATGAAACATCGCGATGTTAATATTTACGGTCAGTTATACTTCAGTTAATTCCTTATGGGAGAATACATGCAAACTGAACCTCAGTTACTATTAACTGACTGTTAACAGATTATAAGCAGTGTAAAACAGTTAAAAAACCGTTTGATGCTGATCTTAAGTTAAGAAGTTCGAATAATAATCAGATATATCTGGTTTTAACTAGGTTTCTGTTAGTGCGACTAATTGTGAATCAAAGGATAAGCTGTTAACATATAATTTAGAAAGTTTAGTGTTAAAGCCTCGAACGTTTTGATATGTCAAGCTAACTAATTTTGTTAGTTTCTTGCCGCCGAAGTTGAGGCGATAAGGTGGCTAACAGGCGGTGCTCTAGATGAAAAGGTTTCAGCTTGGAGGTTGAAACGTAAAGGACAATTTCTTTTTTTGGTAAAAAATTCATGAACAACCGTATGAGGTGGCTTAAAGTTGGGATCACAGATGATTGCAAAAGATTCTTGAGAGACATTAATTTTAAAAGATGACAGGTAATTTTTTCAATTAAATTAAATTAATGTTTTATTTCCGTATAGTTCTATTTTGCTTAAAGTTAGCTTATTTAAATTACAGAGCTAAATTTTTTTGTGTATGCAGCTGAGATATTATATTATATTACTAGTGGACTTCTACTCTATGGATATAGAAAATATGATCGGTGATCATCTGCTTATTCTCTCAAAGTCTGTCTGTGCGTTGAATTTTGACCTGGAATGAGCTCTTTAGTAACTTCTGGCCAAGCGGTATTACATGCCATTGTAGATCAAGCCTCTCGTAGTTACGCACCTATATATAGTTTTCTGCTCGCAATTTTATTTGGTTTTAGGCAATAAACCTCAAGCGCTCACTCTCCACTTTGGCATACATGTCCACCAAAAACTGAAGGAAGAGAAGTCTACAAATCTATTTCGTGCATTACGTTCACGCTGCTTTGCATTAGCTTGTGCGCGATCATCTGTAAGGCGTTCGCCGACCTTTATTTGATCGTCTGGCTCGTGTCATTTTTTCAAAACTTACTAGGGGCTTCACACGCAACGTTGTTATTCGTTATTCGTTAAAGTTCTACATGTATTTTGTTTTTCTAAATTTAACAAAATGCCGGCTTAACGAATAACACTTTAACGAGCTGGCAACCCCGACAAATTACTTGTTATTCGGTAAAACACTAATCAGCTGTTTTTTGCTTTTTGTTTTGTCAGTTGTGATGCAAATAATTTTATTTTAACGATTAACAGCTGACGTAAAAAACGAGTCTTCACAGTTGGCAACCTTTAACAAATTTAATGAATAACGAATAACAACGTTGCATGTGAAAACCCCTATTGTTTACGTAAACGAGTTTGACAATTTTATTCATAAAAAAGTTTGAACGTCTAATTGCTGGCATTTTCTAAAGATTTACTTTTGGTTTTGGCACGGATTTTTAAATGAACCGACTTTTCACACACGGATTCACATTTAAAAAGCTATTTAAGAGCCGCACACAATTAACTGGCTTGACTGAATGTAAAAATTTCTAACTACAATTTACTACCTCGAAATATAGTTCGAAAAGCCAACTAACACAACATTCAAAAGCAACTGTATATTCAAATAGGCATTTACAAACAAATCA
Source organism: Scaptomyza polygonia (assembly GCA_035044585.1). Lineage (NCBI taxonomy): Eukaryota > Metazoa > Arthropoda > Insecta > Diptera > Drosophilidae > Scaptomyza > Scaptomyza polygonia. The sequence goes on from JAWNNU010002196.1 coordinate 114,762, forward strand.
ATTATTGGTGAACCACCCTTAACATTTCGGGGGATGAAAAACATATTCTAGCCGATTCTCATACTAACTGAATATGCAAATAAAATTTCATAAAAATCGGTCGAGCCGTTTCGGAAGAGTTCAATTACGCACCGCGTGACACGAAAATTTTATATATTAAATTAATTTATTTGAAACATTGGTTGCGATCAGGGTTGTAAAGCTGCTCACTAAGCGCTTAAGCCCCCTTCACACGATCGGTTTTTCTGTAGCTTTTTTAAACCGACCAAAAATGTTGGCATTCACATTATTCGCATCGGTTAAATTGAAAATCCCATCACTTTTTGTGTTTACACAATCTGGACACACTTCTCTGTTTAATTCAGCACAAACATATAAATAAACAACCTTAAAATGGAAACAGGCGAAAACATATTAAAAGTTGTTTGTATTTTATCCTCGCTAGCTCAAGCTAAGAATATTTATTTATTTATTTAATTTATTTTTTGACAAAAATTATTAAAAAATACCAAAAACGCCTTTTTTACTTAAACAAATTTAACCGATGCGAAAAGAGCAGATATAGAACACGTTCTATTTTTCTCATTTTTGCGTCGGTTTTTGACCGGACCTAAAAAATGTTGTGTGTTCACACGAGAGCGCTGGCGAATATGTTTACTTTTTCTTGCGATGTGTTTGTTTGTAGGACTGCTTCTGCTGCTTTCCTTATTGCGAATATCTCCGCTTGAAATATGCTGCAGTGGTCTGAGTATTTGTATTGGTGGTTGGGCGCAGTACTCCGCCATAATTTTTCAGCCATCTATACGATGTTAATGGCCGCCTGCTCTGCTCCTGAGTGCCAGTCATCTACTCCTAGAAGCGTGGACGTGAAGATAAAATTGTTTCTTGGGGTCATATAGCCGCACACAATTAACTGGCTTGACTGAATGTAAAAATTTCTAACTACAATTTACTACCTCGAAATATAGTTCGAAAAGCCAACTAACACAACATTCAAAAGCAACTGTATATTCAAATAGGCATTTACAAACAAATCAATTATTGGTGGACCACCCTTAACATTTCGGGGGATGAAAAACATATTCTAGCCGATTCTCATACTAACTGAATATGCAAATAAAATTTCATAAAAATCGGTCGAGCCGTTTCGGAAGAGTTCAATTACGCACCGCGTGACACGAAAATTTTATATATTAAATTAATTTATTTGAAACATTGGTTGCGATCAGGGTTGTAAAGCTGCTCACTAAGCGCTTAAGCCCCCTTCACACGATCGGTTTTTCTGTAGCTTTTTTAAACCGACCAAAAATGTTGGCATTCACATTATTCGCATCGGTTAAATTGAAAATCCCATCACTTTTTGTGTTTACACAATCTGGACACACTTCTCTGTTTAATTCAGCACAAACATATAAATAAACAACCTTAAAATGGAAACAGGCGAAAACATATTAAAAGTTGTTTGTATTTTATCCTCGCTAGCTCAAGCTAAGAATATTTATTTATTTATTTAATTTATTTTTTGACAAAAATTATTAAAAAATACCAAAAACGCCTTTTGTACTTAAACAAATTTAACCGATGCGAAAAGAGCAGATATAGAACACGTTCTATTTTTCTCATTTTTGCGTCGGTTTTTGACCGGACCTAAAAAATGTTGTGTGTTCACACGAGAGCGCTGGCGAATATGTTTACTTTTTCTTGCGATGTGTTTGTTTGTAGGACTGCTTCTGCTGCTTTCCTTATTGCGAATATCTCCGCTTGAAATATGCTGCAGTGGTCTGAGTATTTGTATTGGTGGTTGGGCGCAGTACTCCGCCATAATTTTTCAGCCATCTATACGATGTTAATGGCCGCCTGCTCTGCTCCTGAGTGCCAGTCATCTACTCCTAGAAGCGTGGACGTGAAGATAAAATTGTTTCTTGGGGTCATATAGCCGCACACAATTAACTGGCTTGACTGAATGTAAAAATTTCTAACTACAATTTACTACCTCGAAATATAGTTCGAAAAGCCAACTAACACAACATTCAAAAGCAACTGTATATTCAAATAGGCATTTACAAACAAATCAATTATTGGTGGACCACCCTTAACATTTCGGGGGATGAAAAACATATTCTAGCCGATTCTCATACTAACTGAATATGCAAATAAAATTTCATAAAAATCGGTCGAGCCGTTTCGGAAGAGTTCAATTACGCACCGCGTGACACGAAAATTTTATATATTAAATTAATTTATTTGAAACATTGGTTGCGATCAGGGTTGTAAAGCTGCTCACTAAGCGCTTAAGCCCCCTTCACACGATCGGTTTTTCTGTAGCTTTTTTAAACCGACCAAAAATGTTGGCATTCACATTATTCGCATCGGTTAAATTGAAAATCCCATCACTTTTTGTGTTTACACAATCTGGACACACTTCTCTGTTTAATTCAGCACAAACATATAAATAAACAACCTTAAAATGGAAACAGGCGAAAACATATTAAAAGTTGTTTGTATTTTATCCTCGCTAGCTCAAGCTAAGAATATTTATTTATTTATTTAATTTATTTTTTGACAAAAATTATTAAAAAATACCAAAAACGCCTTTTGTACTTAAACAAATTTAACCGATGCGAAAAGAGCAGATATAGAACACGTTCTATTTTTCTCATTTTTGCGTCGGTTTTTGACCGGACCTAAAAAATGTTGTGTGTTCACACGAGAGCGCTGGCGAATATGTTTACTTTTTCTTGCGATGTGTTTGTTTGTAGGACTGCTTCTGCTGCTTTCCTTATTGCGAATATCTCCGCTTGAAATATGCTGCAGTGGTCTGAGTATTTGTATTGGTGGTTGGGCGCAGTACTCCGCCATAATTTTTCAGCCATCTATACGATGTTAATGGCCGCCTGCTCTGCTCCTGAGTGCCAGTCATCTACTCCTAGAAGCGTGGACGTGAAGATAAAATTGTTTCTTGGGGTCATATAGCCGCACACAATTAACTGGCTTGACTGAATGTAAAAATTTCTAACTACAATTTACTACCTCGAAATATAGTTCGAAAAGCCAACTAACACAACATTCAAAAGCAACTGTATATTCAAATAGGCATTTACAAACAAATCAATTATTGGTGGACCACCCTTAACATTTCGGGGGATGAAAAACATATTCTAGCCGATTCTCATACTAACTGAATATGCAAATAAAATTTCATAAAAATCGGTCGAGCCGTTTCGGAAGAGTTCAATTACGCACCGCGTGACACGAAAATTTTATATATTAAATTAATTTATTTGAAACATTGGTTGCGATCAGGGTTGTAAAGCTGCTCACTAAGCGCTTAAGCCCCCTTCACACGATCGGTTTTTCTGTAGCTTTTTTAAACCGACCAAAAATGTTGGCATTCACATTATTCGCATCGGTTAAATTGAAAATCCCATCACTTTTTGTGTTTACACAATCTGGACACACTTCTCTGTTTAATTCAGCACAATCATATAAATAAACAACCTTAAAATGGATACAGGCGAAAACATATTAAAAGTTGTTTGTATTTTATCCTCGCTAGCTCAAGCTAAGAATATTTATTTAATTTATTTTTTGACAAAAATTATTAAAAAATACCAAAAACGCCTTTTGTACTTAAACAAATTTAACCGATGCGAAAAGAGCAGATATAGAACACGTTCTATTTTTCTCATTTTTGCGTCGGTTTTTGACCGGACCTAAAAAATGTTGTGTGTTCACACGAGAGCGCTGGCGAATATGTTTACTTTTTCTTGCGATGTGTTTGTTTGTAGGACTGCTTCTGCTGCTTTCCTTATTGCGAATATCTCCGCTTGAAATATGCTGCAGTGGTCTGAGTATTTGTATTGGTGGTTGGGCGCAGTACTCCGCCATAATTTTTCAGCCATCTATACGATGTTAATGGCCGCCTGCTCTGCTCCTGAGTGCCAGTCATCTACTCCTAGAAGCGTGGACGTGAAGATAAAATTGTTTCTTGGGGTCATATAGCCGCACACAATTAACTGGCTTGACTGAATGTAAAAATTTCTAACTACAATTTACTACCTCGAAATATAGTTCGAAAAGCCAACTAACACAACATTCAAAAGCAACTGTATATTCAAATAGGCATTTACAAACAAATCAATTATTGGTGGACCACCCTTAACATTTCGGGGGATGAAAAACATATTCTAGCCGATTCTCATACTAACTGAATATGCAAATAAAATTTCATAAAAATCGGTCGAGCCGTTTCGGAAGAGTTCAATTACGCACCGCGTGACACGAAAATTTTATATATTAAATTAATTTATTTGAAACATTGGTTGCGATCAGGGTTGTAAAGCTGCTCACTAAGCGCTTAAGCCCCCTTCACACGATCGGTTTTTCTGTAGCTTTTTTAAACCGACCAAAAATGTTGGCATTCACATTATTCGCATCGGTTAAATTGAAAATCCCATCACTTTTTGTGTTTACACAATCTGGACACACTTCTCTGTTTAATTCAGCACAAACATATAAATAAACAACCTTAAAATGGATACAGGCGAAAACATATTAAAAGTTGTTTGTATTTTATCCTCGCTAGCTCAAGCTAAGAATATTTATTTAATTTATTTTTTGACAAAAATTATTAAAAAATACCAAAAACGCCTTTTTTACTTAAACAAATTTAACCGATGCGAAAAGAGCAGATATAGAACACGTTCTATTTTTCTCATTTTTGCGTCGGTTTTTGACCGGACCTAAAAAATGTTGTGTGTTCACACGAGAGCGCTGGCGAATATGTTTACTTTTTCTTGCGATGTGTTTGTTTGTAGGACTGCTTCTGCTGCTTTCCTTATTGCGAATATCTCCGCTTGAAATATGCTGCAGTGGTCTGAGTATTTGTATTGGTGGTTGGGCGCAGTACTCCGCCATAATTTTTCAGCCATCTATACGATGTTAATGGCCGCCTGCTCTGCTCCTGAGTGCCAGTCATCTACTCCTAGAAGCGTGGACGTGAAGATAAAATTGTTTCTTGGGGTCATATAGTCTGTTTCGACTATGGTCCCCTTTCCAATTGTACTATGACCGTAGTTGTGTACCGTCATGTTGCCTATCGCGCAGAGACGTTGTGCAGTCTTTTTTGCTGTTCGGCGTGCTCGTATGTCCACGGGGTAGACGTTCAGAATGGTCTGTAGCGTTTTTTTGGTGTGGTCCTCACCACCCTTGTGATGCAAGCAAGTGCATGTCGCTGGGTTATTTCCATTCGATTAAGGTATGTGGATTTCTCTGTGGCTTTCCACCATACCAGTATTCCGTAGAGCAGTATTGGGCGCAAAATTAAGATTAGAATCCAGTGGATCTGTCTTGGTGAGAGTCCCCAAGGGCTACCCAACATCTTTCGCGATATAGATGTTTGACCCTCTGTAGCTAGGCCGGGAATATACCGTCTGGACCCGGTGTCAGCGGTCTTCTCAATGCCTGAACAGAAGTTTTGCTATGCGTATCTAGTGGCTACTCGTACCTTTTTCTTAAAATCGTGAAGCAACGTTTTGTAACCGAACCATACTATCTCTTTTTCATTTTGTTTAGCGAGTTTGAAGAGTTCTAGTACATCTTTTTATTGCCCCTTGAGTTCTGGAGCTTTTGATTGGTATAGAGCTCGCCTCTGCTAGACATCGTACTTCCTCTCCACAGGCGAGTGGACTCACAGTACCTTCGTATGGTTTTGGGGCAGGACGGCATCTGTTGCATTGATAGGCCCCTCGCCCTCGCATTGCCGAAGCTTTTGAGTGGTTTGGAGCCCACCTCCGCCTTGCCACGATGCCTTTGCTTTGGTTTACCCCTCGTTTGTTTCAAGGCAGCAGGATGCCCATTGCTCAGCCGGCACCCTCGTTTTAAAAATTCTCGTGCACTTGGTGGCAATTTTGTAAGACAAATACTAGGTATTCGATATAACCCGGGCGATTTTTTTTATTTCGAATTCATAATAGCTTAAATGGGGACTCACATGTGAAAATGAGTTTTGCACTAACTTTGTGGTAGTGACATAAGACGAAGTATTTGTTTAGACTCAAATATGTCAGAAAGAATGTAAGCTTTTTCTAGGCTAGTGGTATAACTTTTGTTTTCATGGTTGATGCAGGAAATGTTGTCTTCTTGTTTTGTGAGTTTCCAAAAGGAGTTTGAGTTATTTTTCAGCTTAGACAGTTTTTTGCTCCAAAAACTATTATTATTAAATATTTCATGCTTTATTACTCTATTTTAGTGGTTTATTCTAGCTTTATAGATTGGCAGTCTCGTTCTGATCCATTGCCCCTAATCAGCGTTTCTGATTACAATGATATCTGTTACACTGGCTGGAAGTTTTCGTGTTTGTAGCTGGACTTGTTTCTTGGGGGTGCAGAGCTTTTTTGTGTGATTTGGTTAGTCACAATGTCAATCATATCGCGATTTGGGTCCAAGATTTTTGAAGATTTTAGGTCGAGTTCGATAGATTTAGCAAGAATAATATTAAACTTTTTCAGTTTTACCTAGAGTATTTTAGGTAAGTTTGAACAAACCTAGCGTTCGTATCGGTAGTTAATTTACAAGTGGCAGATGATCAGAAGAAAAGTCATTGTGTACATTAGGATAAGAAAGCTTCCTAGTTAGGTTTGTCAGAAAAAAAAAAATCTACGGTCTGTGTTTTCGGCTTGACCTACGGGCTGTGTCTCTAACACGGGCGCTTAGATTTTACGTATAATACGTTCCATTTTAAATTTATCAAAGAAAATAGACGTAATGACAAAACAAATTAAAGTGAGTAAAATATATTTTTGAATTCACCACTTGGCGTTCGACATCTGCTGAAAACCATATCAACGCCAGTGCCTTTATTGGTTGTGCATGCGATTTTAATTGAAGATTGAATGTAAATTCCATAAATTCCAAGAAGGGTTAGTTATATCTCCTGATAAGTTTCATAGTTATTATATGACATATATAAATAATATAGAAGTAATTTGTACTCACACTCAATTCTGTTTACTTTCTTTTTGGTATGCATTTTATTAAATTTTTATTGCTCTTTGTATTTTGGTAGCGACTGTTTTGCACTGGTTTATTTTTTGTGAATACACACACAATTATATTTGGCTCGCGAATCACATACAAACATAAATAGTCAAAAACAGACATAAACCAACAAAACACTTGCTGGCTTTTCGTAGCTGACGCGCACAAAATGCACAAAGTAAAAACACCCCTTGTACAAAAATACAATAGTAGTCAATAAAACTAAAATATTTAATTTTATATATAGATAATATATTTTAATTATTTACTCACAAAAGTGTTAAGTGATTGAGGTGTTAGTTTATTAAATTATATACAACTTGTTTTATTGATTGTGAACGCCCTTCCTTATTGCCAAAATGTAAACAAACATATTAAACAGAAACTATATTGAAGTATCTCATGTTTTACTATTCAATTGCACAAAGTTCAAATAAAGTTTATACTACCATTCTAAGTTGGATTGCATCAAACTGATTAAAGCAAAAGTTTACACGCCAAGAGATATGAAGTGCGGTTGCTTCTTTTATGAACACACACAAATTGTTAACCGATATTGGTTGCAACAAAGCTATATGCACATGCTATCCGCTATCGCGCTCGCTTACACTAATTGCTACAATATGTACACATAAAACACGAGTATGAAAAATAATGAAAAATGTATTCCGCAAAAACCTTATTTACTTATGGATTCAAAAACTTTATATGTATCTATATTATACTTCATATACTGTTCGAAAGCTAACATATTCAAATAACTTCCATATAAATGAGATTTCATTTGGGTATGTATAAATTATAAAAATCAATATGAACGCGGCGAGAGTGGTCGCAAAAATTTGTACTTCAAATTGCACCCCTAACCTGCCGAATAAGGTATTCTACGTTAAACAAGTAAAAAGGCTCTAGTCGGGAGAGCCCAACTAGAAGATACCCTGAACCCAGTTGCAAATAACTAAACTTCATGCGCTCTAAAAGAATGCTTAAATAATAATCAATTGAAACCGAACTTAAAGCTGACTTAACTCTACGATATCTCCGGTGTTTCTAAACCGTTTTGGACGAAATTTTGACATAAGATCTATCGTTACCCATTTTTTCAACCCCCATTTTTTCATTTTTCAAATTCGTAATTTTGTTGTAATCGATTGCATGTGTATATCGAAAACCAAAATAGTAATCGATAATTTGAAACAAACTTGTTCTGCTCATGGTATAGGAGAACTTATATTCTAAACCTGAAGTCTCTAGCTTTTGTAGTCTCTGAGATCTACGTGTTCATACAGACGGACAGACAGACAGACGGACGGACATGGCCATATCGACTCGGCTATTGATGCTGATCAAGAATATATATACTTTATGAGGTCGGAGATGCTTCCTTTTGCCTGTTACATACTTTTGCACAAAACCATAGTACCCTGATTTACCCATTTTTATGGGTTCAGGGTATAAAAAGTGCTAGGATGGATGGTTTTCTATTATAGCTTATAGGTATGGAGTACACTGAAATTGGCCAGTTTAGATAGATCATAAAGGGTATTTTGCAATCCATAATCTACAATTTTTAAATATTTTATTATATAAATTTATTCATTTAATTCGTGTTTGAATTTAAAAGAAAAAACCGAATATTAATGTTTTCCACTGACATATGATTGTGTCCTAGGCATTATGTTAAGGTTGCCGGTAGACCATATGAGCGTATGTATACCATCATATCTATATTTATATATATATATATATATATATATATATATATATATATATATATATATATATGTACACCAACATATTTATACATATATATATAATACAGAGTCTGGATATGTGACGATATGAACCTTTCAATGCTTTGCAGCTTCCCTGACGCGCAACACACCCCGGCTGCTTAATTTTTCAAATTCTATGCATGACAATACGGGTATGCTTAGTCCATAGCACCAATTACCCAGGGTGGAGAGCATTACGAAGGAAGCACCGCCAGTACAATCCAGAGATCAACGTAAAACTTGTTACTCATGCCAACAATATAACAATGGGCAACGTAAAACAAGGTTTGCATGCTGCGATGGCAGGAACTTTGTTTATATGGAGAATTTTGAGGAGATGCACCGTTGCATGCCGTGCAAAAGTCACGGAATTAGCCAGCAGAATAATGAAACTTATTAGTTTTCAGAAACTATTTAATTCAAACAATTAATTTTTAATTTAAAACCAAAATCTGCCGGTGTCTATTAATTTTAAGTACATAATGTAGGCAATGACTAGGTCCCAGCGGACCTTACCGACCTTCGACGTTCGTATTATTACCGCCCCACGAAGGGTTAAATGAGCATAGTATTCAGTATCGGGCTTATACTGGTAAGCTTTGTGCCTGCTGGCGTTGTTGCTCATTTGCATTTGCTCTGCGTATTTTGACAGCAAAAAGGTGTGATTATCGTTGTTCACATCTCTAGTCTTCATTGCTTTCAACTCGTGTTTCGTCTAATTGTTCTTGACCCAATTGCGCCATTCTCACACGCGCTCCTGTATTTTCTTCCTGAACTTGTTCTTCGGGCTCTTCTATTTCGATAAATTTTGTAGCACGGCTCAAATTGGCCCCCTTTACGTTTTGTTGACATTAGTAAACGAAAAAATACGCTTTCGTCAATTATTAGAATTTATTTTAGTTTAAAACACAATAAACTGGCTTGACTGAATGATACATTTTTTGAATTGATAATTTTATCCTGGTGGAAACGGCAAACACCTTGCGGGGACAACTGATTAGTTGATAGAACTTTACATGAAAATTATAAAATTTAACAATTACTTCATTCGTTTGCTATTATTGTCCAAAAATTAAACAAAACATTTGTTCACTAACTTTAACATTTAGTGGTATGAAAAATAAATGTTAGACGATTCTCTGGCCTACCAGATAAGCACCCAAATTTTCATCAAAATGGGGTCAGCCGTTCGGAGGAGTATTGATACTAACCCCGGACACGAGAATATTTTATATATTAGATATTGGACGTTGTCGAAAGAATGCAATGAAATACCTCTTTGATGTCTCCCGGTCTAGTTTTCTAGCCTTCAGAAGTTTGACGCATTAAAGCACATAATGCGTGCACAATAAGTAAAAAATTGGATTTTTAACAATATTTTTGCGTAAAAGTATTGGGTGTATTATGTTAAAACGTTCATTTGCGTGGAAAAGTCTATCCCCTCCACGAATTGTATCTATGCCATCGGACATTTCTAATATATTTCTACATCGCAATATTTTTTTATATTTCAATCAAGCTTAAGCCTCTTTGTTTTGGTTCTGTTTTTTACCATCTCGGTACTTTCGAAGACTCGTGAATTATTGCGACCTTGTGGCAACAATTGTCTTACAACGACTGGCATGAGCTGCAGTCCAAACCACAACATTGATACACCGCTAAAGTAACTGACTTAAAAACTTGCAATAAGTTCACTCAAAACCTCAGCACCTCCTAGTTCAAATCTAGAAAGTGATTCTACTCAAACCGGTGCAAACTTAGATTTTCCTCCCAGCAATATTACGAAAATAATAGAAATAAAATTTTTAAATTTGTAACCAAAAATTAGAAATAATATAGTTGCACATTTTAATGAAATTTCCTAAACTGATATATAATTGCCACGCACACATTAAAAAGTGCTGTATATGCATACATGTACACACTTGCAGATGCAAAACTTAAAAAAAGAGAATTTATCACAAATCTCGACGACGGAAGCTTAGCATGAAATGTTTCATACACATACATACAAACACTAGACAATTTTTAACCGTTCTTGATTTTCGCTGGCCCGCCACCTGTCCTAAGACTAAGCTGAATGTACAGGGCAACTGAAACTAAATCAGCTGCCCATGCTGTCGCGCTCACTCACTCTTGATTTTGCTGTTTCCTATATTATCATCTACATCAAAATCGCACTTTTTTGGGACGATAAATCTCTATTGAAAGTTAGTTTTTGCAACCGTTTAAGATTATATGCTCGTTGCTCAAATCAGCTTATTATTATATCTGCTGAAGCGATTGTGGGATTAGCTTGTCTTACATTTTTTCTGACCAGTGGCTGGAGAGCTGCTGTGGGGTTTTAATGAGTTATTTATAGAATATCACTTAAGTGGTAGTTTGACACTCTGGACTTGAGCTTAGTCACAACATCGCCCAGAGCGTTAGATTTGGAGTGTAAAATACACTACGCTCAAGCCTAGTTTTTGTTTGGCTGTCACATAATTAATTTGACTACCCAAATTTAAATCACATTTGCATTTTAAAAATATATTTTCGATACTTTAACGAGAGCAATGGCAGTATTCAAGATGCAGCTTATTGCTTTTAGCTTATAGTACACGACTGAGATTTTTTATTGCAACAAATCATAAGCCATGTTTTGTGACTTCAAAATACCTTCATCTGGACGAGGCAGAGTAAGTTACAGACACACTTTTATTCTATGCGAACCTGAACAGCAGGGACAGGAATTTGGATTGGACTGTATTGAAGCAGCCAAACTTGGTATTTTTCCACTATTTTTTTCTTACACGTTACTTTTCTTCTTACTTCTCAACCCGCTAAACTGCAACTGCGAACAGTTGAATTCGTTTTCCTATTTCGCTAGTTAACTAAAGGAAACTTTTTCATAAAATCTCTTTTTATACCCTGAACACGTGAAATAGCTAAAAATGTTATATGGGTTTTGTGCCAAAGTAAGTAACAGACAGAAAGAAGAATCTCAGCTTAAAGAAATTTTGAACATCAGTTCTCGTGTAGACCGCATAGCTCCCTTCGCTTCAACGATAAATCGATTTCCTAAGGCAATCAGTTGAATACAATTTTTAATGTTTTTTTTTTTTTTATTAATTTAATTTAATTTTAGATAAGATCTTAAAGGGTATACGAAAGAGGAAAAAGTCTTTGTCTTTTGTTGGTGATGGTGGTGTTTTTGGGTGTTCTCAATAACTAATTTTTTTCTTGTGTTTGTGTACGGAGGTTTACTTGGTTTTATTTGGTAAAAAATTCTAGGAGTGCTCGTAACTACATACAACGATAATTTGCAGTGCACCTTACGCTGTATTGCTTTAAAATATAGAAAACAAGCGTATATAAATACATATCGTGCGCATTGCATCAACACTTTTATACTTCATTATTGTACACTACTTTTTGTTCGATAAAGCTTATAAATTGTCGTAGATAATTGATTAACATAATATGTAAATACTTGTTTGCTGCAAGACTTAATTTTTGTAGGTTGTGCGACAACATGATCTACATAAAATGTGCTAGCTTTACTGCTAAAATCAGGGACTGCTTAATTGTTGACAATAAAGTGGAGAAGGAATTTTCGCAATGCATGAGACAGACTAACGTCAAATAAATGCATGTTGCACTTATTATCCTGCATAATACGTTTAAAGAGCTTGAGTCAAACTTCATAAATAGCAAGATGATGAGCGAATCTTTAAAGCGTTAAAGGACTTCGGGTTCAATCCTTCTGAGTTTCCGTTTCCACAGCTTGTATGCCTATTAATCCTACTGTAGGTACACCTGGGGCCCACTAGCCACTTGTTGTTGTGGCTCTAAAAATATTTAATTTCATATCTTAAATATGCCACATATTGTGTGGTCTGTAAATGACATTTCAGCGCAGCCACCAGTCACTTCTGATAACTTTAGATGGCCTTCTGGAGTTAGGCCTTTCGCAAGCTAACAGGGTGCATAACTATAGTGGTAGAATATAAGATTTGATAATTTGTTCGAACACCGGTTGCAGTAATGATAGTAGAGTACCATCTCTAGTGCTACCTACCATCCAACCTTAGAACTTTCCTGCGAAATTCTTAACCCTAGTCCAGCATCTAATAATTCTTTACAGACCCGTTGTTTTTGTAAAACTGACTTATGTGTTGTTGCTGTTCGTGGGTTGTTCAGGCCAGTAGTTTCATTGTAATTTAAAGAAATTCAATTTAAATTAAATTATTCTTCTGGTTTTTATTTTAAGTAAAAAACATATTTTGAGATTAAATTCACATATCTCTACATTAATAAAGAAAAACATTTCCTATTTCATACATACATTTTAGTTATTTTATCTAATTTTAGTTTCGTCAGTCTTAATCCTAATTTTTGTCCAGCTGTTTATGATGTTGTCTGCTGCAGTTAGTTTTGCTTATTGCAGCCGCGTAAATATAATTTGTTTGGTCAATATCTTCCTTGTGAGTAAGTGCGTCGTCCCCTCTTTGCTGTATGCGCAAGCTCTCCAGCGTAAGTCGCGTTTCTCTCTTTTCTGTACGTCAAGTACTTTGACCGCATCAAAATCAGTTGAGTGGTCATTTTTACTCAAATGTTGCGCTAGTGCTGTCGTAGTCTTTCTGTTTTTGCGTCCTCTTTATGTTATGTTATTCGTGTAGCTAGCGATCTTTTTGTTGTTCAAATGTAAACTCTATTTCACCTTTCTCCCTCTTTTCCATTGCACTGTATTTCGTAGATGACGTTATTCTGCTTGTATCTGTCAATTTTGTCTTTAGTGTTCGTAAACAAATTTCTTGTTGTTTTGTAAGCTTTGTAAGCATATGTGATGTGCTCTGTGCTGTCTTTTGGTATAAACTTCGTTAGCGTTGCTTTGTTCGTTATATTTTCTATGTACGGGATGCTGATGTATTGTTTATCTATTGTTTCTTGGGTTATTGGTTTTTCAATTTTTGTGTTATTAGGTTTAGCTGTGACGTCATTTATTAGTTTGTTTATCAAATGTATCGGATAACTGTTTTTGATTAGAATCGTTTTGAGTTTTATATAGTTTTTTGGTCGGTGTTGTATGTCGCATTAGGTGTAGGTATTTCTAATAACATTCTTGATTGTGTTTATTTTCTGTGTCATCGGCTGGTTTGAGTTCATTATTCGTCCGATACTGTTCCTTTGGTGTACCAGTCAAATGTGAGTCTATTTTCCCTTCGTTCTATTTCCATATAAAGATGGGCAATTTCATTGTTTGTTTCTGTTTCCATTGTAAATTGTATTCTTTTGTGCTGTTTGTTGAATGTTTCTAAAATGACTTGTGCTTCGGTCTTATATATAATCCAAAAAATGTCATCAACGTATTTAGAGATATGTTTGATTGTTATATTATGTTGCTTCAGCTCATCAATCGCTTCGTCTAAGATTTTGTCCAGAACTATATTTGCGATTGTCGGTGACAGCGGGTTCCCCATTGGCATTCCAAATACTTGACTGTATGTTATGTTGTTGTATTTGAAGTAATTATTTTCAATTAGAACAAAATCTAGGAGTTCTTTAAATTTCTGTTTTGGAATGGATGTGTGTATTGATATGTCTGTCCATCTGTTCATAATGTTATTTGTTGCGTTGTCAATAGGTATGTTAGTGAAAAGTGAGATAACATCAAATGAATTTAGCATTTCCTCATTTCAAATTTCTATGTCCTTTATATCGTTCTTCAATTCTGTTGCGTTCCTTATGTTGTACTGTGTTGATTGTATGTTCTTAATAATGTCACCTACATGTTTGGCCAATTTGTAGCACTGAACTTCAGTTGACGCAGATATGGATCTCAGTGGTATTCCGGTTTTATGTATTTTTGGCAATCCGTACAGTGGTGCGTTTCCTCCAGAGCAATATGTCCTTAGTTTTGTTTTTATGGCTATGAATTTGTTTGTATACAAATAGTTAACTATTGTGTTGTTTTTCGTGATTAGTCTTTGTGTAGGGTCATTTCTTATTGTTTTGTCATTAAGAAGTTCTTGTATCTTATCATGATATTCTCTCTTCTATAGTATAACAGTTTTGTTTTCTTTGTCTGCTTGTGTGATAATTATTTTATCGTTATGTTTCTTTAAAGGTTTTTCTGTGTTGTTTGCTATGTTGAGTATAAATTTTTCTTTTTGGTTTAGTTTTCCTGATTGTTTGTAGTTGTTTAGTCTCGATGCTTAGTTCCCTCTGATCGAATCTCTTAGTTTTTCATTCTCAATCGTTTTAAGTCTGCAATAACGTGTATTGGCGATATGTTCTGTCCGTTTGTCGGTAGGAAAAATTTGGGTCCCAGCGATAAAAGCCACTTGCTTTCATTTGGTATAAAATGTCGTACATGTTGGTTATCCAGTTAATTTTTTCGATGTGTAGTATCCGTTCAATTATCTGTTATGTGCTAGTGCGTATTCTTTGGAAAGCTAGTTTTTGATATTTTTTGTAATTCTTCAATGTCCTGCTGATTTGAGTATTTTCTAAGTTCATTTACAATATTTGTTTGTGTTCTGTAATATTTTAAGCAGAAAGTTGCTCTCTAGTTTTTTCCTTGTAACTTTACAAAATAGACTGATATAGCATATTTATTTTTCTCAACTTTATTCATGTAGTGATTTAGAAACTGCCATTTCCATAATTAATAAGGCCGTGAATTCGCATTGAGAAATCCGTGTTCTTGTCATTCAAGTAATAATAAACCATCTTTGTTTGGAGACAAGTTTATACAAAAGCAAGTTCCGATCAGGCAATGGCAGATCTATTTTTGAGTATATTCTGATGCAGCAGTTCCTATCCTTTTTCTGTTCAAACCTCAAATTATGAGTCCCAGCTATTACTGATAATAATTGACCTTAACTCTTTCAATCTCGGATACTTTCTTAGTCCTGATGTAGTGCCAGGTTGTATACTTAGTTACTGTGCAGATTCACTTTGTAAATCCTTACATAAATAACTTACCTTTTCGGTTTACTCAACTGTGTTACCTGTAATATAAAAGAAATCTTTTATTATTCCACTCCATAAAAATTCTTCCAAGTCCGAAAGTCTTTGAAAAAATTATATAATCTCAATTGCAGCTCTTATGTAGTTTAACTTAATCCCCGTACCAGCTCGGTTTTTTAAGACGAAGATCTACTAACACCAACCTTATTGAATTCACTTTGCTTGTTGTCAAAGGGTTTCGGGTCAAAATGCTAACTGATTCGTGTAATATTTTTTCGACCACTTCGCCGCGTTCATATTGAATTTTATACTTTATACATACCCAAATAAAATCTCATTTATATAGAAGTTAATTGAAAATGTTAGCTTTCGAACAGTATATAGAGTATAATAAAGCTACATATGAAGTTTTTGAATCCATAAGTAAATACAATTTTAAGCGCAATATATTTTTCATATTCGTGTTTAATGTGTACATCAGAGAGCTACAACGATCAGAAATTGTTTTTGCGTATTTCAATCATTGATTCGGATTTTTTGTGATGCTAAACTTTGCTCAAAGCAAACATTCAGTTC
Source organism: Scaptomyza polygonia (assembly GCA_035044585.1). Classification (NCBI taxonomy): domain Eukaryota; kingdom Metazoa; phylum Arthropoda; class Insecta; order Diptera; family Drosophilidae; genus Scaptomyza; species Scaptomyza polygonia. The sequence goes on from JAWNNU010002196.1 coordinate 131,108, forward strand.
GAATCACTCTCGATTGATTCGTGCATGATTGTTTTGGATCGAGCGTTTTGTTTGAGCGACAAAGAATGATCGAGAATTCTTGTGGCAATCAGGTTTAACCCGATTTAACCCGAGCTAGCCGAATCGGTCGTGCACTTTCTTACAACTTGCATTTTACTTTTCATAATCGGTGGCGTAACTTCCATAATTATGGAGGGCGAAACGATGAAGAGTGTTGCTGACAACATTGCAAATGGCAATTATACGTTATCTGGCAAACGCAATGGGAGAAGCTTTGTGTGGAACATACTGACAGAAATTTAAAAACTGGACAGCTCCACATCAAAAGAATTTGTTTTTTGTCGCACAGGCTGTAATGTGTTAAAATTACCCAACAACAATTTCCAGCAAAGTCACAAAGTGCGCACATGAAAAAAGGATGAACTGTAGGCTGATATATGTAAGATTTTGAGCAGCGGGGGCGCGTCACCTACAATTGACGTATGGACGGATAACTACGTCAAGCGGAACTTTGTAGGATTAACATTCCATTATCAGAAGGATTTTAAATTCTTTGACCTCGTTTTGGGAATGAAGGATTTTGAAAGATCAACAGGTGACAACGTTTTAAAAAAAACTTAAGAGTTTGTTCAACGCTGATATTTCAAATATTCAGAACATTATATTCATAACAGATAAAGGACGCAATATGTTAAAAGCCTTAGAAAACAATACCAGACTAAACTGCAGCAGCCATTTGTTTTGCAATGTGTGGGATAAGTCGTGTTCTGCCAACACAGAGCTCGCAGGAGTGTAGGAATCGAGCAAAAAAGTGGTTAAATATATAAACAAAATCGAATTTGCAGCATCTCCTGTCCACGTCTCGAAAAAGCCAAAGCCCAACACGTTGGAACTCGCATTTTATAATGCTTAAGTCTATTATTGACAATTGGGGCGAAATGAACAGCATTTTAACGCAGAATGAACAAAGTCTGCGAATGTTACATATAAATATAACTATTGTGAAAGTTGTTGTGAAAATAAGTGCCAACCTTGAAATTGTTTTTAAAAAAGTGCAACTCTGTAGTTTCCCTTCACTTTTTTTGATGTGTTAACATACATACATACAATACATGCAAACAAATGTAGCGTGCCGTGCTGGACTGAGCTCGACCTACGAACAAATTAAGAGTGCTGTGCTGGACCGACTGATAATTTCATATATACATATATTCATCTGAGTATGATTGTATTGGTGTAGCGACAGAGAATAAGTGTAAAATACAAAGTCTTGCTAACGAACATAACACGATGTGTCTGCTGCTTTGCTTTCGCTATGTATTTTATTTTCGTTGCTGCTTTGACTCGTTCTTGCTTTGGTTCCTTGTTGCTTTGGCTCGTTAATGCTTTGATTCGTTGTTGCTTTGGTTCGTTGTTGCTTTGGCTCGATGTTGCTTTTGTTCGTTGTTGCTTTGATCAAAGACAATACACTTCTATAGACACAGCGGCGAACACCACTGAATGTATTACGAGTACCCTTTTTGTTATCAAGGCTGCAATGAAAAGTTTTGTACAGAATTGTAAATCGGCAATTTTAAATAAATCTGCTTGATACAGTCCAAGTTGGAAGGTTAGTATAAACTTAATATGAACTTTGTGCAGTTGAATAGCAAAACTTTAGATTCTTTAGTATAATTTAAATTCTACATGTTTGTTAATATTCTAGCATTGTTTATTGTTTAAATCTAGCATAAACAATATGTTTATATTAAAATCATATATTAAAGTTTTCATTGACAATCATTGAATATTGGTTCAAGGGGTATTTTTTGTTTGTGCAATTTGTGCGTCTCAGCTACGACAAGCCAGCACGTTGTTGATTTGTTCAGTTTCCCTTTGCGTTCAGCTGCCCGTTGATTAAAGGAGAGGCGGCGAGTCTGCGGACAGCAAGAACGGTAAAAAGTTGTTGGTGCATATTGTATGCAAGTGTGTTTGAAACATACAGTTTGCCAACAAAGTGTTTACACACCGTGAAAAAATTAAATTTTTTTACTTTAGAGCTGAATGATACAAACTGGTTGTTGTTTTTAAATTTTTTTGTTAATTTTTATGTTACTTAACCAGTTATCTTTAAAAAATATATAACCAAATTAAAAATTAACTAATATTAACTTAGAACAATTACAAATACTAAATACGGCACTAAATTTAACTGCCAACAAAGTGTTTACACAAAGTCAACATTGCAAATTTTTTCTGGTAATTAACTATAATTAATACTTAGTGTGTCCACCGTTGGATTCTATTACCGCTCCCAGACGTCGTTTCATCGATTCTATAAGCTTTTGAACATATTCCAATGGAATTTTTTGCCATTCCTCCAAGATTAGCCTTTTATTTTTTGGATGGCGCTTGGCAGTCCGTTTTTTCAAATAAGACCACAGATTTTCGATTGGGTTGAGGTCTGGGCTTTGGGCAGGAGTGTCAAACACCTTTTTACAATTTTAGAGCAGCCAGCACCTAACTCACCGTATGTGCTTTGTGCTTTGGATCATTGTCCTGGTAAAATTTGAATGTTTGCTTGCCATCGTTTATAAACCCAAATGTGTGAGCACTGGCTACCAAATGGGTGCAAAAAATGTTCAAATATTGTTGGGCATCCATAGTATTTTCAATGAAGCACAGATTTCCAACTCCTTTGCTTGAGATGCAGCCCCAAACTATTACTGAAAGTTTTCCAAACTTTACAGTAGGTATAATATTTTTGTTTTCAAGTGGTTACAACGGCTTGCGCCACACTCTACTGGTTCCATCATGATAGTATAGCATCATTTTCGATTCATCACAGAACACCACGTCGTCCCAGTACGAATATGGCTGTCCCACGTAAGTCCTGGCAAAAGTTAAACGTCTCTTTACATGCTCACCCGACTGTAATTTAATAAAAATGTTTCGTGGCAGCTACGAAACCTTGAAATACTCTAATAAGAATAATAACAGCGCGTTACATCTTCGTTATATTTATTAAGTTATTTGCTTTTTATATGTTTTTATGCGCCAGAGCGTTTATGAAATTGTATTTCTGCTCACGTCTTCTCATACTTTATAATTATGTTCATCGATAAACGATCAGAGCTTAGGGCTACAAACTCGATAACTATTGTTAAACTTATCGTGGACAATAGTTAACTGAGGCTAGAACCAGGGGTACCAGAATCGTAACGCATTCGCAATTCTACAGTTGAATTTAAATTTTTATTTTCTTTAGCAACAGCCGACATTAATGGTTTTTTGCGTGCAGCTCGAGATGCAAAGCCGTTTCTTTTAATAGCCTACTGACGCATTCACTTTATATGGTGAGGCCACATTCTTTCTCCATCTTATTGGCAAGCGTTTTGGTCGACAGAGTTGGATTTTCATTGATCTTACTGACCATAATTCGCTCTGCCCTCGGAGTTATTAATCGCGGCCGTCCAGTTGACGGCTTCGCTTGCAGCCGTCCCTTGTTTTTTGCGTGGTTTTCAATATTTTAGATTGTTTTTGTGCTGATTGCAAACATTTTTGCAATCTCCGAGGCCGATTTACCCATGGTGGAGTTGTAACACACCAACTGGTTCATGACAAACGATAACCGTTTTCCTGGCATTTCAAAAAAGTATAAAATACTCCAAATAATGATTAAATTCTACCGACTTATAAAGAAAATTCTTAGAAAAATGCATTACAAATAGCTGCGCAATTTTTATTTTATGAAAAGTAACTGTAAATACGATAATAACGACGAAAATAAACCAAAAAAGAAGATGTGTAAACACTTTGTTGGCAGTTAAATTAAGTTCCTTATATATTATTTGTAATTGTTCTAAGTTAATATTAGCTAATTTTTAATTTGGTTATATGTTTTTTAAATATAATTGGTTAAGTAACATACAAATTAACAAAAAAATTTAAAAACAACAACCAGTTTGTATCATTCAGCTCTAAAGTAAAAAAATTTAATTTTTTCAAACGAAAAAAAACAAAAAGAATGAGTGGGAATGCGAGAGAATGATAGAATGCCGTTTGAGTTCAGTCGAATGCCAAACTTTTATTTTTTGGTTTGGCGTGCTGAAAGAAAACGAAGAAGGGTGTTCTGGCATGAACATAAATAGTAACAAAATAAGACTAACAACATGCCTTGTGCGCACTCAAGGTCAAGCAGGTAGACGAACTGAGAGTGCAAGGGACACATGTGTGTAACAATTGTCTCTAACGAAATGAGCGAAACACAAAATGTGTATGCAATAAATAGAATATTTTGAATGTCTTCGGCTTAGCCAAATTTTTCATTCCGCTTTACGCTTCATTCATTCTAATTCACTCCACTGACTTATGAGTCGCAGCACACAACAAAATTAATTTCATTCAATTCATTGTGTGCCTTTAACTCACTCAATTCAACTCAATTCATAGCATTCAGCAAAACGTACGTTGTGAGTGAAGCCATGCAGCTCTCTAATATGTACCAATGCACTACTGAATACACTTTCGTAATTTGTGAACATCTTTGCATAACTTTATGCCAATGATTGTTAGAAAGTGTCATAGGGTAAAAATTGAGAAGAGTATGTATGATCAGCAATATCAAAACTGATATTTGACTGCCTTGGAAGACAAAATCTTGTTTTCTTACTCAAGCTCAATAATGGGGGAAGAAAAATAGTTTTGTGGACAAGTGTTTGCAGAAACCTAGTTTTTAGCTCAAGATAATTGGTTGGCTAGGTGCATATCAGTTGCTAGTGCAAGTGTTTTGTGGGCTAGGACAGGTAACAAATAGTCATAGAATACGTAAGGCAGGCAAGCTATCGCTCATATCCAAGAATCTTATTTATTGCAAAAATAAACAGGCTTCTGCAAACACTTCTCCTGTATTTATTTGTTGGTATGTTTCTTTGTTTGTGTGTTTTATTCGTAGTTAAATGTGATGAAAGAAATAACAGAAGTCAGCAGCACGTGTTTTGTTGAGTTAGAAGTTCTAACTTAAAACAACCAAAATCAACAATAAAGACTTGTCTCTTTTTGACTTCCAAGGCAGTCAAATATCACTTTTGCTGCTGCTCATCAAACATACTCTTCCCATTTGTAATGGTCATTTGCCGAAAACTCGGAATAAAGTAAAATAGAATAAAATAGACAGAGAAACTGTCCAAATTTGCTAGACGCGTTATGTGAGCTGTGCGCCTGTTGCTGGCTTATCGTATAAATATGTATGCACATGTAGAGACACACATTCAGTGCAGGGCACAGTAAAAGAAAAATATCGAAAGTCTCGACCCAGCATATTAATACCATGTTCTGATATACCAGTTAATCTCTCGATTAGCGTCGTTGACGAGATTAAAGCGCTAATCTACTTGTAATCGCGAGATTAACTCATAGAAGAACTGTCAAACGTAATCCCCTCACTGACGAGATTAACTTTTAATCTAGTAGATTATTGGAGTGCAACCCTGTGTTTGTTTAACAAAAACGACAGATGGCGCTGTTTTTGCATATTTTAAAGCGATTGCTATGAAAAAACTTTAATTTGCTAGAAGAACTCTTATGCGAACAGCTGTTATTTGTTGCAGAAAAAAAAACAGAAGTTATGGCAGCAAAAAAGAAATAATTAATTGGTGGCAGAAATCTGCCTCATCGAGATATGGCAGAGCAGGAAATGGCGGTAGAGATGCGGAACTTTGGCTTTGACTTCAGGGGCGCAAAAATAAAAGTTAAAGTGCACAACACAGATGCCTCAGATATGGCTGCACATAACGTGAGGTGCATTTTATATTTCATTAGCACAAGATTTCTTTATGCTCTTGAAGTATTCAGCAGATCCTCCAATATTTTCGCCATATCCAGCATTTTTGTCATAAAAAAAATAATTTTAATAATATTTGGTGGCATTTTTATTCACTAATGGTTAATTTCAATTTTCTTTGCTGTTTGCTATTCAATTAGCTTGATTTATAAATGTAAACAAACAACTGTCAAACTTAATCTTATGCCAATCAGCTGTTTGATGTGTGAACGCATAAGATTATCGCAAGTAGATTATCGTACTGACGAGATTAATTTTTCATAGTGTGAACATGGCATAAGCAAGCATGTATACAAATGTTAACAAATTGTTACCGTTCTTGCTTTCTCTGACCCGCCGCCTCTCCTTTAATCGTCGGGCCGATGAACGCAAAGCGCAACTAAAACAAACCAACTCGGTGCTGGCTTGTCGTTGCTGAGACGCGCAAGCCGCCCTATTCAAAAATACCCTTTGTACCAATATTCAATAATTGTCAATGAAAACTTTAACACTTACTTAATTATCTACAAGTTCTTTAATTAAATATGCCTACCGATAAGCCAGTAGAGTTGTTTCATCCTACAGTCAGCCTGCTTACGTTTGCGAGCGAGGTGCGTACGCCAAGTGAGCCTCCTATCCAGAGTGATACCGAGGTATTTTGGAGTTGCCTCCTCAGGAATCACTGATCCGTCTAAAAAGACAGGCGGACAATTACCCAGGCGCAGAGCGAACGTGGTTTGTGTTGATTTGTCCTGGTTGACGGCAATATTCCACCTTTTCAGCCAATCGTCTAGCAGATTTAACTGCTGTTGTACCTAATCGGAGGCATGTTGGGGAATAGAAGCAGTGGAAAGGAAGGCGGTGTCATCAGCGTATGTGTTGACGGTCAGGTTCGCGTTACGGTAGACGGGCATGTCGGCTGTGTACAAGGTATATAAAATAGGACCAAGTACACTGCCTTGAGGCACTCCAGCTCTGATAGTCCTAATCGAGGACGTTGCTTCACCGCATCTGACATAAAAAAGTCGATTCATGATGTAAGACTCCAAGAAGTTGAAGAAGGGCGTAGGCAGATTGGCTTTAATTTTGTGTAGCAGGCCAGGATGCCAGACCCTGTCAAACGCTTGCTTGATGTCGAGCATAACTGCGCAGCAATACTTCTTGTTTTCAAAAGCATGCAGAATTCTCTCGACAAGTCTATGGCATTGTTCGGGGGTCCCATGCGAGCGCCTGAAGCCAAACTGGTGATCGGGGATCAAACCAGCCTCGTCAATAACTGGCAACATTCTGCGCAGAAACACTCGTTCAAGTAATTTGGAAAGAATTGCCAGTAAACTAATTGGACTATAGGAGGCGAGGTTTGCTTCAGGCTTGCCTGGCTTGGGTATCAGAATCACTTCCGCACAATTCCATTGCGCAAGAAAGTGTCCAATTTCCATACATCGATTGAATGTTCTGCATAACAGCTGAGTGCAGGAAGGTGGGAGCATTTTAAGCGCCAAGGCGTCGATACCATCAAAGCCAGGTGACTTGCTGCATTTGGGCGAGGCAATGTCTTGCTCAATTTCCACATAAAAAGCTGGAGGGATTGACGAGTCGCAGGGCCTTGGGGATTCAAGAAATCTCCTAGTGACCTCGGTGTCCTCAGCTGAGCATCTCTCGAAGGGCGAGAAGGCGTTATAGAGGTGGTCCGCAAAAGCCTCGGCACGTTCGCTGTTGGACCGGCACCATTCACCGCTTGCATTTTTTACTGGCACAGCTCTTTTGACAGGCCTACTAATATGCCGCGTAACTTGCCAGAGATTGTGCTGAGGGTCACCAGGCTCAACGTTCTCCAGAAATTCGTCAAGCGCGCTTCTTCTTAGGAGCAGCAACAGCTCTTTAAGTTGTTTGGATGCTCTGTTAAACCGGTTTTTATCAAAGGGGCTGCGTGACGCAAACCAAATACACCTGAGACGTCTCTTTTCAGTGACCAGGGCAGCAACATCCGGGGTCCAAAGGTGCAAGTCTCTAGATGGAGTAGGTGTCTGGGTGCTTCTACGCCGAGCAGTTGCGAATGCAGCAGCATTATGCATTTCCTGCGTAAGATGCTCAAGTGTGGAGTCAATGTCCTCAGAGGATATGAGCGCGGCGTTTGGGTTGATTGTGTGTAGCAGCCAGGATTTGTACATCGCAGGGTCCGTGTTACTCTGCGTAAGCCTTTTGCGAGCAGATTTCCTCTCCACGGGGGTGTTCAGGAGCAAAGAAATAGCGCTGTGATCAGAGAGGAGGTCCGAGTTGGCATTGCAGACAATTTTGCGGGGGCTTATGCCCTTGGATATGGCAATATCCAGGATGTCAGGGTTCCTGAGTGGATCAGTTGGCCAGTAGGTGTGTTCGCCCGAGGAGTGGCAAGTAAGACCTTTGCGCTGTACGCATTTAAGCAACTCTTTCCCTTTGGAGTTGTTGCGTCTGGAGCCCCACCAGGAGTGCTTTGCGTTGAAATCACCGCCGATGATGAACTTGGCTCCGAGGCCATCCAGGATTTGGCCGAAATCGTCATCTTTGACGTTGTGTCTGGGAGGGACATACGCTGCAGCAATTGTGAGGTCTCCTAGAGTGCTGATCAATCTAATCTGCGCGCATTGCACCTAGTCTTCTTGTAAGCCAGACAGCTCAACATACTTGATGCCGCTTTTTACAAGAATAGCTGCACCGCCATGAGCCCTACCTTTGGGATGGTTGACTAAGATTAAATCATATGCATTGAGACAAAAATACGATCTGTCAGTAAAGTGTGTTTCGGACAGGAGGAGGATATCGATTTGGTTGGTCTTGACAAAGTGCTCGACCTCTGGCCTGCTTTTGCACAGGCCGTTCGCGTTTCATATAGTGATATGAAGCTTTACTTGCATAGCTTGCTGACAAGCGTGGCGAAAATTTGAGTCATCTGGCCGAACATCTTCTCCATGAACCTTTCCATCATGTTTTCCATGCGAGTCATCATGGCTTCAATTTGGTTGCCAGGTTGCATGGGAGCAGGATCTGGGGCCTGGTTCTGAGCGCTAAAACCACCTTTGACTATTGAGGCGTAGCTAAGGGTTGGGTCAACAGAGGGAAAAGTGGCTGTTGGCGGTGGTCTCTTCTTCAAATCATCAGGTTGGTTGCGTTTAGGAGCGGCTAGGGCTTTAGCTTTCTTGTACACAATACACCCCCTTTAAGATGCGGCGTGGTTGCCATTGCAGTGTAGACAAGAGGCAGGCTCGTCTTTGCTTTTCTTACAGTCCACTGAGCTGTGCGTACCTCCGCATTTGACGCATCTGTGGCCTAGTTGGCAATATCTCTGGGTATGCCCGTACCCTTGGCAGCGGAAGCATTGCACAACGTCGTTAAACTTGATGGGCGGCTCAACAGTTACTATAGAGCTGCAGAGCCGCTTAATTTTGAAAGCCTCTTTGTTGTTGCTAGCTGGCTCCAGGTTAATGAAAAATATCGACATAGGCGTTTTGCTAAAGCGGTTCATGGCATAGTGCAAATCTCTAACAGCATGGCCTTGCGCTGACATTGCCTCCTTGATACTCTCCTTGTCTGTCGAGTGATGCAGACCCTTAACCACAATTCTGTAAGCTCTCTCGACACGGGGCTGGAAGGTGTGGTATCTTTTACCATGTGCGTTTAAGTGATTTTTGAGAGACGTGAAATTTGCCTTATTAGCCATCATCACTCTTACGCTGCCGTCTTTTCCTGCCTTGTAAGAAAAGTCTTTATTTCCTACAAATGAGTGGATTGACTCGATTAGGGCGTTAATGTTCTTAACTTCCGGGATAAAAATTGGCGGAGGCTTGATGGTCTTGGGACAGGGTAGTGGCTGTCGTTCAGGGGCTTCGTCAGTGACTTCAACGATCTCGTCATCGCAGTCATCGTCGTCATCGCTTGAAAGCATCGCAAATGAGTTAGATCTAAGAGCATCACGAGCAGCAGAACGAGCCGCAGCACGAGCCGCAGCACTGGTACTGGGGCCGTCGTCTGCTGGCGAGCGCCTGCGAGCTGCTTTGTGCTTTTTAGGTTTAGTCGAGCTTGAGCTCGAGTCATCACTGTCGTAAGCCCTATTAGGATTACGAACCTTGCTTTTCCTGTTAGGTGTAACGCTTGATGGACTGGAGTCGCAAAGCTGCACCTGCCAATCCATATTGGCACCAACTGCCGGTGTCACATCTGCCGCAGCACATTCGGCTGCCTCATACGTCATACTGGATGATGGTTCTCTGACGACTCTTCTGAGTGCATCGCCAAGAGTCTCTTTTATTTTGTTTATGGCTGCCGGCTTAATCTGCTGATTTGGAGCAAGTCCGGAGGTAATAGCATGCTTAGAAGTATGCATCTAAATCGCTAAGGTCCTAGCCAAGGCTTGAACTTCTGTAGCTACTGACGCTACTTGACAATAAAGCGGCGGGGCGCCCAATGCGCCCAACGGGCTAAGTAAAGTTATACAACGCTTAATTCCTAATTATAGCAGATGAATTGTTTTAGCCGACACTGCACAAGACAGAGTCCAAAATTCCCGAGAATGCAAATGTAGCACAGTAAAAGTTTCTGTTTATTAACGAAAATTATATTTTTAATAAAAACTTTATTGAAAAATATTCCGATGTTGCCTGTATAGTTGACAGTGCCGGAGTTTCCAATAATAAAAATAATAACTAATAAGAATTTTTGGATTTATATTTTGTGTATGCAGTCTGTTTATTTATGCTTGTATATTTTCGTCTGCACGCACTCGTCGATTAGAAAGAACTAAAACTTAGGACAGAAGTAAAGAGAAAAATTGTGTGTATGAAGGCACTGGAATGTTCGGATAGTTCCGTTATTCCTTCAGTATCGATTCTTCGTGCATTCTCCCATATTCTCCAATGTGGCTTTTGCTATTTCTCAACACACCTTAAAAGTTACATTAATAAATTTGAATTAAAGTACAAAATATCTTATCTGACGAGTGTGCATATACTGGCGATAAATAATTCATGGTCTAGCATTCGCTGCGAGGAATTTGGGAAAACCCAGAAAAACGAAATTCGACCAATCAAAATTATAAAATTCAGTTATTATCAAAACATGTCTTAATTATAGTTTCTTTAAATTCAATTAATATATCAAAAATAACATTTATAAATTATAATTGCTTTAAATTCATTTCATTAATTCATTTTTAAAAACTGCAAATAAACTTAATTGTTAATAATGTAGTTGCTGTTGCTTAAAGGTCTTTTATTCCGTAAGCCCCAATTGCCTGCATAAATATAACAATCTAGCTGCTGGTAGTGGTTCGTCAAAACATCAGCCAACTGTTCATCTGTAGAAAGATACTTAATAGAAATTACTTACTCTTTAATTTGTGCTCGAGTGAAATTATATTTAATATCTATGTGCTTAGTTTTCATGTGGCAAGTTGGATTATTAGCTATACTTATGCAGCCCTGGTTGTCTTCAAAAATAACTATTGGTTAATTTAATTCGAGCTTGATTTCATTAACTAAGGATTTTAACCATAAGGCTTCTCTAACACTTTCAAATAAAGCCGTGTACTTCGCATCAGTAGATCAAGCAGCAACTGACTTCTGTTTCATGATTCAAGTATCAGAGACCGGCAGCGGTGCACCGCAACTACTAGTACACCGCATGGTGAAACAATATAAAGGTGTTCTATTCCGAATTCCTGTTCTCTTTGGCCGTACTTAGTTTTTGTCAGTATGCATTGAGTGAGCAGTTGTGTTGCGGAAAATTCATTGATAAAATATTAGAAAATGACGAAACAATATTCTTGTATATGGGCAATTCTCCAGAAAGGTCAACCGCAGCCAAAAAAATCAAAGTTTATAAAATTATGTTTTGTTCGCATATTTGTGTTGGGAATCTATTAAATTTAACTAATATAAGCCAATTTTACGTTTACTCATAACACATTTTGAAATATTTAAATGCAAAGTAGACCAAGTGCGAAAGTTCGGCTTTGAGCATTTCTAATGCACGTTTTGTTTTGATTCATTTTCTTAAAGAGAGTCATTATGCATTGATATTCGCTCTTTTAAATCTCGTTTTATATTCAAAGAATATAAAAAATATGTAAAAGAAACTATGCGATTGCTAATAACGGTGAAATTCTTATCAGCTTATTCGTTTTTACCAATGTCGCGTGCGACAGTGAAAAAGAATACCTTTCATCAGTGCATCCAAGGTTTTTGTGCAATGAGCATCAAATATCGTGTCCAAACGTATATTTCGACACTAAAGTAAATAAAAAAATATTTGGTTTAATCTAAGCAGCGCTTCGAGTTTGAAACTTTTTTAAAGTCTGTCGCGTGCGACATGGTAGGTCAAAAATTTAAAATCGTTTTTTTGTTATTTTTTTAAATCTATTTTTTTTATGTACTACTTTTAATGTAGATGAATGCAGGAAACGAAAAAAACAAATCCAACTGCAAACGGTGGAGGGAAAATATAAAGAAAGATGAAACAAAATTATAAATTTAAAAACAAGGAGAGAATGCGGAATGCTAGACAGACTGCTCGCACACTGGCTGAAGGTAACGAAAAAGTAATTGAGGAAAATCGCAAATATTATCGCATACGTCAACGGGAGTGGCGCCAAAAACTCTTCGACATGTCACTTTCACGCCAAAAAGAAAAAGGGCCTTACGAATGTAAACAAACCTTGGCAAAAGCGGTCCAAAAAGTGGAAAGAGCGATTTCCAAATATTTTAATAAAAAACTTAAAGTTTTGGAAAAAAAAATAACAGAATTAAAGAAAATAAAAACGAATTCAGCAGAGCAATATCAGAAAGGCTAGTTATATAAAAAATAATTTAAATACATGTTATGCACCTCTAATTACTTAAAAAGAACAAAAACAACATAAAAATTATGATGGAAGAAAATGTCGCGTGCTACATGTAGCGTGCGACAGTGATTCAAATTAAGTTTAAAAAAATTACTTAATATTTTTAAGTCAAACTAAATGCATTATTAAGAACAATCAACACATAACATTTAAAAATTAATTGCATTAACATTTTCCATCATGTTTCGCTGAAATCAGTGCTTGAGCTAGTTTTCGAAAAAGTGACTTCTGTCTGTGTCGCGTGCGAATGCCTTACATTTTTGTGATTATCTTGAAAATGAACAAATGCCCAAAATCGATCTTAGCACAGATTATAGTGCTAACCAAAGGCTATAAAATTCGCATTTAAAATAAATGAAAAAAAATCTAGGCACATGTTTTTTTTCAGTTTGATTGCGTACAAATGTCGCATTCGACATCAGAGAATTGCCCATATGTAGTATTTAAAAATATTACTTTAGTTTTAGTATTATATTGTTAAATAAATAATTATTTAAAAAAATTCATTCTATTCATTTGCTGCAGCTAACAATAAGATTAGCAAGAGCAGTGCGGTATATGAAGTCATAGCTGTCTCTTTCTTATTTCTCTCTTGCTCACTGCTCTCATCGCAAACTAAGTACGTCGCCAGAGCGGAATAGAACACCTTTATATTGTTTCACCATGGTACACCGCACAAACACATCGTATTTTGTATACTCGAGTAAAAACAACACCGCATCATATTTTGATGTGGTGTTGTTTTTACTCGGTCTTGTTTTTATGCGGTGCTAAAAATGAGTTTCACATATTGATCTTGTATATTTTAACCCATGCGTTCGGCCACTACGTAAATGCAAAACAACCCCTAAATGTGATGAGTGTTTTTTCTGCGCAGCGATCGCGCACACTACTCATTTTTTTCATGTGCATGTTTTTCGTTGTCTTCGCTTTGCATGTCACTTTTGAATGTGTGTTTGTGTATGTATGTATATAAACATACTTTGTTTATGTGCTCTTAAATACAAATGTATGTAAGTCAATGTATGCGTTTTTTTTTTTATTTAACAATAGTAAAGATAGACAACAACTAAATCAAAATAATATTTATTTATTTTCTTTAATAATACCTTAAAGGCTAATACTTAATACTTCAATATAACGTATTTCACTTATTTAAGTTAACTGATTAATACACTGATTTTTATAATGGACAGATCTTGCAAAGCTAACCTAGAAAGTTGTGGATAAAGTCGTTCGTTTTTTTCCACCATTCAACGACTTCGGATTCCTCGCTTATCATAACTTTTTCATTACAATACTTTTCTATCTCATCATAAGGGGTATCGTTGATGTTGGCCGCATTTGGTAGAATAGAATAGAATAGGAAAAGAAAAGGGGAATCTACTTCACTTATTATGGAGGATGATGAAGCCGAGCTATCAATATCAGATGGAGAAAATAATTTTGATGAATCTGTAGTTCTGTAATTTGAAATTTTTTCTATTTCCTTTATACAAAATGCTTTAATTGCATTTAAATCAACCGACTGAATTTTAAGAGCAGGTGGATATATAAAAAAGCAACTATGCCATATGGATATGCTGCAAATTTGCTTTTTTAAAATATTTAACTACCTTTTTGCAAGCAGTAATTACGATGTCAAGCTCATTATTTTCTGCGAATGCTCTGTCGACCACATTAGCAAATAAATGGCTGCTGCAGTTTAAGCGCGTGTTGTTTTCTAGCGCTTTAACTATATTTGAACCCCTGTCAGTGACATATATTATTTTATCCATCTATTTATACCAAACTCGGCTAGTAAAGACTTCAACTTCTCACGAACATTAGTGGCAGTTGATCTTTGAAAGTCCATTGATTTGAGGCCTAAGGTAATTCCAACCATCTGATGATCCGTTTGATAGTGCATCGTGACTCCAAGGAAAGTGCGTTTAACATAGTTGTCGGTCCATAAATCCATAGTAAGCGACGCTCCACCCTGATTTACAACGTCTCTCAACTCAGTTGACAGCATTTGTGACGGCATAAGTTGGAGGTTTGATGTCAAGCACATTTTAAGACTTTTCGACACGATCGACAGTATACCATGTCTTCTATGGTTGATCCATCTTCCTTTATTATCGCGGACAAAATGTTCCAGATAACACTTTTTCCCTTTCTTCTAGCCTCCAACGAGTAAGCACCAATTTCAATTTGCTCGGCAATAAAAGCGTGGTCCATCATTAAAATTTTTTAATTTGTTGCGGCTGTCTTAATAGAAATCTCACTGGGTAATAAAGGAACTGTCCTCATAGAATACATGTATGTATGACAATAGTTATGCAAATGCACCAAAACAAAAAAAAACTAGTAAGAATATCTAGTCGACTTAGCTCGACAACGAGTTGCCCTGGACCCTTGAATTTACACGTACAAGTTTGCAGTACTGCGCTAAAGCATGATAAATAAACCGCAATCATAATTACAGACAGACCGACGGATATAGCTATATCTAGCCGGCTGCTGATGCTGATCAAGAATATATATGGTTTATGGGGTTGGAGACGCTTCCTTATGCTTGTTACATATATTTGAATAAACCATTATACACTTTTTACGCATTTCCTAGGTTTAGAGTATGAAAACGACAAAAATCGACAGGCAGCTATTCCATTTTTTTTCTAAATTTGGTGCCAGCCAGGCGCACTTTTCGCGGGCAATCAGTGTACAAAAATACAATACCAATAATAACATCATGTGGCCTTGAACATTGTAATATTTTTTGTAATTTTTATAAAGTGTGCAAGGCTCGCCGCTTCGAAAAATAAAGGAGTTTATTTTTGAGTGTGTTTTTTTCCATCCACTTACATGCGGTGTTTAAACACCGCAACCGCATTTTAAGCGGTGTTAGTACCACCGCCACCGCATTTTTGACGAGTTCACTAGTGGTGCTGAAATCAGGCACCGCTGCAGGTCTCTGATGCTTATGATACCTATTCGAAATGAAAAGTATCAAAAATTATTTCCACGAAAAGTATTCAGTGGTGCATTGGTATATATGAATTAATAAAAGGTTTGGTTATTTAATATAATAAAAACACGTTTATTCTTATTAAGTGCTGGATTAGAACTAACTTATGACAATTCTAAATTATGCTATAGACCGCTTGTTGAATGTCGCTGCTGCAGTTGTCGCCGCTGCTGCTGCTGCCGTCGCTGCTGCCACCTCTGCTGTTGTCTTGTAGCTTTGGGTGTCGAGTATCCAGGTTCGGTCCCACGGTGGTGCCCGTTGTGTAACGCGCTGGTTGTTGGTCCCATGCAGGTGCATGCTAGAATGTGCTGATGCAGCGCACGTGGCGGATGTGTTCCACGAACTGTTGTTGCAATTATGATTTTTGGGCAAGTGCATTTTAGGTGCATCTGCGCTGGCGTAACTGAGCGGCTGTGGTAAGAACTGTCGTTAAATCCTCCCCCTTTAAACGCAGAATAGATCCTCGGATGCAATGTAGAAGCGGTTTTGTGTTTGTAACACATGCGGTGTTTAAACACCGAATTTTATGCGGTGTTAGTACCACCGCCACCGCATTTTTGACGAGTACACTAGTAGTGCCGAAATCAGGCACCGCTGCAGGTCTCTGTCAAGTATCCTGTAGTACTTCGTCTGTAGCCAATTATAATATTTCTAGAATTAAAATTCTTTGTGAAATTTAATTTTAAATTAACTGTGCCTTTAAGATATCGTAGTACTCTCTTTAGACATTGCCATAATTCTTTATTACCATTATTGGTGTATCTTCTTAGTATACTTATTGATGTACTTAAATCTGGGCGAGTACATAACATAATGTACATCAAGCATCCAATTAAGTTACGACATGGCGCATCATGTGTCTTTTCTGATTCTAAGGCTTTATAGTTCAGTTTGCTGGGTAGTGGTGTACTAACTGGATTACAATTTTCCATATTGAATTTTCTTAAAACATTGTTTATATAAGCTGGCTGACTGAGATATAATTGATCCCTATGCCTATCTATTCTTATGCCAATAAAATGTCGGATGTCTTTTAAATCAGTCATCTTAAATATGTTCATCAATAAAGATTTAAATTTGACATTGTCTCAATATTTTGAGTGACTACAACTTCATCATCCACATACAATAGTACATATATAATAAAAGAAATATCTCCTTTATATAGATTTAAAAAAACGATTTCTTTTAAGTCATTTTCAAAAGCTTCAAACCAGTATCTGGCTGCTTGTTTGAGGCCATAATAACTTTATTTAATTTACAGACTTTTCCTTCATTATGTGTCAATCCTTGAGGAATCTTCATATAAATTTCCTATTTAAGATTTCCATTAAGGGATGGAGTCTTGACATCAGTGATGAAATTTCAAATCATATTTATTTGCTAATGCCAGAATAAATCGAAAACTCGAAGTACGTGCAACTGCTGCAATTGTTTCTTCATAATCCATCAACACATAAACCTTCACATCCTTTATTAAAAATCTATCATTTCTTAAAACTTTATCTATGACGTACGGCCCCTTTCTTGGTATTAACTTTTTCGATATTCCAACCGTACTATCAAAATTCTTAACCTTGATAAAATCACCTCCTTTATATTCGCTTGGTTTCTTCTTACTCTTATCATAATATTTTTTATTATCACTCTGGGCTCTTTTCTGACTCTCTTCCGCTTCCTTTCTAATCTCTTCTAAATTTAAACTTTCACTTGGGTTATTCTTCTCTTCTAATCTTTCCCTCAATTCATCCACTATTTCACCCTTTTGCTGTACTCCAAACAACATTGTACTCGGGCTCTGCCTTATGCTCCGATGAATTGTGTTTCTTATTGCATATTCAACTTGCTGTATCGTAGAATCCCAATGACGACCTTTCTCTAACTCCGTTAATTTCGCAATCATCGGTCCTAAAGTCCTATTTATCCTTTCGACCTGTCCGTTTGCTTGCGGCGTTCCTGTCGCTATTTTTATGTGCTTAATATTTAATTCGTTTAAAAATAATTCAAACTCATTTGCCGTATAACAACTAACTCTATCGGAAACTATGCATTTGGGTCTGCTGTATGCTCTAAAATAATCTTTTAGTGATTTTATTACTTCTTTTGCAGATGTTGTTTTTGTTGTATACAACTGACAAATTTTGTAAACCCATCAACTATTACTAAAATATGTTTGTTTGCTCTTCCTGCTGCAACTGGTCCATAATGATCAATGTGTATCAACTCAAATGGCTTACTACCTTTGGGTATACTCTTTAGAAATCCTTTTAGCTTTCCTGACTTAGGCGAAAAAGCCACACATTTCAAACAATTATCAATATGCTTATTACTTTTCTCCTTCATGTTAGTAAACCAATAACTTTTTGTAATACTATCAATCATTTTATCCCTTCCTATGTGTCCGAGCTCATTGTGGTATTTATGCATTACACTTTCTTTTATATCCTCCGGCACATAAAATAACAATCTATCATTCTCCGCTTTCCTATATACAATATCATTCCTCATTTCAAACAATTTATGTTCGTTTTTCTCTAATAATTTTTTAATACCTGTTATCTTTGGATCATTCGCATGACATATAACCAAATTATCTTCGAAACTATTTGTTTCTATTATCATAATATTTGTGCTCCGACTCAGTCGTCCTTTTTGAAAAGTATAATATGGGATGCAGCTTGCCATCCTTTTTCTTCTGCATCAGTACTGCACCGAAACCAATTACACTAGCATCGCAATGCAATTCAACTTCGTCCCTGTGATCATAAATCGCTATAACTGGTGCCAGCATAAGTTTTTCCTTCAATATATTAAAACACTAACTCTTTTTCTCCAAATACAAATTTTTTATCTTTCTTCAACAAATCACATAACGGTTTGGCTAAGAGCGAAAAATCATTTATAAACCTTCTAAAATATGAACACAAGCCTATAAATCTTTGCACCGTTTGTGTTTTGTCCGGTATTGGAAAGTTTTTTACTGCTTTTAAACCTTTATTATCTGCTATAATACCTTCATTTGTAATAAGAAATCCTAAATATTTAACACTCTCTTGCTTAAACTCACACTTATCTAAACGTAACTCCAACTTATTTTGAACTAGCCTAACAAACACTTCCTTCAATGTATTTAAATGTTCCTCCATATTTTCACTTGCCACCATTATGTCATCCATGTAAACTATAACCTTATCTTCCCTTATCAAATCTGAAAATATCCTATTAACAAACCTTTGAAAGACTGCTGGTGAATATTTTAACCCCATTGGCATTCTCATAAACTCAAATTGCCCTAAAGGCGTTACAAAAGATGTATATATAATAGACTCTTCGCTTACTCTCACATGAAAATATCCATTCTTTAGATCTAGTTTCGAAAACACAGTTTTATTCACCAACTTGTCTAACAAATCATCTATCAACGGCAAAGGATAGTTATCCCAAACTAATATTTTTTTAAATTTCCTGTAATCAATACATCATCGCAAATCCCCAGTTTTCTTCTTTACTAAAACGATAGGCGACGCATATTCGTCTAATAATTTCTGTAATTTTTCTTTCTCGGTATAAGAGAGTCTCCTAGGTGAACAACTAAACGCTTTTGAGTTTTCCAAACTTAACTTCATTTCGCATTTTATTAATGGTTCATTTGGTCTTTCTGCTTTTAAATACATCCTTTCAAATATTTAATCAAACCTCATTCTTGTTTGATAGTCTACATTTTTCCCACAACTATATTCGAATCCTTCATCTACCATATTTATACATAACATATCTTTATCAAACCTTTCTTCTAAGTCAGCGGCATCCTCTTTTACCGCGCTACACATAACTAAATTGTTTTCTAAACATCTATTCATAACACCAGCGTTCTCAACTAATTTCTTATCCATAACTAGATCCATTTCTAAACTTTGATTCATAACACCATCATCCTTACATAACACACTATCATTAATTAACTCCCTATCTAACCTTTTATCCATAACACCATCGTCCTTACATAACACACGATCAGTAACTAACTCTCTGTCTAACCTTTTATCCATAACACCATCATCCTTCTTATTATTGCTTTTCCTTAACACTTTTTCGATACTTATACACTTAGTATTTTTTGTCACAACCGAATCAAGAACAGATGTATCAATGTCCAAACCACATTCATAAAGTCTCTTCCAAATAAGACATCATGACTCATAGACTCTTCCGCAACTACGATTAACTCAAAATTAACTTTTATTGAATTTTTCAAAAGAAAGCAAAAAATTTTTCCGTACACTTCAAGTCGGCTTTTATATATGCCGTAATAGGATTTTAAAACTGGGTATTTAATAATGTTTTCAGGAACAAATGAATTTTTTATCAATGAAACCGCGCTACCAGAGTCTATGAGGCATTCTGTAACTAAAAATAATTTAGGATATACATTAAAAAATATTTTAAAACACCTTACAAACTTATTTGGCATATCTCCGCTGTGTTGTGAGCATTGTGCAATATAATACCCCATTTTTCCGCATTTATAACACGATCCAGCATCTCGCTTTGGCTTTCTGCACTCCTGTGCTATATCGCACCATATCATTGACAACTCGTCGCTTCACCACCAAACTCGTGTCCTCCTTTCCCGGCTCTTTCTGCTGCAGACTTATATTTGCAAACGCCTTCAAAAGTTTTTCTGGACTGGAGAAACACTGGATACGTGCTTGGTTACGCATATTTTTCTCCGGTATCCCTTCAATTAATTGTTCCAGCAATTCTTCAACGTCAACTTTGATATCTTGCGCTAACAATATTTTCTCCTCATAATATGCGATGAATGTTTCATCTAATCGCCAAGTCCGCTCCTAAAATTTTCGCCTCATGTCCGATTTTGTAGCTTTGCTTCCATAAGCCATGACAAGCTGCTCGCACAAGCTATTAAATGTTTCCAACATGCGCGTCGGATTCGACTGTACCCAGCGCTGTGCATCTCCCTTTAATTTAGCGATCAGAAGCATGCGCAGGCTCACTTTGACCAGATTATATATCTGCCCAATATTTTTTACTTGAATAATCCAATTTTGGACGCCTGTGCCCCCGTTGAACTACTGTAGCTTCTTTTGCTAACGCCAACAATTTGGCTGAAAATTTGCATTCTTGAATTCTCGGCTGTTCCACGACTGCATTTGCGCAAAAATTATCAATATCAGCTGTGACTACCGCGTTGCCATTAGTTGCACGACTGGTACCACTGTAAACGCCATCTACTGCTATGTTGCCAGCGTCCTCTACCGGTATAAGATCTGCACTCATTCCTCCGCTGCCATCTTCGCTATTAGCGTTGCCATTTTCTAACGCAACGGCGTTGCCACTGACGCTACAGCTTATACCGCTAACCTCGATGCCGGTCCCGCGATTTTGCTGCATTTGCCGCCACTCGCCAATGATTTTTTCGTTCGCTTTTTTTTCAGCTTGTAGTTGCTGAATTATTTGCAAAAGTTCGCTCTCTCTCTATCCTATCGAGTTGGTATACTGCATTTCGCGATGCCGGCGCTGCTCTGTCCAATGTTGCTGCAGCCGGCGCCACCGATCTCAGTCTCAAACTCGCTGCTGTGTTGCATTTAACAGATTTAGGGTATTCCGCCTACTACAATAGTAAACACCCATTTACAATCAATTATATTTTTGTTTTGAGGCCTTTGTACCAATGACCATGTATTGTTTTGAGAGTGGGATTCTAATTCATCTTGAATTGCCTTTTCCCAATTAATCTTGTCATTCCGATTTTTAATTTCTTCAAAACAATTTGGAATATTTTTAAAGTAAGTTTAAGAATGCAATAAACATTTTTCCAATAATCTATAAGAAATTTTAGGTTTGTCTTTGCATCTCTCACTGCGTCTGATTTCTTCGTTCTCAACAGTAACTACGACTGGATCGGTATTCTTCAGATTTGTGGAATTTTCACTGAATTTCACTGCTTCGCCCCAAAAACTTTTATTCAGCTTAGCTCCATTGAGCATAGAACGGGCCTTTTCTGTAATTGTTCTGATCATTCGTTCAGAAACACCATTTAGCTGTGGAGTGTGAGCAATAGTCAAATGATAGCTGATAGCAAAATTCACGCATCTCGTCAGACAAATATTCCCTTCCATTGTCAATATAGAAATTTACAATTTTAAGATTAGAATGGCTTTCTTCTTTGGTAATAAAATCCTTAAAAACCGAAAAAAAAATCCGATTTATACGTTATTAAATACGTCACTAAATAATGTGTGTACTGATCAATATGAACTCCATAATAATTTTTATTATCGATTGTACACGGTGTTATCGGACCACAGATATCGAAATGAAAAGCAAATAAGGGCCTATTAATGAAATCTTTATTTTTATATCTTTCAAACTTGAGTCTCGATAACTTTCCATTAATGCATCCTTCAAATAGTTAATTATTTACATCTACCGCACTTAATAAACTAATATCTTCAAACATATCGTATCGTTTTATTTCCATAAATTTGCCAATACTTATGTGTCCCAACCTTTCATGCCACAATTGATTTTCAGCACTTGTTAATTTTCAATTACATGCATATGCTTTGATATTTATTTCAAATGTAACAAATGGGACCTTATACTCACATTCTCCAGTGAATACTTATTGACCATTCTTGGTGACTTTTACACCTTCTGAATTAAATTCTACAGTCATCCCAGCATTTTGCATTTCGCGCACAGATAATAAATTATGCGGGACGTCTTTGCAGAATAGCACTGCGTTATCTCATTACCTTGAGTTTTTAATTGTACAATTCCTTTAGCTGTTGCAAGGATACATTCTCCTTGTTTAGCTATTGCAATTTCCATAGGATTTTCCAAATTGACATAGTCGGCAAACAGTATTTTTTCTTTTGTTAAATGGTCCGAAGCTCCTGAGTCTAAAATAAACACAAGCTCGCTTCCATTTGAAGGATAACCACCCTGCCTCCTCATAAATGCAAACCTGAGATCTGCCTGAGCTGTTGCTACTTGAGCTTGTTTTTCTTTTCTATTATTGTTAATGTTTTGATTGCAATCTCTTGAAAACAGAGCAATCCTTTTCACAGCCAAGTTTCCCACAGTGGTAGCATTTAGGTCTTTGCTTTATTTTATTTTTAAAAACCTTTTTATTTTGCTTGTTAATAAATTATATTTTGTTTTCTTTATGTTCCTTGAAATTTACGGCTTGCAAAACCTTTGCACTTGTATCTTTACTTAGCGTTTTTTTTTTTTTTTCGTGATCTAATAGACGAGGTTTAACAAATGCTAGCGTTAAATTACTTTCAGCCAAAGTCTCAATTGCCGTAATGCACCCGTCACAGTTTGAAGGAAAAGTTAACAGAAGATGTGAGACTTTGTCCATTTCATCAATTTTCACTCCTGAAGATATAAGTTCAGTGATTAATTCCTCAGATATATAAAAATTATGAGCGAAGAGTCGCCTTTTAATTTCAGCGCCAGTAACTGCTTTCGCAAAGAAAGATGGAAAGCTTAACTCTCGTAAATGGCATCTAAATTATTAAAATTTTCCTTCGCACTTTTATCAGAACACAAGAAAAGAGTCACTTAAATATTCAATAATGATGTTTTTAGCACATCTTTCTGCTTTTCTAGATTCCGCTGTCTTTTCTCCGGGTTAATTGTCAATAACACTTAATAACTCATTCTCCTCTAAAAATGCTCTTATCCGGAATTTCCATATTGAATATTTATCACCATCAAATGGATTAATATTCCTTTTTCCGTTTTCCATTGCTTTTCGCAATTTCACTCAATTTGCTAACTTTGCTCGACTTGCCAACTGTTTCAATTTGCTTATTACACTCAACTTTGCAAACTTTCTCGACTTGAAAACTGTTTGAATTTGCTTATTACACTCAACTTTGCAACCTTTGTCGACTTCCCAACTGTTTTAATTTGCTTATTAAACTCAACTTTGCAACCTTTCTCGACTTGCCAACTATTTTCAATTTTCTTATTACACTCAACTTTGCAATTTTTCTGCTCAACACAACGTTTCATTCAATTTTATTCTTTAGCTACCTTCTCGTTCGAGTCGCTTGTGTGCATTTCTCAGAGTTGTGAAATTCAGCAAGGTTCCGCTGGCAACATGCGATTATAAATTTTTATTGTAAATATTTTTATTTTAAATTGTATTTATGTATGTATGTATATACAATGATTATGATATACATATGTACACAACCAAGAATATCAAAATAATAAAACGCGTGCAGTCCTTAACATGTACAAACACATGTACACTAGTCTTCATAATTATGTTGACGAAACTCTTTTTGACTATTGAACTAAGCGTTGCTTGAAATCGTCAAATAACGGTGCGAAAATGATGCGCAAAACAAAGAATCTAATTTAAGCTATGTGCATGCTAGATTTTATTTCGTTTACCTTTTGCATTGTCTTTCTGCTGATAAGAATGCATGCAGAAAACGGTTTTTTGCGTGGCACAAGTATTTTCACAGCATCTTTATGGAAATATTTTCAGAATTTTAAGCACGCGAGAATCAAACAACTTCTGTGTTTCACTTTGATCAATATAAAACGTTGTTATTAAAATAGAAAGTTATTGAAAATTATTAAATAACATGGGTAAACCGGCTGAACTAAGTTTCGTTACCAGATCTTCAATGTTCGCAAAGTTTAACGCTGGAATAGCAGTCAAAGACATTGCCAATGAGTTTAATGTGTCGCGTCCTTTTACGGGAATTTAAAAACAATATTTTTTTAAAGACTCAATCTGCAGCAGATCAATTTAATTTGATAGCTAACACCCCAATTAGTGAGCGCAAAGTCCGCCAACGATTAAAAGAATGTGATTTTAAGATTTATAAAGCCAAGGACGTACCGTAGATTACAAAAGTAAACAAGCTTAAAAGACTTTGTCTTTCGCAAAGGAGTTCTCCATAAGCCAAAGGAGTTCTGAAGGAGCGTTCTTTGGACAGATGTAAGCTCCTTTGAGTATAATTCATCAAATAATAAATTTTTTTAAGATTACCAATGGTACAAAGGCAGAAAAGGCCGTTTGCCAAAAAGTAAGCCATGGTGGAGGCTCTGTGATGTTCTGGGGATGTGTGGCGTTTAATGGACTGGGTGACTTCGTTCCTGTCACTGAACCAAGCCCAATATTTGCGGGGCTCTAAATGATAATGCATTAAGTTCTGGAGACAGGCTTATTGGACAATCCTTCATTCTGCAACAGCAGAACGCCCCATGCCACAAAGCCAAGATAATTAAAACATTTTTGTTAATACTTTGGACTGGCCACCTCATAGTCCAGATCTAAATATAATTGAAAACGTCTGGTCTCTTATGAAACGCAAAAGAACAGTATCGTTGAATAAAACCAGAGAGGAGACAATTTCTGAGATTACTTCCCTTTGGGAAGAGATATCTCCAGAGATCATTCAAAATTTAATCGATTCAGTACCGCGACGCCTGCAAAAAGTTATTGAAGCGAGATAAAATTATATATTTTACTAAATTCTTTTTTTTCCTTTACTCTTTTTAAGTTTAAACTTTGTTATTCATTTAAAAAGGTACTTGTCAAAATACTTATGTCACCACATAAAAATAACTTTAGCTTATATTTTTTCAAGTTCATATGACAAAATGTTGAATTGATTATTTTTAAGTTTGTATTAGCACTAAGTAAAACAGAATAAAAAATTCATTGAGTTATATTAAACCACTGAAAAGTTACTTAAAAACTTGCACCATTTGTTTTTCATCAAAATAATTATGCCGACTAGTGTATATTATTATTTTCACAAAACCAACTCACTTTATTATTTAATTATTTCTGATCCCATAACCTATTAGATTATGCAGTAGACTATAGTTTTCAATGATAATAAGACTGTAGATCAGTGTTGCCAGCTCCTCTCCAAAAATAAAGGACTGTTGGACCAAGTAAAAAGTACAAAAACGGACAACTTTTTTTAAAAAGAACAAAAAAACCGGACAAATATTTTTTTTGTATTTATTTAATTATTTTTCATTTAAAACGTCTAAGATTTCATCTAGACTCTATCTTTCTTCATCGTTGTCATTGGCATACACATTATTAGTTCCTATTAAGCGGACGACGCTATCAGGAACTTTGTAATCATGGCAGCACGCCCCGTATTTAAATAATTTATATATTCATGTTATTATTACTAGTAAAAACCAACCTAATTGCCAAAACCAAGTTAACTTGGCTTAAAAACTCTCTCGACCTCGGCATTTGACCAAGGTAACGATAACAACGTAATTACGAATGAAAAATCGGAAAATGGTCTGTTTCCAGCTGAATCCTTATGGCTGTTTACTTCTCCCCAAAACGAGAAAATATTTTCTCGATTTTTCGATTAGACAAGATATATCGTTTTGTACTATGCTGCTATGTTTTCAATATCTAAGTCCTGGCTTGAAAAAAGCTCCAATATTGTAATCATTGGCTTTTTATCTGCCCGTAAAACGTTCTCCATTGAAAATAAATCAATAGTTATTAATATTTGGTAGTTTTTGGGCATTCTAAAAATAAATAAATTTGATAAGAATTTAAAATGTTTTAAAAAAACAATTTTCATTTTAAGAAGAAATACTTTTGTGCCGAAGTAATTTATGCGGAACGTACAATCTCCCAATAGTTTAACCGGGTTGGTTTTCTTCGACTGGAAGTTTTTATTAATCCGATCCATCTCTTCCAAAATCGAATCCAAAGTCGAATTTTAAAAATGGCAAGGTATTGGTAGAATCTCCTAATCGAAAAATGACTTCGGATCGTAATTCGCTCAGAGCTCCACCTGTCCGACCTACCAAACCTCTCCTTGTCTCCAGTATAAATCCTCCAATGGGTACTACAACAAGCCCATTGATGTTATTTAACACGCTGCTCGTAACCCTTATAGTAACACTACCAATAACGACTTCACTCCAAATCCTATAAATGAACATTCCATACCAATAGAATGCGTGCATATTAATTCTACTGTGGGTACACCTGGGGCCCACAAGCCTCTTGTTGTTTTGCCTATAAACAAATATATTTTCGTGTCTAGGCTAGCATCCGACACTTCGTTGAATGATGTGAGTGCTTACGTTAAAAGTAAAATCGACTCCCCATATATAAATGTTGAAAAGTTTAAGATTAAACATGCCCGAAGCATATCTTCTTTCAAGTTGAGTGTTCCGCCCGAACTTTTCGCAACAATTTGTTCAGAAAAGTTTTGGCCACCAAAGCTCGTGGTACAGAGGTATGTGAAAAGGCGAAAAAACATTAATAATGGTATAAGAATCAGTAGTGCACCGCCTGTTATCAATCCTGTTGCCTCAAATTTGACGGCAAAAAACCTAATAAATGTAGTTAGTTTGGCCTATCAAAATGTTCGCGGCCTTAAGGGGGGCGGGGTAGGGTTTTAAAGGCGAGAAAAACGAATATTTTTAAGATTTTTTTTCGGCGAAATCAACAATATAATTTTATTAAATTTTATTACATATTATTGTACAACTTTAGAAGTATGTCACAAAAAATTTTCAAAGAAAAATATTAATAAATAATCGGGTGACGGTGAATCTCCAGAGGTGCCTCGAAAAAAAGTGGTTTTGCGGTGTACACTATAACTCGTTACCGGATAGCCTAAAACAAAAAAATTTATATGCATTTAAAGGTGATGTATTTCTCGAGGTAATCAGCAAGAGTTTTTTTTTTTTTTTTCTATTTTTTACAGCACTTCGAAGTGAAAAACGCGATTTTAGTTAAAAAAAATCGCGGTTAATTTGTTATTAAAACAAGTAAGAAGGCTCTAGTCGGGATAGTCCGCCTAGAAGATAACCTGAACCCAGTTGCAGGCCTTGCGTCCTAAAAGTATGCTTCAAATAATGACCACTTTAAACAAAACTCATAACTGACTTAACTTTACGATATCTCTGGTGTTTCTTAACCGATTTGGAAATTTTGAGAAAACCATTATCGTTAACCATTACACCAACCCCCATTTTTACATTTTCCATATTCGATATTTTTTTGTTATCGATTCCATGTGTATATCGAAAACCAGAGCAGTTATCGATAATTTGAAGCAAACTTGTTCTGCTCATGGTATAGGAGAACTTATATTCCAAATCTGAAGTCTCTAGCTCTTGTAGTCTCTGAGATCTACGCGTTCATACAGACGGACAGACGGACATGGCCAAATCGACTCGGCTATTGATACTGATCAAGAATATATATACTTTATGGGGTCGGAGATGCTCCCTTCTGCCTGTTACATACTTTTGCACAAAACCATTATACCCTGATTTACCCATTTTATGGGTTCAGGGTATAAAAAAGAAAAAGATGAAAAAAAAAAACTCTTGCTGAATACCCGTTGATTTATGTGAAGAAGTAATGATCAAATTTTCAAAAGGATCGGTTCAGTAGATTTTGAGTTCTGATGTTCACAAACTTCAAAAAAGACGTTTTTGGGAAAATCGATTTAAAGTTTTTCATAAGTGAAAATTCGAAATAAACCATCAATAAAAGAATATTAATTTTTATATTTTGAATTCTACCCTCTTTTGTTGTACGCGCAGCTTCTTCGTTCGCTCGGGTTATTCGTAGTTCATCAGTTAGGCGGGCCCACTGGTGGGCACTTGGGCCGGTAGAGATGCCCATTTCCTTCATTGAAAATGCATGCTGCCACATTTGCTGCAATTTCAACAACGATTGCAGTACCGCTTACTGATTTTGGAGAGATTTTTCAAATAAGTTGATTGAGACTCTCGTTGTTATTTTGCGTGAAACCTCCAAGACACCGATGTAAAAGTTCGTTCTGCTCAAATCTTCATAGATTGGCTTTATGGCTGTTGTAACATCAGTAGGAAGAGCATTGTAGCTGTGTTTGAACGAATGAAAAGTATTTGCTAATAGGGGTATCGGGCGTCTACCGTGCAGGTATAAAAATCAGGTAGCACGGCCGGTCGTTTGAAACGCTGTAACTCCGTTAGTTTTACTTGACTTGAAATTTTGACATAATATTCTCGACATATTATTCATTCAGAAAAAAATGAAAAAAAAAAAATTTTAAAACCCTACCCAGCCCTTAACACTAAACTTTCTAAATTTTATGTAAACAGCTTATCCTTAGATTCACAAATAGTTGCACTCACAGAAACCTGGTTAAAAACTGATATATCTGATTATTCCGTTTTGTCTAATAAGTATAACTTGTACAGATGCGATCTCACCTCCCGCAAGGGGGGCGGTGTTCTCATTGCTGTTGACTCCTGGATTTCCTCTGAACAGATTCATTCACATGATCATCCGGATATTGAGTTCCTATGTGTTAAAATATTATGTAGCTTCCGCTTATTGTATATTACTTGCTCATATATTCCTCCCAATTCTGATAATAATATTTACATATCCCATCTGAATGCTCTGCAACTTGTTTCGTCGTTGTTGACGGATATGGATCAACTTATAGTGGTTGGTGATTTTAATTTGCCACATGTTGTATGGTCTGCGAATGACACATCTTCGGCGCAATTACCAGCAACTTCTGATGATTTTATCGATGGCCTTCTAGAGTTAGGCCTATCACAAGTTAACAGGGTGTATAACTGTAGTAATAAAATGTTAGATTTGATATTTTTTTCTGACTCGGATTGTAGTAATGTTAGTAGAGTATCCCCTCTAGTGCTACCTGAAGATACCTACCATCCAACCTTAGAACTTTCCTTTGAAATTCTTAACCCTTGTCCAGCATCTAATTATTCTTTAAAGACACGATGTTTTCGTAAAACTGTCTTTACAAAATTGAATGATCTTCTTCAACACACTAATTGGTCTCACCTTTATTCTTGTAGGGATATAGAAACTGCCATTACCATTTTTTATAGGACTTTGAATTCACATTTAGATATCTGTGTTCCCCTCACTTGTCCATCAAATGAAAATAAACCACCTTGGTTTACAAGGGAACTATTAAAATTAAAAAACGTGAAGACAAGATCGTATAAAATATTTAAAAAATCTGGAAATACAATAGATGTATCCTCGTATATAATAGCAAAGTCTGATTTTATTTCGGTAAACCCTTTTTGTTATAACAATTATCTCAGTCGTTGCAGATTAAATTTTTCTTACGATCCAAAACAGTTTTATAAATTTGTAAATCTTCATGATTGCCATCCTCGGTTTACCTTGATAATACAAAAGCAAATTCCGATCAGGCAGTGGCCGATCTATTTGCTGAGTATACTTATCGAGTTTATATAGATGCAATAATTACTATCCTTTTCAAGTTCAAGAGTCAAACTGCATATATGTTCCAGTTGTAACTGAGTGTACGCTGCTAAGTGACCTTAGCTCTATCAAACCCGGCTTCTTGCCCGATCCAGATGGAGTACCAGGTTGTATACTTAGATATTGTGCGGAATCACTTTGTAAACCCTTACATAAATTATTTAAATCACCCCTATCACGAATGAAATTTCACGTGAAATAATTTCACTTTTCGCCTTCACGTGATCACGAATATCTGACAGATAGT
This sequence comes from Scaptomyza polygonia, assembly GCA_035044585.1. NCBI lineage: Eukaryota > Metazoa > Arthropoda > Insecta > Diptera > Drosophilidae > Scaptomyza > Scaptomyza polygonia. The sequence continues at coordinate 161,359 of JAWNNU010002196.1, forward strand.
TCCCTAGTTCGAAACCATTTCGCCCTATTCTGAATGAAATTCAAAGGCGAAATGAATTCACTTTTCCCTTATAATCGTTCACCTGTTTTGAGTTGGCGGAATTGAAAATGTAAGTAATTTGTTTAATATAAATTAAACTAGTTTTTATAGAAACACTTTTCTGGTAAGCGCCTTCTGCAAAGAAGCGCAAACAAGCAACTAGTTTTTCGATTGGAGGAGCTGCGAAAGATTTTTGTGCTCTGGGAGTCGATGATGTGAGCTCATCCAGTAAATAGATAAAAGTGGCTTTATTCACTCTAAAATGCTGTACAAACCTGAAATGAATACATACTTTAAAATTAAAAATACACATTATGCACATTCATGTAGTTACAAAGTCCAAAGGATTTGAATTGTCCCGTATATTTCGCCGCATTAATCGCTCGCTCTCACGGGAATCTTCTTCCAACAACTGCCTTCTTAATGTCAGGCTCAACATATTTTTTTCCTTGTAACTCGAACAATCGAACAATTATGCCAACTTATGTTCACGTATGTTTAGCAAAATGAAGAAATGTAAACAAACAATCAGCTGTTCTTGAAATTCAACTGTCAACTATTATCGAAATTTTTCGAAGTGAAATCTTGTTCACGGTGAATTCATGATGCGAAATAATTTTTCACGTGAAATCAAATTCCCCGTGAAAAAATATTTCGCCTGTTATTCGTGATAGGGCTGAATGTGTTTCCTGGTATATGGAAGGAATCCTTTATTATTCCACTCCATAAAAGTTCTTCTAAGTCTAACCTTAAGAACTATAAGGGTATATCCAAGTTGTCTGCCATTCCGAAAGTCTTTGAAAAAATAATATGCTCTCAATTCCAACACTTGTGTAGTTCAATTCTATCCCCATATCAACACGGTTTTGTTAGGCGAAGATCTACTACCACCAACCTTCTTGAGTTTACCTCACTAGTTATCAAAGGGTTTCAGGACAAAATGCAAACTGACGTCGTTTATACAGATTTTAGTAAGGCATTTGATTCTGTTAGTCATTCTTTGTTGCTTCATAAATTAGATATTATTGGATTTCCAGCAAAACTCTTGTCATGGCTTTCGGATTACTTGTGGCCGAACAAAAAAAGTTGTTTTTAAATCTTCAGTATCCAAATCTATTTTTGTTACCTCTGGTGTTCCTCAGGGGAGTCACTTGGGTTCATTACTATTTAATCTCTTTATTAACGATCTTCCGGCAGTATTTCCTGATGATGTAAAGCTATGTTTCACCTATAATGATGATTCTCTATGTAACTTACTACAGTCGGACTTGGGTGCACTGTCGGCCTGGTGCCGTTATAACTTACTAAATTTAAAGTGTTCAAAATGTAAAATCATGTCATTTTGTCGAGGTAGCCCTCATACTGCTCACTACGTGCTTGATGCTTCACCACTTGTCCGCGTTTCTGAAATTAAAGATTTAGGCATCACTCTTGATAGCAAATTAAAATTTGAATCTCACATATCGTCGATGGTCAATAAGGCCATAAATGTTCTTGGCTTCATCAAGAGGTGTTCAAAAGAGTTTAATGATCCCTACACCACTAATACTCTATACACATCTCTAGTACGTCCCATCTTGGAGTATGGATCTTGTGTGTGGTCCCCACAACATTGGGTTCACCAGGATAGAATTGAATCTGTGCAGAAGAAATTTCTTCTGTTTGCGCCAAGAAGTTTTAACTGGGTTCCTGGGATAGACCTACCCGCGTATTCAAGTAGACTTCTTTTAATTAATCTTCCTTCCCTTTTGAACCGTAGATGTCGACTCATCAGTTCTATCAAATCGAATAAAATTAAATGTTCCGATTAGATCTAACCGAAACTTTTTACCTCTTATCCTTGATCGTTGCTCAAGCAACTATTTAATTCATGAACTTTTTCGAGCTATTTGTTCTGACTATAACAGGCTTTATTCTCTTGTCTCTTTTCATTTGATTTCAGATTTCAGAAAAATAATTTTAAATTGTAATTTTAATTTTATTATTTTAACCATAATTATTTTATATTTATCTTAATTTTATGTCAGCTGCTTTTAGCTGACAATAAATAAAATAAATAAATAAATAGTGCGTATAAGTAAATGTTAAAAAGTGTTGGCGAGTTTACGATGCCTTGCTGAAATCAACAACAACAACAACGGTTCTTGTACTTGTGATCTGTGTTGTGAGCTGTAAAGTTTTTATTTATAATCATACTATGTATCATTATTATCAAAAGTTGTGGAAACTTATACTAAATAGGTTTACATATAAGTTCTTCGATCCATACTCCGTGAATTTTTCAAGAAACTGAAAGGTTTGATTTTGCAGTCCGTTGGCATTATTTGGATGCCGTTATGTAAAGCCAATAAAGGCTATTGCTTTTCAGTGTCACACCGTTTTCGAGGGTGTGGTCCCAGCCCGAGGCTTAAATAATAATAATAAAGGACAGGATATTTTTCGCTTTATTATTCGCTAGTTGATAGGGGTCCGATAAAAAGAAAGAACCAATGTAGTGATTTCTGTGAGAGACTGTTTCCTCTTCCTCCACGTCTCGGCAGTTTCTGCAGAGATCATTAAAAGGGCTAGAAGTCTCGCTGTGTGAGTCCCCACTAATCAGTGCCCCGTGATGGCCCTGATGACGCCAGCACAGCCCAATCTGTTCAGATGTATTAGGCCACTTTTTACAGCGCGTTGGCCAGGTGTGCCTAGCAATCCTACCGGTGGCGGTGTTAGGTTGCCATCTCTTGTTTGCTTTTAGCTCGAAGTGCGATCGAACTTTAAGCTTGCAGGTCGCCATGGGCATACCCATGGTCTTCTTGTCTGTGAGGAGAGGCATGGTAGCATGCCTTGCCAGCTCGTCTGCTTTGTCGTTGCGCTCGATGCCTTTATGTCCATGCCCTACCATCTTCTTCGGAGATTTGCGGCAGTTTGTGACCGATACCGAGTTAGATGATATCGCCTTGACAGATTTGATAGCCGCCTGGCTATCAGAAAATATGCAAATTCCAGCTGCAGAGCAATTTATTTCGGAGATGCAATAGAGTGCCTCGTGTATTGCAGCGATTTCAGCTTGTAACACACTGCAATGATCAGGGAAGCTGAAAAATTTATTAATAGATCGCTTTTTGGAAATGATGGCTGCTTCTACCCGGTCGTCTAGCTTTGAGCCATTGGTGTACATTTTTATTGCGTTTGTCGGCCCTGGCGTGCCTGAGCACCAATCGTCTCTTGAGGGGATTAGTGTATGCAAAGGAGCTTTCGGAAATTCCTGAGGACGTGTATAGTCTGTGTTTTTGAGGTTAAGTGGGTTTTCCACAAGAACATTGGAGTGTCCGTAAGTCTGTTCGGACCACTGTTTTGTGTCACTCATGCGTAGGGCAGAGAGAGTTGCTAATAACTTCCTCGTTTGGTCTTTGAAAAAAAAGTATATTATCAAGAGATTCAGTTGGAATCGTACTGGGCGCTCCTGTTGTGGTCAATCCAGCGGCACGCTGTACCTTGCCAAGCTTGTGGACTGTTGTCTTCTTGGATAGCGATGGCCACCAAACCGACATTCAGTACAGTAGGATGGGCCTAACGATGGCTGTGTACAGCCAGAGGGTGATATAAGGTGCCATTCCCCGTTTTAGTCTTGTGGATTTTTTGCATGGTATAGTGCGACTGAAGCCTTCTTAACCCGTTCATCTGTGTTAAGATTCCAGACTAGTTTACAGTCTAGAGTGAGCCCTAAGTATTTAGCGGATTTAGTCCAACCCCATTCAGGTTTGGTGTTTTGATGGGAGGGATCTTATATTTCTTGGTGTAGAGGACTAAGTCAGTTTTGGCTGAGTTTAGCCCGAGTCCCTTTAATGTGGCAGAGATAGCTACTAATAACCCCCAAAAAACTGCATCAAAGTTTTAAAGCCACGCCCATCCACTCAGCCCCAGCCACCCCCACAGTATAAAATCCGAAACACCGATATCTTCCACAGTTTTTAAGCTAGAGGAACTAAATTTGGTGCAAAGATAGGTGATGTCGACCACAAAAAAAAATTATGAAAACTTTGGGTGCCACGCCCAGCCCCAACGCTTCTCTAAAAACGAGAATACCTGTATCTTCCAAACTGTTTGAGCTAGAGTCACCAAATTTAGTAGGAAGATAACTATTAACGACTCCTACTAACTGCATCTAAGTTTTGGATCCACGCCCCCCCCCCCCCCCATTCCGCAGCCCCCACTTGCATTTCGAAACCGGAAATACTTATCTTACACAGTCTTTGAACCCATACCATCCCCAGCCCGCCTTCTCCAACCTTTTAGAAACTTTGAGCTAGAGTCACAAAATTTGTTAGGAAAAAAGCAATTGATGACCCATAAATATCTCGGAAAAACCTTGGTTGCCACGCCTCCCATACCACCCTCAGCCCCCCTTCCCCCTTCATTGTTAAGCTTTGAGCTAGAGCCACCAAATTTTGAAGGAAGATAGCTTTTTGGCATCCCTACCTGCATCAGACAATTTGTGATGAAAAAATGTGTTGACTGAACGCCAATGTCAAAATTGGTTAGCAAAACTTCGTTTCTTCAATTTCGATATTGGTCCTGGGAGGATGTGGATAAAATAAAATCGTTGCTCGACTTAAATCTTTTCATAACAACTTGTGAGATTGTGGAAAACAAATTTTGTCTAACGCTAATGCAAAAAAAAAAAAATTAGTGAACGATCAATAAATGCAATTTTATTGTTACACAGTTATTTTTAAGTATAAATTTGAATTATTTAAATCGAATATTTAACATTGATCACATTTTTAATAATAGTTGTGTAGTTTTATAAATATGTGCTGCCGATAATGTATGTGTGTATGTAAATATGAACATATGTAGGCATACATATGCTCATATGCCACGGCAAACGCACAGTACACCGCGTCTGCGGTCTACTGCAATGCGAGCGCGTAAATAAAATTAATATAGTTTAAAAAAAATTAAAAATACGTTTTTTAAAAACATTGAACACTAAATTTAAAAAATAATTTTGAAAATAAGCTTTAAACAATATTGATCGATGAACTATGAAGCTAAAAAAAAAATATTAAAAATGGTTGATTGGCGGCTCTATCATATCGCAGCGAAGTCAGCGACCAGAATGATTTGCATTCTTAGGTACGTATTACGCCTGCAAAATGAGCGACTCTTTGCACTCGGCTGGCCTCTTTCTGATCTTAAAGTACGGCAGATTCGAGATCTTACTTTCTCTTATAATTTTACTGTTTGACTGCTCAACGTGTATTTGCGTGATGCTTTCATTTAAGTGTCGCTAGAGTATCGAATTTCGAGAGCCAAAGTTTACAAGAAAGAGTTCTTCTGCTTTCGCGCCTCTGCTGTTATGGAATGTTTGCAACAAAAATTAAGTTTTAATTATGTACACTCACTCGCATATCTCTGCGTACACCCCTAAAAATATTCAAAATCAAACTTTAAACAGAAATTGTTCAGTCCATTATGCATATATTTAACGAATTCTTTTTTTAAACTTAACTTTAGTTTCTTGTCTTCAATGACGTATATTTGCTAGAAAAATTTAACAATGTTTTATATTTAATTATTTATTTTAAACTTAACACAACGAAAAAATGTACATGCAAAATTCTGCGTACAGCTATTTACAGCTGTGTGGAATGCAAGAATATGCGATTACCGCTAGATTTTTCGGCGTCGAACGTCTTCACATTGTCTAAGCATAGACACATTACGCAGTTGAAATTAAAATTTTGCATCACATTCCGGAGAATTGCAACATGAACAAAAAGGCAAAGAAATTTCTATTGAGGAGCGAAAAGTTATTATAAAATGTTTTTTGGAAGGGAAATCTTATAGACAAATTGGTGCGCTCTAGTTGGTAGAGCCCACTCCTCCATCCAAAAAGCTATAAACAATTACAACTCGACTGGCAGTATATTGTCTAAGGCTCGTTCTTGCCGTCCACCTTTGCTAACAATCCGCGAGCAGAAGACTATTATTAAGTCTATTCAGCTTAACCCCAGGATGACAGCTCATCAGGCACAACTGCAGATCGAGAATAGTTTTTCCAAAACAGTTTCAGATGATACTGTAAGCCGTGTCATAAAAATGGCTGACTACCACAGTAGAGTCGCCCGCAAAAAACCTCTGATATCAGAAGTCAATAGACAAAAGCGCTTAGATTTTGCCAATGAGTACATTTCCAAGCCCCCGGACTTCTGAAATAAAGTAATTTTTTCTGACGAGAGTAAATTCTGCATATTCGGAATCAAGCGAAAAGTTTTGGTATGGAGGAAAAGCTGAGCAGCATTCAAAAAAAAAAACTTAGAGTTCTGATCTCAACCCTATTGAGCATTTGTGGGATTTTCTTGAGAGAAAAATTCGAAAACACTCAATAACATCAAAAAGATTGCTCAAGGATGTAATTGTGGAGGAATGGGGAAAAATTACTGCAGGAGACACATAAACTCGTTGATTCCATGCCGAGACGCCTTGCAGAGGTTTTGCATAGAAAAGGATACCCTACAAGCTATTAAAAAGGGTTTTCTTTTAAGTCTAAGTACACTGTACGCAGACTTTTGCGTGTACATTATTTGGTTGTGTTAAGTTTAAAATAAATAATCTTAATATATATAAATCTCGTGTCACAATGTTTGTCTTCAATTGACTCCTAAACCACTTAACCGATTATAATAAAATTCGCACACCATGTGCAGTTCGATCCAACTTGAGAGATAGGATAGTTTAAATCTCAAATTATAGTCTTAATTTTAATTTATTGCTAATTATTTGTCTGTTATTGTTTGACAGTCACAATTATCTGTTAACTCCAAATGATTCTAACAGATGTCGATACCTGTCGACTGGGTTGAGTAAGTAATCAATAGATGGCGCTGATATGGTAAATCTACGGACGTGTCATATAAGCTACATTTAAACAGCATAATTACCACGTGTTGTTGACGCTATAAAATTAATTAAATTTATTTTGTAGTGAACGAAATACTGTATAATTCAATTATTTCCACTTTTTAAATTTTTGGTGTTAGCATAGCCGGCCACGTGTTACTTAGACTGAAGTGTAAATTGAATTCATATTATAATGAAGATAATACAGTGAAATTAATCCTGCTTTTTACTTATTTGTGCTTCATTGATCAAAACTTTATAATTTAATTTGAATATATGTATGTAAGTATTATCACATAATTATAAAATTTAATGAAAATGTCAATGAAAACATGATACACAATTTCCTACACTTTTTCAATAGTTGTACAAATATTTTTTTTTAGTGTTTTAATTTAACCTCTATAAATCTTAATAAAAATAAGTCCAAATTTCCTCCATGGCCATATAACTCCTGAACGCACGAGCCAATTTCCACGGTTGTGCATTCGTTGGAAAGGTCTCGGGCTCCGTGAGGTATGTAGTCAAAATTCCGGAAAAATTGCAACAGAGAAGCGGGAAAATCTCTTTTAAGATACAGTGCCAACTCTGATCCATATCATGTACAACAAATCAATATTGTTTGACAGCTACTCATTTTTCTCTGCTCAGTTCATTTCATGTGACAAACTGGTATTGTTCACTGTGAAATTGTAAAAAAAATAAATAAAAAAAAAGTTAATCGTTTCCAAACATTTCAATTGGAAACCATCAAATCAATCACGTGTATTGTGCAGGAATTTGTCTTTAAGGTTGTAAGTTGAACTGTTTAAATTATGTGGATCGTGCATTTGAGGTTAAATTCACCACTCGGTCCATAGTCCAAAATGCCTAGAGAACGACGTGCGAACATCGGCCGCCGCACAAGACGTGCAAGCCAGCAACAAGTGTATTCACAGAACTTAAGCGAAGAAAGACAAAATATAATAAGAGAAAATTACCGATTGAGATCATTGGCATCATACAATCGCTTAGCATTCCAATATGATCCTACTGCGAATTACAGTGATAATGAAAATTTAGATATTGGACCAATGACGACTATATGCCGATATTGCAATGCGTTAAAGTTCAGAAGAGAAACGGCTGGATTGTGCTGCGCAAGTGGAAAAGTCAAACTGGATCCATTACTTACACCACCACAGCCACTGAAATAATTTTACGATGGAAGTGATCCCGATTCCAGCCATTTTCTTCAACACATCCAAGAATACAATAACTGCTTTCGCATGACTTCCTTTGGAGCTAATATCATTCGAGAAGGCGGCTTCATGCCGACTTGCAAGGTAAAAGATACAACACACAATAACCAATCACTCAAAGCAACACAATGAATTGCAACACATAACAACTTCATATACACCACACACTACACCATCACACGATCAGAGTTACACCGTATTCTTCAACACATGATTGTTTGCAATTAAAGATACACGGACAAATATATCATTTACATGGTTCAATGGTGCTGTTCAAAACAGCATTGGAACGAATGCCATCGGATACGCACAAATTTGTCATAAGAGCGGATTGTACCCCAACAGGTGAACATGTGAGAAGATTCAATGCACCCACCGTTAATGATGTTGCTGCAATTATTGTTGGCGATCCAACTAATTCGCGAGACATTGTCGTTCAGCGAAGAAGCAATATCATGCACCGTGTAAACGAGACACATCGTTTGTACAATTCGCTACAATATCCAATTATGTATTGGCAAGGGCAAGACGGTTACGACACCACGTTGAAGATGGTCGATCCAATTACTGGTACAATATTCACACACTAATTATTGCTATTATTGGTTTCCATTAAAAATTCATTTAATTTTGCATTTTCAGGCGTATTAAAGAATAAAAATCTAAGCGCAATGAATTACTATGCGTAACGTATGATGATTCGTACACATAAGGAGAATGCCATTCTGAAGTGCCGTCGGCTATTCCAGCAATTCGCTATCGACATGTATGTAAAAGTCGAGACTGAACGTTTAGCGTTCATCCGATACAATCAGGCAATGCTACGATCTGAGGACTATATACACTTGCGTGATGCTATTCATTCAGATGGTGATGTTCAGAATATTGGCGACTTTGCAACGGTACTCGACTTTCTGTAAAAAGACTTATGCCGAATTTGATTGATGCAATTATTATTAATGAAAAGTACGCAGGTGAAAGTGTATGTGTTCCTCGAATACCAATGATTCCGACTGATCTTCCGTTTGACTTCAAAGTATTTACTTTGGATTTACTTTTATTTACTTCATTTTTGTAATTAAAATAAATTCATTACTGTTGTGAAATTAAATAAAATTTGGTGGCGAAACGGAGTTCGCCGGGTTTGCTAGTTAAATATAAAACATTGTTGAATATTTCTAGCAAATATACGTCATTGAAGACAATAAACTAAAGTTAAGTTTAAAAAAAGAATTGGTTAAATATATGCATAATGGACTGAACAATTTCTGTTTAAAGTTTGATTTTGAATATTTTTAGTGGTGTACGCAGAGATATGCGAGTAAGTGTATGTATAAAGATTTTAGCTCAAAGTAGTTGAACTTAACTGCATTAAAATCTTTATTTCAAAACAAAATTGACATGCGATACATTTGCCGAAATGTGTCCATATTAAGTCGAAGTAATAAATTATTATAAAAATAAAAATTTTATTTCCGAAAAATTATTTATATTATGTAACTGACAAAATATATTATACTTATTTTTAAATTATACAGAATTCGGAAAACGTGATAGCATTCGTTTTTCCCTTAACGCCAACCCACGTATCAAACGACTCACCTGGGCACATCACGGCACGCAATTCCACAGAATATTTACAATTATCGACAAATCGAATAGAATGTGAAACAGAAAATGAACGTGACAACGATATGGCAACTTCAACGTTGCTATCTTTGCCTGAAATAAGCCCAAAGTCAAAAATCGTATCTTGTGCTGGAATAAATGTGCCTATTGCATCTGCCGTATTTAAAAAAACTGTTGGTGCAGTTTCAGCTTTACTTTTAACACCCAGTCCTTTAACAGACATTGGAGATAATCAACACTCAATATCTGGAACGGAAAAGCTATTTCACCCTACGTTAACTCATACAGCAACAACATCGGCACAAGTAAGTTTTTTTTTCTAACTTTAAGGTTTATTGTCTAATTAACTGCCCTTCAGGTAACCAGCGTAAGTATTTCTGCTGGTTGCGAGTCATATCTAACAACAGAAGCTGGACAATGCGGAAAAGAAATTACTTTTTCTGCAAATAATCAAGGAATTATTTTGAATACCAAAGTTGTAGCGGCCCAGGGGTTGGACACACCTACGCTAAGACCAACAATTCCTTTGGTGTCGGGTAATTCGCTATCTCAAACTACGATTTCATCATTACATAGCGGATCGTTTGGAGAGCGAACGTCCAATGCTTTGCTTGAGACAAATGAAATTGTGATGCCAAGTAATGATGGGAGAGCAGCAACAGTTCTCGTCGAAGCGCAGGACCCCATAACCTGCTCAGTATCAACGTGTATTACTCCAGTTGTCAACGGATTTCTGACTGGTTACTCATCTGTAAATTGTGTAACGTCAACTGTTGAAAGTGGTGTATCGCGTATTTCTCCAAATTCAGGAAATAAAGCGCTGCCTGCTCAAACGACATTACCACACAGTACGGCAGTTAGTTCTGTTGAAGTTACTGCCTCCTGTACTGCAAAAGCGACCTTAAATACAGGAAGTATTCCCGTTGGTGCAGTCGGCTCTTCGCTAGTGTTTCATGGTGTAGCGCCAACGATGCCTCATTTAAGTGCCGGACTACCTATGCTGATTCAAGCGGCGCCCTACCGAACACCCTACCCTAATTATTCATTGTATACTCCCTATAATAGCCTAGCACATGGACAATACCTGCAAACTGTAATGCCAATGGGTACACCCAGCACATCGTGTTCGCCTCAGCGCTCAGACTCTCGGATCAGTCGAGAGCCACCGGCTAATCCGTCTTTGAAAACGCCAGTTATAAGTGCATCAACATCACATCAACACAGTGTCACTAGTATCACAGGAGTGCGACCCATTACGTCGCTTGGCTATGTAATTGGCAACAGTAATACAACGCTCACAGTAGGGACGCTGGCTAACACAACGACAAACGTACCTATTTTAAATTGTACGCAATCCCATCACTTACCTGTACACACAGCAGCTGCATTTAGTAACTTATCAATTGGGCCAGCAATCACAACACCAACATTGGCAACAACTGTTGTTTCTTCCGTTGCTGCAAACTCGCCACTACATCTACCAGCACCAACACAAACGCTCTCACAACCCGGGTATCCAACTCACATACCTCAATTGCTTAAATCATATGCTCAATACCCAGCACTAACGTCGACACAACAACAGTCTCTTGCGCGTTGCGGAACCTCCCCAGCCTTGGGAAATACCAACACTCCAGTCCTCACTGTACAAAGTTTACCAACAGCGATGCCATCGCAGTCAATAAATACATCAATAGCTTCGTCATCAACTGTGATTCAAAAAATACATTCGCCCAAATGCGATAGTCCGATCAGGGACAGGGACGCAAGTAACAGGTATATTATATTTCTCAAATATATATATAAGAAAACAAGTGGAATCCGTACTAGGAACGCGGTAGGAGTGTACGCTGCCTCAAAGATTGTCTGAGGCCGATGTAGGTGTCACCAGCTATATTTCTACCAAATTTGGTGACTAGCTCAGAATTTGAAAAAGGCGCTGGATGGGGGCTGGGGCGGTATGGGTGGGCATGGCATCGAAATTTTTGCTGCAGTTCTTTGTAAGATGTCAATTACTATCTTCCTTCTTAATTTGGTGACTAGGTTAAAGATTGTAAAAGGTGTGGGAAGGGGAGCTGGGGGGTTTATCCAAAGATATAAGCGTTTCTGATTTCAAAATGCGCGGGGCTGGGGCTGGTATGGGTGGGCTCCAAAGTGTAATTTTTGTGGGGGATGCCAGTTGCTATCTTCCTACCAATTTCGGTAACTCTAACTTTAAGGTTATTCTAAAAAGGAATAGGATTTCGAGTTTTCGAATTACCGGTTTGTCAGCCTTCTAGTAATCGTAGAAGCCAAATTGTGACACTTTACCTGTTGCGGCCATACAAAAAGATACGGACGGACAGACACCCTGACAATATAAAAATATGTAGTATACACGGTGCAGAATCAGCAAAAATTTATGAGCGACAAAGTTATTAACGAACTCCAGGTAAAGGCATTTCCACATAACGGTTTACCGTGACAAAAAATTATATGTTATCAATGTGTTACTGTTGTTCAATATGCATCGTGACTAAGAAATAGCTGACGTCAATCTGGAAATGCCAGCGGTTGATTTTTTGCTGAATAAATTCCAGCTAGTGTTCAAGTCTATGCACTATATAAATGGGGTCAACGCGGATGTTTTGAGCATGTTGCACTTCACTGCAACAGGCTATCGGTTGACTTACATTTTGCTGAATTATATAATTTCTAACTTCTATATTTTTTTCTGCGTTTTCTTTGACTTGTTCTGTTATATGCATTGTGTTATATGTACGAAACCAAAGTACATTTTTGTTTCTGATCGAAATCGAATTCTTAATGATACAGTGGTTGGTGCAGTAAATTCAAAACCAGAAGTCGCTGCTTCAGTTTCACTGGAAAGGCGTTAGATATCAAACAATTTTCGGTTTATTTTTTTCGTTCAGCGAAAGCAACTGCGATCTCCTCGTCGTCCACCACTTTATTGCTTGACGCATGTTCTGAAAAAAATTATTCTATGAGCGTTCGAACTCACGGGCGATGTTTAAACACCTGTTTGATTATGTTTCAACTTGTATAATATCTGCATGAGATTTCATTCATTCAAATTCATTCGAGCTCATTGTAAAAAATGGTGCGTTTTCCCAGCTGCCTAATCATTGCAAATAAGTTGCGCTTAATTTTGCGTCTAGTAATATATTCAATTCGGAATCGAACGCAAAAAGCTAAGTTTTTCTCGCCAGGACACTGTAAAATTTGAGCAGCTGTATTTCAATGCAAAATTTATTTAACACGTACTCGCATAATTTTGATGGGCATTTATAGCAAGTTCAATGGTGTTACTACTCGTCGATCAGATTTCCATAGGTCACTGCTTTTTACCATACATGGAGCCACTATCAAAACTGCGTTGAAACTCCCAAAGTGCCATTATACACAACATTTATTTTAAAATTGTTTTGTTTTGGCTTGCAATGGTTTTTTCTTGTTCTTTGGGTTGTAGTAGTGTTGTTTAGTTCATGAGTGAGTGAGCTAAGGTTATTCACTCAAATAAACTAGTAAGCAATGTGCTTTTCATTTTGGCTAACAACATAGCAAAATTTGGATGCATTTCTCCGAATTGGAAACCTAGCAAGCCAACTGCAAATAATGCACTAGTATGTAAAGTCATAAGTAAGTGAACATGTGAGCAAAAATAAAATTAAAAACTAGTGAACATGTTCACTAAGTGAGCACTGTTGGCCCAACTCTATGCCAGTTGTTTCATGCCGCTGCTTCTCTGCCTCTCAGCGCAAACAAAACAAAGCGAGTGCAAAGCAGCAGACACAGCGTGTTATCATAAACGAATTAACAGAAAGACGGGTTTTAAGAAAAGTTGATGTTAGCATGCCATGTTCGCAAGTCGCACCATCCTAGCGGACAACGCAACGAGTAGAAAAGTCGGGTTTTGCCAACGGCCATCGGCTGTTCTTCTTTTGACTAGTGCTTCTTTGTTTATAATAAACAAAGCAGCCATGGTTGCGTATATATGTATATGAATTTATACGTGGAATTGTGCGTTTGATGTGTTATCTGCAATTTTAGTCGACTTGGGCTTTGGAATGATTTTTGATATTTGATTTCGACTATCGCTCGTATTAGGTTGTGTGTGTGTCCTTTTGTGTATACATCAACACATTTAATTGTATGCGTTGCTTTGGCATTGTCGATCATTGACCTGCTTCGAACATATGGAATAATGACAATTTATATTCATGCAATTATAGTTTCATATTATTTGAATATATTTAGTTCATTTTGTGTTTTCTTACGTAATCATTATAATATATATTTAAGTCAATTTTATATGACAATATATTAATATTATATAATTTAAATCAGTAATAAATACTGTAATATAAATATTAAAAATTAATTTTAAAATAAAACACGAATTTATACACAACAATGACAACTATTTTATATAAAATTAATTAAGCAGCTTTTATTGGAGTGAAAATATACAAAAAACGCATTAATAGCATACTTAACTAAGTATACAAATATGTAAAATACTTATCTCTCATTTAATGCATTTGTAAAGTCTGCCTTCTATGTTTAGTTGACCAACTTTACTCTCCTGTCATTCACGAGACTTCAGTTCAGCGCAAATTCACTCGCAATAAAAACAAAAATAGTTTAAATACAGATTTATAACAAATATAAATATCTATTACTTACAAAGCTGCAACGCAGCCAAGCTTGAACTTGCGTCGCATTTAATTATGCCATCCAGTCCGGATCATCCTTCCAGCTATACGTTCTAGTACAAACAATCCAGTGCATCCGATTTGCTCGCATTAGAAAAAGAAAATAAATTATATTAATATAATAAAAATAATATATAATTTATTTTCAATACTTACAGTGCTGCATAGCAGCTTAGCTTGTATTTGGTCATCCCTCTGATGTCAAACTTCTTGGGGCTTATTCCTGAGACTTCCATCCTAGGGTCATCCTTCTGTTCGAGGGTCATCAATGCTGAGTTATCTAAAGCTATTAACAAAGAAAATTACAAAAATTTATGGGGTTTGCACGTTACAGCGGGAGAAGAGTGGGCGAAGCCTGCAAAAATGAAATAAAATTAGTTATATTTTACTATAAAATTATTTTTGAGCTACAAACTTACCTATTGAGCTACTGCTTCAAAATTTTTAATTTTTCGGCTTCGAATTGTTTTATCCTTCATCTGTTCAAACAGCCACTTTGCTCTCTTCCGTGCTAACACCGATAATCTCTTCAGCAACTCCAAGCGGTGGGTGTAGCAGCTGTTTGAATGGTCGAACCAAGTTGGGTGCAAATCATTTGTTCGTTCAATGCACTCCTCAGCAATTTTTTTTGCACAGGTTCCTAGAGTGCGGCGACCTATCGAAAGCTTCGGCAAAGCATTCATAATGCCAGTTGCACACTATGAAGAACTCATCTGATTTGTTGTTGTTAGCAACATTTTGTCTTTGGCAAAATTCCGTTCCCTTATCAGATCCTCATAGCTCGCACATGCAATTAAGTTCATATGTTTGAGGGCTATGTCACACTTCGGGCAATCAAATAGCCGTCAAAGTACCTGCGCAAGACCATTTCTCCAACAGACACTTGCGGCGTACTTGCTATTTCCTCAACATTTAAAGTGGTTCCAACGTCTTTTTCTATATGTGTGCTATTTATATAGTTGATGTCCTCCTCCATTGGCTCTAGAGGTAGATCTGAGTCACATATCCAATCCATATGCAGATCGACATCGTCATCCTCACAATTGGTATTATATAGGTATGAAGTTGTTATAATCTTCATGGACATCAATCTCGCCGTTAAGTACTGCATTTCGCGTACTGAGGGGTTTGTATTGTTCCCCAATTTGGAGCGCAAAGCAGCAAAGAAATTTTCTAGGCTGTCTTGGTTAAACCTTGTTGTGTGCACATATTCGATGGTTTTGTCGCTGAACAGCTCGTCCGTTACGTTTATAATATTGTTGAGGGTAATTTTCAATCCAGCATGGCAACGGTTTGTCGAGTATATTTTTATGCTGTTGACATAGCTTATGAATTCTATCAATTTTGCTTTATTTTCCAATCTATAAGGATTCTTATAGCAATGCTTATAAGATTTGCAGTTTAGCAGATCAAATCCGTCGTTCATCTTAAGTACAAATTCAGCTGTGGCCAATGCTAACTCCATGTTTTTTTGCGAAAACAGTTTGTTGGTGTGGCAAACTGTTATTGCATTCCCTACTGACCTTGACAATACTTGGACGTCAAGTTTCACACTCATTTTTTCTTGGAATTTTGGGTTGATGTGCTTTCCAGTAAGCTTC
This sequence comes from Scaptomyza polygonia, assembly GCA_035044585.1. Taxonomy (NCBI): domain Eukaryota; kingdom Metazoa; phylum Arthropoda; class Insecta; order Diptera; family Drosophilidae; genus Scaptomyza; species Scaptomyza polygonia. The sequence goes on from JAWNNU010002196.1 coordinate 177,475, forward strand.
GGCACCATGCGTGTTGTTCTGCTTTTTTCGTCGATTGCATACAACTCCGCAATCACAATCCAGCTAATAAAGCCATTTGGAGTTTCCATATCTCTTGCAATCAGGCAATTTCTTAAGCTTTTAAATAAATGCACATAGTCGTACATCAAGTATATTTTGCTGCCCTTACAGTCAATATACCACACTCCATCCAAACTGCCAAGTTTACATAAAACGCCTTGGTTGACTACAGATTGATCGCATACCACGGCTTTAACTTTTAGACCCAGTTTCGTTAACATGGTTATGTTATCTATTATTATTATTATTATTATTGAATGAGTATTGTGCACTGCGACCTTTAGGATCTATTGTGCCCTCTTACTTTATGTGAGTTACAGCTCCCCGAATAGCCCAATCGATCGCAGGAACGCGATGATGTGGCATGGTCTGAGATCCCTCATCTCCTCTGTAGACAGTGAGAGGCTCCCCAAAAGAGAGAGTTCCAGTTGACTGATGGCGGGACACTCCTCACGTAATTGCTCTGGAGTCTCATCCCCCTCCAGACACATTCTACAAAGACTGTCTTCCCCTAACTTGAGAATGTGCAGATGCTTTCGCATTCTGCAATGCCCGGTCAAGAAAGCCGTGACTATCCGAAGAGATCCTTTGCTCAGTTTCAGACAGTCTTCAGTTCTACATCCACAGAAGGATTTTAGGGGACACCCCCCAATTTTTCCCCGTGAGAGATCTACAACTTATTAGAGCCAGTGTGGCCTTGCGTACCACATTCTCTACATGCTGTTTCCATAGTAGTCTCCTGTCCAGGATTATCCCCAGATACTTTGTCTCCGTAGAGAGTGGGATTAACGTCCCCCCAATAGATATGGGTCTTATGGACCTAAGTTTGTACCGATTTGTGAAAGCGACAATTGTGGTTTTTGCTGGATTAATGTTCAGCCCCACGTCACTACACCAGTCCAAGCAAAGTCTAAGACCCAGCGTGATTCTATCGCATAGCGTGTTCACGAATTTGCCTTTGGAGACAATGGTAATGTTATCGGCGTAGCCTTGGCATTCAAAACCATTATCTGTTAGTTTAACTAGTAGCTCGTCCACCACGAGACTCCAGAGGAGAGGTGATAGGACACCCCCCTGTGGGCAGCCTCTGGTGGTTTGGGCCCTGACCGTCAAATTGTTGACAGTGACTTCCGCTATTCTAGTGTCAAGGAGTTTGCTTAGCCAGAGAGTGAGTCCTGGCTCAACCCCTTTATTCTGAAGCGCCCTAGCCACAACATCATGTGATGTGTTATCGAATGCACCCTCTATGTCCATAAAGGCACAGAGAGCAACCTCTTTGGCCCTCACTGAGCATTGGAGGCTGTTAACTAGATCTAGGAGAGCCGATTCGGTCGACTTACCTACTCTATAGGCATGCTGATGATCATGCAAGGGACTTGACATTAGGTGCGATGTTCTAATGTGAATGTCAACTAACTTTTCGAGGGTTTTTAGCAGAAAGGATGTCAGGCTAATCGGCCTAAAGGATTTGGCGTGAAAAGGGTCTTTTTTTCCCCACCTTCGGAATGAAAATCACCCTGGCCATCCTCCATGCTCTAGGTATGTAGCCCACAGCTAGACTTCCCCGGAAAATTCGAATGAGGAAAACTATTAGCTGTTCTATCCCCTTTTGAAGATGGACGGGAAGGATTCCATCCGTGCCTGGGGCCTTGTAGGGACTGAGCGATCTAATAGCCCATCTAATCTTTTGCTCTGTTATAATGGCTGCAGCCAGGCTCCAGTCCGGTCTCCTGATGAGGACCGTAACGTAGCAATTGTCAGTGTTGGGGATGGTTCTACATCGTGGAAAGTGAGTTTGCAGGAGAAGTTCTGCCTTCTCCACCTCATTTTCCGTAAAGGAACCATCTGGCTTTTTTAGACAGAGCTCGGACAGCACTTTGCCTTTCGAGATTGCCTTAAAGACTCTAACGGCTGGTGTGGCCTGCTCTATGTTAGAGCAAAAACTCCGGAAGTGAGCGCGCTTGCTGTACCGGATTTCTTTGTTATATTCTGTTAGTTTCTTGGCGTACAACTCCCACCTGTATTAAACAGCTTCCTAACATCTGCCCGAAGTATCCCTAACTTTTTATTCCACCAAGGGTTATCCCTGTTGGACTCTATGGAATTAGCTGGACAACTTTAATGGTAGGCTTTCGGAATCGTCTCGCCCATGTCTACTGAGAGTTGCTCTAGCTCTTCATGAGAAGAGATCCTCTTACTGTGGTTAAGTCTGCTCAGATTTAAGCCGAGGCAGGACTGGTAGAGCTTGCGGTCGGTTCGCCGAGGATTCCTGATGACTTTGCTAAACCTGAAATTACTGATAATGTCGAAGAGGATGATCCTGTGATCCGACATTGACGGTTCTGTTGAGACCCTCCAATTGCTGACCAACTGTGAGGCCCCCCGTTGCCGAGAGTAATGTCAAGCACTTCGGCTCTATTTTTGGTGATAAAAGTGGGTTCAGACCCCAAATTGAACACCGTAAGGTCACTAGCTACAAGATACACTGTGCGCGTTAGCGTCGCATCCCATCAGCAAGGGGAGTCTATTGCTGCTGCAGTGTGCCACCAGATCCTGAACCTCTGTTGGAGGGGCTTCTGCAGTGTCACCCTGGAAGTAGGCAGATGCCACCACAAAACTTCCGGACTCGCCAGTGATTTGCACCGCTACAAGATCCCTACTGAGAAGTTTTGAGAGACAAAGAAAGTTAGTGTTCTTTCGCACCAGGATGCATGCTCTTGGTGATGTCTCCCTAATGTCTGCAACTAGTTGCGAACTTACATGGTTTAGGCCGCAGATTCTGCCTTTGACGACCCATGGCTCCTGAATAAGCTCCAGCCCCAGGTCAGACCTGAAGATCAACCTGCTGATGACAGCCGAAGCTGCCCTCGCGTGATGCAGGTTGATCTGTGCCACGCTGGTGGCCCCCATACTTAGAACTCCGGTTCCCCCTCCGAAAGCAACCCAAGGGATTTCTCCACAGTCTCCCCAGCCGTGCGTGGCAGGTATACCGTCACGATGTTAGCTTGCGGTATTTCTGCTTGCGGGCATGTACGGAGTTCAACTCCCACCGCAGCACTGATGCTGGGCGCCTTCAGTTCCAGCCACTTTCTGGCATCCTCGTCCAGACAGTCCACTAGGACTAGCCCATCCCGGAATTGGATGCCATTGAAGTTCAGGCTGGCGGTCCAGCCCTTCCTCATCTCCTCGACAAGGGCTGTCTCCACCGCCGACAGCTCCTCCTTGCTCAGCCGCTTCCTCGGGAAGTCACGGGCCAGTATGGCTAGGTTAATACCCTTGGCTATACAGGCGTACGTGGCCGCCTTCGGTCGCTTCGAACCAAGTGAGGTTCCTTGGCCCTCAGGAGCTGTGTTGCCTCTGCCCTTCGCTCTCTTGAAGTCCTCCTTGGGGAGTTCTGTTGGCGACGTATGGTGGAGCTGTCGCTTTCTTACCGCCACGGCCTGGCCGTCACTACGCTCTACTGGAGACGCGGTCGGGACCCGGTGCTCCAGTGCACGCCTGCGTGCCTCTTCAGGTTTGAACCCACGCTCGAGGTACCTGAGGTACAATTTCCGCCCGGCTCCGCTGAGGCCTTGCCTTAGCGGGTCGCCAGAGCCGCCAGGCTGGCCATGTGCCGGTAGAGGCGTCTTCTTCTGCAGCCTCTTCTGAGGAACAGAATAGGGTGTTGCGGCGTCTCCCCCGCTTGCTAATTTAGCCCGCAGGGCAGCCACCGACGCAGTGCCAGGCACTGCAGACCCACCCCCTGCGTCCGTTCGTATGGTAGCTTCCTTGACCGCCACTGGAGACTTGAAAGTCTCTGCACTCTTAGTGATGCTCTGCTTCGGGGACGAGCCCTTGGGCTGAGCAGTGCTCTTGGAGTTAGGGGCCTGGCCCCTGCGCAGCGTCAGCTTGCCACCTTCGTCCAGAGCCGCCCCTTCCATCCGCTCTGCTGTCTGTGTAGCGGTTAAGCCCCGCATGTTATTTGAAAGTTTTTTGTTGTCCATAAGAGATCCCACGAGTGTAGGGGAAAGTAGTACCGGCGTGTCATAGCCCCCACTAACACGCCGGGGCCAGGTATGCTCACCGAGGCGGCCAGGTATCGGTGAGGCTCCGTTCAAATACAGTCGGATACCCCTGACTGCAAACCAGCCAATGAGCACGGACCACATAACACTCTGGCATTAGGGGGGTGAAATGGCACCCTTGCCTTAGGACGTCACCACTGCCCTTTGTGAGATCTGGGGGTTTGGAGTTGGGTAGGAGCAAATGTAGGAGAAAGGTGTGTGTAAGACTATATTTAGAAGGCGGTCAGACAAGCGCCTTGTCGGTCCCACCAGCGGTGTGGTACCCGCTGTTGTCCGGGACTGCTTATTCACGACAAGTCGCTATTCGCAGCTAACCTCTACTAGAGGCCTTGCGCTATCCGCAACCTGCGACCCGTCCGGTGGCCTCAGCTTGCCCACCTCAGCACTGTCTCACTAGTTCATCGGTACCAGATTATGTTATCTAATAAGCTTTCAATTGTGACAATTGCCGATTTCAGACTACCTAGGCAGTAGTATGAAAATGCGTATTTCCATGGCTGAATTATGCCTTTTACTTGGAAAAATAGAAAACTGTTCGCAAGTACGTTCTCACGCTTTTCTTTTCCGCAATCAACAAAGCCGTCTATTTGATCTGTTATGCTATTATATTCTAGCTCAGAACGCCCGTGCATCTCATCAAACACAATAACGCAGTTCTTCTCGCTTTCTGACATACTTTTAACATGCATAGCAATATTTTGACAGACCTTTTCATTTATGCCCGGAGAAATCATTCTTGTTGGGCTCCAGTTAAGTAAAGACCTAGGACTTGGCAGATTGAATGACAGGGCATCTCTCAAAAATTTGTATCCTTTGGATGACCTATATTTTATGTTCATTAATAGGTTCTTTTGAGCAACACTGAATTTTCTCATGTGCTCTTTTTTGAGGAGAAGGGTTGCAAAAAACTTCGACTCCTCATTTACTTCGTCTGATACCAGTATTGAGTTGTTCGATATATCAATGCACTTCAGAGCCCAATTTCTTTCCATGTCTTTTATAATTTGTTGCAAATCCACCTTTGCTTCCCTAATTTTTTTATTGTCTTCTAATAAATTATTGTGTTTTGCTTTCAAATATATTTCGCAACGAAGGCATGCCTTTTCATTAGGCTCATCTTGTATGTTTTCATTGTTTTGTGGCTCTGTTGTGGGAGTATTTTCATTTTCTATGCCCAAACCCATAATCGGATGCACATTTTTTTTTCAATTTGTTGTTCTGAAAATCCGATGGGTGAAAATGCTTTTGCATATAAATAGTGCTATGTTGTTAGCAAAAGCGGGCTTAATTTGATAAACTTTCATCCACTCAGCCCTCTGTTTTTTATCCTCAGGGAATTTGTGTAGCATTGAAGCTAATATTGCAGTCAACGATGCAGCAATAGCGCGTAAAAGTTCTCTCTTTTGAAAGATACTTGTTGACTGGTTCGTCAGCGTGTCCTATTTTAATGATTTATTTATTATACAACGTATATATGTACATACATACATGAACAGGACGGCCACGAGATTGATTAGACAGGTACAATTGTCAAAAACACATTTAACAAAACAATCACAGCTAAGAAACAATCACAGTACAACATTGTTAGACACAAAAAAAAAAAAATCTAAAATCTAAAATTTAATACCACACTATTTTATCATGGTTTAAAAGTATTTTCATCCAAATTACTCCCCACATTTCGCAGATTTTCGCATATATCAAGTTAAACCCAAACACGACTTCTGGTTTTCGTCGCGTTCGCGATGCATCTTTTTTTATAAATAATTCGAAAGCAACAAGTCTTAAAAGCCTCTCCTTTATATTTAAAAAAAATGTTGAAAAAATGCATTAAACTCGTCAAAAAATATTATCGAATATGTCAACTATTGTCAATTTTTTATTAATTTTAAGACGTACAAAGGTCGCTTTAGCGATCCTGGAAATGCCCATATGCTTTGAGCGCGCCAACAAATTTCATATGTATATAAATTGAGACTTACCTAACTGCAGGGTGGGCACTGCTCCAGCTTTAAAACAGCGTGCTCCAATACATTCCTTTTCGAAGTGTAAATTGCACACTCTTGTGCACGTATTGATATTAAAAACATCCAGTTTAAGACTTTCACACCACCCTCCTTGCATCCCCTTCGGCACGCGGAACAATTGGTTGCCGCCAACGCAGTCTTTCACCACACATCGGTAACGCACTCGTTTTGCGGCAACTGCCATGTTTTAATGAGAAATATAAAATGAATTAGCAACAAATATAAAGTAAGTAAACCAGTGAATTTTGTTGTTTTAATAAAAACAGATTAATAATGCACTTTTCACAATCAGACCTGTTTTACTTTTCGATACCAAGCGTTGTGATTTCATACATTTCGATTCCTAGTACAAGTGGATCGTTTTGAAAACTAGTCACAATTAGCAGTCACAATAAAAACAATTGTGCCTAAAAAGCAACTAAGTTGTGTTTAAAAACCTTATTTTTTACTTTACTTTACTTAATTTATATACTGGCAATAATATATATATATATTTATATACTGGCAATAATATATATATATATATATATATATATAACCAATATATGGATCCATGGATCTGTTAAATGATATCAAAACTAAAGTGCAATACCTTGTGCAACGCTAAGCAGTGCATTCACAAGTTTACAGCGATTAATGAACGCTTAGTAAACAGCTATATAACCGCTTACTTCGCTGAACGCAGCCACTGTGCTAACAAGTGAAATTGCTATACAGTATTACATATTTGTTTAAATTGAATAATATGACCAGGTAAATATGGCTTATTTAATATTCAAATGAATGCAATAAACAGAACTCCGTTTAACTACCGAAATAGCAACGCACAAAATTCTTTTATTATATATTTTTTGTATACATATTTTCTTAAAAGTAATTAAAAGTAAAATTATTAGTAATATGTGTTTGTATATTCAATTATTGAATGTAAATATATTTCTAATAAAATATTAATACAAATCAAACATTTTTGCTGCACCTGCTGCAAAACGGCTTCAGCTGAATACAAAAGTTGTACAAGGTCAGTTATGCATTTTGTGTATGTGTGCTTATGCGTGTGCCTTCTTCCCTCACAATTTTGTCTTCCAAGGCAGGCAAATATCAGTTTTGGTGCTGCTTATCATCCATACTCTGCCCGAAATTTACTCTATGACACTCTTAAACTTATTTTGGCATCGCAACGTCCAAGTTTCTTCAAAAAAAGCTAAAGTGTATTCAGTGATGCATATGTAAAAGTTGGTTGCCAAAAACTCATAATATAGTAAAGCAAAATACAATAATCTGCCTGCAGACCTAGCCCGAGACACTGGCTAGACACTTGCTGATTAAGCTGTGCGCCTATTGCCGGCTTGTCGGTTACCTACGTATGTTGAAGTATTGAATAATGCAGGGAAAATAATATAAAAATATCCAAAATCTCGACCCAGCAAGAAATTAAACAAACATGTATACAAATACTAACAAATTTTTAGCGCTTTTGAATTCTGCTGACCCGCCGCCTTTCCTTTAATCGACGGGCCGCTTAACGCAAAGCATAACTGAAACAAACCAACTCGAAGCTGGCTTGTCATTGCTGAGACGCTCACGCTGCTCTATGAAAAAATACCCTTTGTACCAATATGCATTAATTGTCAATGTAGTTTCTCACGTTTAGCTACATACAATTTCACAAGGTTCATATAAGTCGATACCACCCTTCCATAATAGGAAGCAGGAGGTATATTAAAGCAAAAGTCTACAATTGACTGTTTCACAATTTTATAAAATGTTTTAACAACAACAAGAGAAATTAATTTATGCAGCGATCTATTGGGTCTTACGCATCGCACACTTCGTTATCACAACAAAAGGCTAAACAATGATGGCTGCCTGTGCAGCAGCTGGCATTGTAGCGAATAAAATTTGTAAACAAATGATTTGAACACTGGGATTCCGTATTTCAACGGCTGTCCGCTAGGATGGTGCGACTCTGTTAGGTAACATAACATTCCAGCTCTTAAATCCCGTCTTGTTAACATTATTAGTCTATGCGTGTTATGTTTGCTAGCTTACGAGTAGTTATTCGCGGTCGCTACACCAAGTCAAGGCATACTTAACAAGGTGGCCGCACTGTTGCCGTCACCCTCTTTTTATTCCCTTATTCGTCAGTCTCGTAGCGAGCGTTGCTAGCGTCGCACTTCCGCGGACAAATTTTTTCCGTCGGTTGCCTTACATTTTAGTCTCGTTGCGAGCGTTGTCAGCAACGCACTTCCGCGGACGAATATTTTAGCGTTCTGCTTTGTGATTTTGTGCGAGACTTTATGATATGATATGATATTTCATTTTTTTTGTGTCTCTTATTCAATAAAATTTGTCTCAGTTGCAGGAAAATAATTGCATGCATACATATGTACATACATATCATACATACTCACACATTTCAGTGTGTTGACTCATTCTTTACTATCTCGCTATCTCTCTCTTTCGTACTCATTTTTCGTACTTTGTTTTAGGCAATAATGAGAGGGAGTGCGGCCACCTTGTTAAGTATGCCTTGCACCAAGTCATGATAGAATAACATAAGGTGGTCCATTCCTAACAGAGTCGCTCTCTCGCTTGTCCAGTATTTTCAGTGCTTCACTGCTTGTTGAACGAGAAGGTTGGGTGCAGACAAATTTTTGCTGTAAAATTTGTTAATCTTAACGTGCCGATATATGTTTATGTTTTTATATGTTTCAGCAGACTCATTTTTGTCCGTAATTGTTGGTAGCTATGTTGTGTGTTTTGTGTTTGTCTTCTTATTCAAGTTATTGTAAGTTATTAATTATTATACAACTTTATGCAGCTAAGAATACTGAATTGTTGTCTGGCTCAATTTAAACACAAGTACCTTAAATACTAGTCATACTATTGAAGTCAACGAAAATAATAGTGAAGAGCTTGACCCTGAAGACGTTAATTGCAAATTCAAAATTAATTAAAATAAGACTATAAAATATTAAGTTTTGTTTGTTTTATCAAGAGGGGCTGCTTAGGGTTAATCAACAGACGCTGTCCGCGTTACATTTACACTAACAGTGCTATGTACACAAAATAAGGGACTGTAAATTACGGAATGGACCACCTTATGTTATTTCATTATGCACCAAGGTATACTTAACAAGGTAGTCGCACTCTCTCTATCTTTGTTGAAAAAAAATACGAAAAATTAGTACGAAAGAGAGCGAGAGAGTAAAGAATTTCTGGCTAGTGTCAACACTGAAATGTGTGAGTATGTATGATATGTATATATATATTAACAAAATTGCAAACCAAAACGCAAAAAAATATTCCGCTGAAGTGCGACTCTGACAACGCTCGAGTCGAGAATAAAGAATAAGGCAATAGAAAGACTGTGACTACCTTCCCAGCGGCGAAAATATACCCCACGAGATTGATAACTTCTTGAAGAGTATGTATGCCCGATAGCTTCAAGAATCCTACACGGTTCCCATTACATTTCATGTTTATTGGCCGCTTTTACGAGTGAACGCCTACAATCTCATCGAGAAAGTTGGCAAGAGTTCCGAGTTCATTTCGGACTCCCATTACACTGTGCATTACAAAATCAAATTTGTAATGCAAATTGTGGGCAAACCGGCCATACGATACACAATTTTGAAAAATGTGTGCGAGCTTGTGGACATTTTCGATACATTTATGCACACTAGGTGCTCTTTGGTGTAATGCTAATACTGCACTTTATAATATACAAAATGGTTAAATGTATATTAACGCTGTATTGTGAATGCTGCACTGTGTAGTATACAATGGCACCAAATGTTTATTAGGCTGTAATGCAGAAGAAATATTTAGTTTGAAAGAAGAACACAAAATACAAAAATTTTTATACATAAATAACACTTTTTAATTCATGTTTATTTTTAAAAATAATTTTATATTATTCTTTATATATCATTTTCCTTATTTATTTCTACATGTTGTGCTTTTATTTTTTGCGTCGTTTTGCGCTTTGATAGGCATCCTTTGTGGACTTTAAAGGCCAGCCTCAAGCCTGCTAATGAAAAATATTAATTTATTGTTATTATTATGAACTTTAACTTAATAGTTTAAAATACTTACCAGATAATTTGATTTGTCTCACAAAACTAATTTTTCTCGTCAACGTTGAAAATTGATGCACCTAGCACGGCAGAAAAATCAAACTGACAACGCGTGCCAAAAGCAAAGTCGAACAATTAGTGCAAAGGCCGAAAAAGCCACGTCAGATTTCATGTATGCATTCATTTTTACACATGTGTGCGTTACGGCACACAAAATCAAAAAAAATTACGAGCAATAGAATGAACTCCGTAGCCGAAGTAGGAAACGAGCGAAACAACAACAATTCTGTACAAATCTTTCCATTTCAGCCTTGTTTACAAAAAGGCTACACGTAATACATTCAGTGGAGTCTCCACGAAATGCATATTGCGGACGTATCGGAAATGGTGTTCGCCGCTGGGTTGTTAAGGATACATTGCGCTACATCTCGCATGGCGAGGCTCGCCACTCAAAATGTCGATGCAATACGAACACTCTCAGTCATTCTCAACTGAGATATTTTTGCTACGGAGAAATTTAAGCGATTTGTATTTTACTATGTAGTGAACTGTTTGATTGTCATAGCTGAACTGCTCGATAAACAGTAAACTGCTTGCTTTATAATGCAAAGAAAACAATGACTAACAGCTGTTCGACAAGCTGAGAACTGAGTAAATTTTGTACAGAAATTATAAAGTCATGTCTGGAAGACGTCGTTGTTCGAATATAGGTCGTATTTCTGTGAATGCTAGAAGAGGACATTCAGCAAGAGATGAAGAACCGTCAACGGAACGTAAGGCTCGCTAAGAGAGAGAACTTTCAGTAAAGCGTGAGGTTTCCGCTGCCGAGATATGGATAGATATTAAATACAGAGAGCTAGAAAATCATTTTATATAATTCCAGTTCCAATGAACACCGAAACCACTGAACCGATTTAACTTTTTTGAAGTGTTAACATCTATAGGCACGGGTATTTATTTCTGCCATTTGAATACATGCAAACAATGCAGCGTGCGGTGCTGCGCTGGTCTCGACCTACGAACAAATTTAGAGTGATGTCGTGGACCGACTGAAAAATTTTATATATGTACATATTCATCTGAGTATGATTGTATTGGTGTAGCGGCAGAGAATAACTGTAAAATACAAATTTAAGAGTTTTGCCTCAATCTACTTGATACAGTCCAAGTTGGAAGGGTAGTATAAACTTAATATGAACTTTGTGCAATTGAATAGCAAAACTTGAGATTCTTTAATATAATTTCATTTCTACATGTTTGTTTATAGTGTTATTATATAAACATTGTTTATGGTTTATATTCTAGCAAAAAAAAATATATATACATATATTAAAATCATTTATTAGAGTTTTCATTGACAATCATTGAATATTGGTTCAAGGGCTATTTTTTGTTTGTGCATATGTGCGTCTCAGCTACGACCATGATACAATTAAGTAGGTAGTATCATCCGAGAGAGCCAGTACCTACTGATTTGAACACGTGAGTGCGAGGGAGACAGTCATGTTGCTCTCTTTATTTTACTCTCTTGACTCTCTTGAGATTTTGTTTGTGTTTTGCAATTTGAGCTTAGAATTAAGATTTTTTATACGAAAATGTATTCGTTTTTTAAAGAAAAATTTCTTTAAATGCATTGGCAAGTCAACATTTTGTGCCGTGTTTTGCAAATGTTTTAAAACATTAGACGTCTTACCACAACGCAAGCACTTTGCGACTGACGCTTGGTACCAAAACAAAGAGAGCGCTCTCTCGCATGACACTACCACATTATTGTATCATGGCTACAGTGCTGCCATAATTTTTTGACCAAAAACAGCTAGATAGACAAAAAAATAAATCTAAATAAAGCTAAATACATGAAAAAAAGGCTGAAGAAAAAGCTGGTTTAAAAAACGTTATTTTCTGGTAAAATTTAAGTAAAAGACTATTAAAATGTTTTTTATATTAATTTTTCATATATAAAAATGAGGTTTTAGTGAAAAAATTAAGAGTAAATTCTTATTCAACTTAATGTAAAGTACAAAATTTTAAATTATTTAGTTCCTTTAAAAGTACTTCTAACGACACGGCCTCTTTGTCAGGATAGTAATCCCGGTTTTCAACTAATTGCAACCATTTTTGTGGCAATGTGTATGCATGGCAGCATTTCTGGTTACGGCTTAGTCCGTATCTTAAATTGAAAATATATTGTGGAAAAGTTTTATTTTGTTTATTAATAACCTTAAATTACGCCACTAAGTGAACCCTTATGCTTTTTCGTTTCCGCGTGGGCACGCAGGTCGCAAATTTTTGCGGTCAGGCCGCACATGCAGTAGCTGCAGTACGCCTTTGCGGGATTGGTCGCGTCTTTTCGTAGCCAATCTTTGAATTCGGCGCTCCGCAGCCACACATCGCGTACATTTTGTTTGTATGCTTTTGGCATTTTCTTAGCGAAACAATATTTGTAAAATAAAGTCTTTATGTTCGAGCCACGTGGTGAATTTGTCAGATTTTATAATCGAAAATCGCTCATCGCTACTCATGTGAATAACTTTTAGTGTTTTCAAAGATAAATATAAGTAAATAAAATGAGTAAATTTGATAAATCAAGTAAAGCTAAAAAAAAGCTTAATAAAAATTTTTTAAAGCTAGAATTCCCGCAACCCGCTGTTTTCAAAATTTTCCCGCAATCGTGTTTCAAAAACAGTCAGATCTGTCGGGAACAAAGCTAAAATGGCAGCCCTGCATGGCTACGACCAAGGTATACTTAACTTTTAAGTATACCTTGCTACAGACTTTACGTGTTGTTGCAATGGCGCCTCTCTCTCGCTCTCTTCTATCATTCTGACACTTAAATAAGAAGTTGTGAGCGGTAAGTGCGGCTAACTTGTTAAGTATGCCTTGCGTGAGAGCATGCTCGCTCAATTTTTAGGAGCCTGTTGTTAGTCGCAAAGCAGCTGTCAACGTGATAAGTTGTGAGTGCGGACGAATTTTTCGTGGAATTTTAAGGTTACGTTACTTTTTTAGAACTATGTTTATATGTTTATACATGTTTCATGTCATTTTATTTCATTTACATAATCAGTTTAAATTGTTGTTTACACATGTAGCCAAAAACACAGAACGCCCTGAAATTAGAACCACTGTTGAAAAATGTAAACAAAATCACACATCGTTCTATCTCTTTTTTGCCTACTAAAACAAGACGATGAAGCAATAACGAGAAAGTAATTATGCTATCTCTCTTGCACTCGCATGGTCTTATCAACAGGCTCCTTCTGCTACGCATGACTTAACCTTGTATAATTCAACCATGGTTTCACCCAAGGTATACTTAACAAGGTAGCCGCACTTGCTCGCTCACGACTTCTTATTTAAGTGTCAGAATGACAGAAGAGAGCGAGAGAGTACTGAATTTGCTCATATGTGTATACATATGTGAGTTTTTTGCTGCAACTACGACCAGAATGATATAATAAATATAACAAAGGAAATTATTAATTTTAATTTATTTTTATTTCTATTTTTCTCTTATAATAACATGAACACACTTTAAACTCATTACACAAGTAATTTTGCATAAGAACAATATGGAGGAGGCGCCATTGCAATAACACGTAAAGTCTGTAGAACAAGAAGTTAAACACGAATAAATCGTCCGCGGAGATGCGTCGCTCACAACTGCTGCTAACAGACTGATAATTTAATTTAATTATCCTTTGTTATATTTATTATATCATTCTGGTCGTAGTTGCAGCAAAAAACTCACATATGTATACACATATGAGCAAATTCAGTACTCTCTCGCTCTCTCTCTAGCTCTCTTCTGTCATTCTGACACTTAAATAAGAAGTCGTGAGCGAGCAAGTGCGGCTACCTTGTTAAGTATACCTTGGACGGGACCACCTTATGATATTTCATCATGGTTTCGCTACGACATGAGCTGCCGTAGCACAGCCAACCCAGCCGTACTGTGTGTGTGAGCGCGATCGCTGCCGATTTCAGAAGCTACTGCGCGCATAATTGAATTGTTATTCCATTATGGACGCGATATGCTCGAGGCCATGATACAATTATTATGGTAGTGTCATGATACAATTAATATAGTAGTGTCATGCGAGCAAGCGCTCTCTTTTTTCTGGTACCAATCGACAGTCACAAAGTGCTTGTCGTTGTGGTAAGACGTCGTTGCGGACGAATTTCGTTCTGTTTGTTATTTCTGTTCATGTGTGTTTACATTGCCCAACGAAGTAAAAAATTTTATTTTAGGATAAGAATACATTTTCGTATCAAAAACCTTAATACTAAATTAAAAATACAAAAACATAAACAAAACATATTTAAAAATAAAAAACTATTAAAAATACTACTTTAAAATATTAATAATAATTGTTTTTTATTTGAATATGAATACTTATTTTAATTTAAATGTCACAACAAAGCAACCAAATGTATCGGCCGTATACATACAAAAACCTTTTCTATACCTTACTTTATCGCACTTGCAAAACAGCCCTTTAACAGACTCAAGAGAGTAAAATAAAGAGAGCTTCATGGCTGTCACCCTCGCACTCACATGTTCAAAACAGTTGGTACTGGCTTGCTCGCATGACACTACCATATTAATTGTATCATGACCATGGCTACGACCATGGTTGTATAATTCAACCATGGCTACGACAAGCCAGCACGTTGTTGTTTTGTTCAATTTCAGTTGCGTTGATTAAAGGAGTGTCGGCGGGTCTGCGGACAGCAAGAACGGAAAAAAGTTGTTGGTACATATTGTATGCAAGTGCGTTTGAAACATACATATGTTTCTTGCTGTGCCTGCTTATCGATGTTTTTGTTATTTTCGATATTTTTCCTTTTTCTGTGTCGGCGCCAAACGCGCGCTTACATTTACATATGTACTAGAGAGCTGCATGAATAGCAAAAAAGGCACATTTGAATTAACAACGCTCAAAATGAGTTGAACTGAATTGAATGCGAAACGGCATGACTTTGAGTGAATGAATGAGCTCGCGTAAGACTCGGCCTCACAACATTCAAACGAAAAAAGACAAATAGAATGAGTGGGAATGCGAGAGAATGATAGAATGCCGTTTGAATTCATTCGAATGCCTAACAGTTTTTTTATACTCGATACCGAAGGTAAAGAGTATATTGGGTTTGTGCAATGTCCGTCATGGTGTCTGTCCGTCCGAATGTTCGCAACTTTTTTCCACACCCTTCAAGTTAGAGTCTTCAAACTTTGCAAATGTCTTTATCTATGGCATAGTAAATTAAAGTGTCAAGATTGGAGCTCTACGATAACTAGGGGGCTGGCAAATCGATAAACTCGATAACGCAAAAACGATAGATCCAGCTATTTCGCAAGCCCTTACAGCTGGAACTACCAAATTTTCGGAGAAAATAGCTACTAACAATCCCCAAAGAACTGCATCTAAATTTTGGAGCCACGCCCACCCAATCTGCCCCAGCCCCGCCGAAGTTTAGCACTAAAAATGCCCATATCTTCTACAGTTTTTGAGCTAGACCCATCAAATTTGGTGCCAAGATAGGTGTTGGCGATCCCCAACCAAATTCTTTGGATGCCACGCCCATCTATACTGCCCTATCCGCCCTCAACCGACCCAACGCTTCGCTAAAAAAGGTAGTGCGTGTATCTTCCATAGTGTTTGAGCTAGAGTCACAAAATTTGGTAGGTAGATAACTGGTAACGACCCCCCAAAAACTGCATCAAAGTTTTGGAGCCCCACCTACCCATACCGCCCCCAGCACCTACCTTTAACAAACTTTGAGCTACAGTCACTAAATTTGGAAGGAAGATACTTTTTTGGCATCCCCATCTGCACCAGACAGTCTTTGAGGCAGCGTACACCCCTGCCGTACCCGCACCCCATTGCAATCAGGTCTCTTTTAATTGGTTTTATTACTGGTATCGAGTATACCGCAGTTGGGTGCGTCCGGCCGCAACATTTCTACTTGTTTTTTTTTTGTCGTGCTGAAAGAAAACGAAGGGCGTTCAGGCATGAACATAAATAGTAATAAAATAAGACTAAAAACATGCCTTGTGCGCACTCAAGGTCAAGCAGGTAGACGAACTGAGAGTGCAAGGGACACATGTGTGTAACAATTGTCTCTAACGAAATGAGCGAAACACAAAATGTGTATGCAATAAATAGAATATTTTGAATGTCTTCGGCTTAGCCAAATTTTTCATTCCGCTTTACGCTTCATTCATTCTAATTCACTCCACTGAGTTATGAGTCGCAGCACACAACAAAATTAATTTCATTCAACTCATTGTGTGCCTCTAACTCACTCAATTCTACTCATTTCATAGCATTCAGCAAAACGTACGTTGTGAGTGAAGCCATGCAGCTCTCTAATATGTACCAATGCACTACTGAATACACTTTCGTAATTTATGTACATCTTTGCATAACTGTTAGAAAGTGTCATAGGGTACAAATTGGGAAGTTTATGTATGATCAGCAATAGCAAAATGATATTTGACTGCCTTGGAAGACAAAATCTTGTTTTCTTACTCAAGCTCAATAATGGGGGAAGAAAAATAGTTTTGTGGACAAGTGTTTGCAGAAGCCTAGTTTTTAGCTCAAGATACTTGGTTGGCTAGGTGCATATCAGTTGCTAGTGCATGTGTTTTGTGGGGTAGGACAGGTATCAAAAGGTCATAGAATCCGTAAAGCAGGCAAGAATCTTATTTAATGCAAAAATAACAAAATGGAATTAACTATTCTTTTCTTTTTTATGCTAATATATAGCAAGCAATCAGGTACAAACATGTGTTAACTCGTCGCTCGTGAGTTCTAACACTCATTAGTCTTTTTTTTTTTTTTGAATGTTTGTTTTCTACCAACTTAAATGACAGGCAGTATGTAATTGCAATTTATAAATGCCACATAATATTTTTGCGAATTTTGTCATACATACGGTTAGTTCGATTAAGTTCTAACAGTAAGTTGACTGGATTCAAAAAGTATCAAAAAGATAGCGCTATGTAATATGTTTTACAAAAAATTAAAATGTATGAAAGTTCAAATAATGTCTGAGATGAGTGTATTTGAATCCTAAACAGGACCACAATTGAGATTTGGCACCTCCTGATACAGACTTCACATCTACGCTACTAATATTCAACTATTTCCATTAATTCTGACGACATTTTATCCAACAATGTCATAAGCATTTTGGGGGAAATATAAAGACTACATGACTGAGGATGTTTGGAACCGAGCGAAACAAACGGTGTCCGAATAAAGATTTCACCAATGAGATGTGCAATGAAGCGTTATTACTTCTCAAAGATTTATGTATCTTGGCATGCCTTCGCCTGATCATCCAGCTACTGATTTAGTGAGCACTGATATAAAACGAGAAAAATAAATGAAGACGTTGACTTAGCTACAAATAATGAGCCATTACTGACAGTTGAGCAAGGAATTATTTAGAATCGAATAATGTTGGCTGTTTATGCATAAGAGGGTGGATTTTTTTAGATGCGCCGGGGGTGCCGGTTAAACATTTTAAGTGTCATTAAAGCTGCCTTCACACGGTCGGTTTTTTCTGTAGCTATTTTTTATCGACCGAAAATGTTCGCATTCACATTATTCGCATCGGTTAAATTGAAAATCCCATCACTTTTTGTGTTTACACAATCTGGTCACACTTCTCTATTTAATTCAACACAAACATATAAATAAATAACCTTAAAATGGATACAGGCGCAAACATATTAGAGGTTGTTTGTATTTTATCCGCGGTAGCTCAAGCTAAGAATGCTGTTTCTGTTTTTAAGTTTGATTACTTTATTTTTTGCCAACAATTACTAAAAAAACACCAAAAACGAATTTTTTACTTAAACATGTTAGTGGCACAAATTTAACCGACGCAAAAAAGAGCAAAAATAGAACACGTTCTATTTATCTCATTTTTGCGTCGGTTTTTGACCGGACCTTAAAAATGTTGTGTTCACACGAGAGCGCTGGCTATTTTAAAAATAAAAGCTACAGAAAAAGCGACCGTGTGATATGTACGTCAATTGCCATGTAAAATAATTTGTGTGTAAATTGCAAGCGGTAGACGTAGACACAAAAGTAGTGAATTCAGTATTAAAGACTTTTCATGTGCATATTAAATCCGTCCTTTCTACCGATATTTTATAAATGATTTCTAGATTTTGAAATTAGCAAACAGGGAATTCAAAATCTTGACAATATCTAAAATTTCTTCAAAAAAAAAAATATTAAATATTTATTTATAATTGTGCAAACTGTGTAAAAGTAAAGTTCTGTAAGTCTTTTAGTTGCTATCCAGTTGCTTTAACGTAGAGTACGTTATTTGGCAGGTTAGGGGTGCAATTTAAATGAAAATTTTTGCGACCACTCTCGCCGCGCTCATATTGATTTTTATAGTTTATACATACCCAAATGAAATCTCATTTATATAAGAGTTATTTGAATATGTTAGCTTTCGAACAGTATATGAAGTATAATATATGTAGATACATACAAAGTTTTTGAATCCATAACTAAATAAAGATTTAAGCGCAATACGTTTTTCATTATTTTTCATATTCGTGTTTTATGTGTACATATATTATCGATAAGTGCGAGCGGGCAAAGTAGCGATAGCAGATAGACTGTGCATATAGTTTAGTTTCAGTTGTCTTGCGCTCAGTGTCTTTCAAGGCAACCGGCGGGTCAACGCACTATGGGCATTTTGCGAAAAAACTCGCATTAATTAATTAATAGTTTGGAAACCACGGAAGATATTTTGATTTAGTTTTTTGTGTTAAGTTTGCAAGAACCTAAGGGTAGTCATTTCCATAAAATTTGCTTGTTATCGTTATATGTTTTCAACATATCCAGTCAAAATCTTATGATTTATTATTATTTTATATAACAATAACAAAATAAACAATTTTGAAAAAAATTAATAAGATCGGTCAACTATATATTTTTTACAAGAGATTTACATTAACAATGAGTTAATTAAAGGACATGTGAAAAATTAATAAATGAATTGTTTGGCAAAATGCCCCATAGTGCAGCGGTAACCAATAACGGTTAACAATTTGTGTGTTACAAAAGAATCAACAAAACTTCATTTCTCCTATCGTGTAAACTTTTGCTTTAATCAGTTTGATGCAATCAAACTTAGAATGGTAGTAAAAACTTTTTTTGAATTTTGTGCAATTGAATAGTAAAACATGAGATACTTCAATGTAATTTCTGTTTAATATGTTTGTTTATATTTTGGCAATAAGGAAGGGCGTTCACAATCAATAAAAAAAAGAAGTTGTATATAATTTAATAAACTAACACTTAAATCACTTATCAGTTGTGTAAGTAAATAATTAAAATATATTATCTATATATTAAATTAAATATTTTAGTTTTATTGACTACTATTGTATATTTGTACAAGGCAGCACGTGATTTGTTGGTTTATGTCTGTTTTCGACTATTTATGTATGTATGTGATTCGTGCCCCAAATATACATATATGTGTGTGTGCATTCACAAAAAATAAACCATTGCGTAAAATTCGCTACCAATATACAAAAACGAATAAAAATATAATAAGATGTATCCCAAAAGGCGCATAAATTTAACAAAACTTTTGCAAAACTTTCCTTTTTTATACTCGATACCGAAGGTAAAGAGTATATGGGGTTTGTGCAATGTCCGTCATGGTGTCTGTCCGTCCGTCCGCCTGTCCGTCCGTATGTTCGCAACTTTTTTCCACACCCTTCAAGTTAGAGACTTCAAACTTTGCAAATGTCTTTATCTATGGCATAGTAAATTAAAGTGTCAAGATTGGAGCTCTACGATAACTAGGGGGCTGGCAAATCGATAAACTCGATAACGCAAAATCAATAGATCCATCTATTTCGCAAGCCCTCACAGCTAGAACTACCAAATTTGGGGAGAAAATAGCTACTAACAATCCCCAAAAAACTGCATCAAAATTTTGGAGCCATTTAGCAAATTACCATATCTTCTACTATTTTTGTGCTAGACCCATCAAACTTGGTGCCAATATAGGTGTTGACAATCCCCAACCAAAGTCATAAGAACTTTGGATGCCACGCCCATCTATACTGCCCTATCCGCCCCAACGCTTCGCTAAAAAAGGTAGTGCGTGTATCTTCCATAGTGTTTGAGCTAGAGTCACAAAATTTGGTAGGTAGATAACTGGTAACGAACCCCCACAAACTGCATCAAAGTTTTGGAGCCCACCTACCCATTCCGCCCCCAGGCCCCCGCAGTTTGAAAACAGAAATGCTTATGTCTTTTAAAGTTTTTGAGTTAGAGCCACCAAATTTTTTGCCAAGATAGGTGATTACAACCCACAAATAAATGCATAAAACCTTTGGCTGCCACGCAAATTCATACTGCCCAAGCTGCCCCAAACCGCCCCAATGCTTCACTAAAAACGGGAATGCGTGTATTTTCCAAAGCGTAAAAACCAAGATTAACCAAATTTGGCATGAAAATAGCTATTAACGATCCCCAAAAAACTGCATAAAATTTTTGGAGCCCCCCCCCCCCCCGTTCCCGAGCCCCCTGTATTTTGAAATCAAAAACGCCTATATTTTCCACAGTTTTTGAACAAGAGCCGCCAAATTTGGTGCCAAGATTGGTGATGAAACAACCCAAAAAAATTTGGATGGCGCCCCCCACCCATACCGCCCATAGTCCCCCCTTCCACCATATTCTACTAACTTTGAGCTAGAGTCACCAAATTTGGTATGAGGATAGCAATTAACATCATAAATAGATCTGCAGCAAAACTTTGGAAGCCACGCCCCCCATACCAGCCCCCAGCCCCCCTACCACCATATTCTACTATTTTTGAGCTAGAGTCACCAAATTTGGTATGAGGATAGCAATTAACATCATAAATAGATCTGCAGCAAAACTTTGGACGCCATGCCCCCCCATACCAGCCCTCAGCCCCCTTTCACCATATTCTACTAACTTTGAGCTAGAGTCACCAAATTCGGTTTGAGGATAACTATTGACATGATACATAGATCTTCAGCAAAAATGTTGATGCAACGCCCTCATACCGCTCCCAGCCCCTACCTTTAACAAACTTTGAGCTAGAGTCACCAAATTTGAAAGGAAGATAACTTTTTGGCATCCCCATCTGCCCTAGACAATCTTTGAGGCAGCGTACACCCCTGCCGTATCCACACACCATTGCAATCAGGTATCTTTTAATCTGTTTTATTACTGGTAACGAGTATACCGCAGTCGGGTGCGTCCGACTGCAACGTTCCTACTTGTTTTTAGTGTAGTCGTTCTCCAATGTTTAAAAGTAAGCAATTTTTCATGGCATGAAAGCGGGTGTAGAATTGGAGCAAAGTTCATAAGCCTGACTAAGTAGTTTTTTTTACTTTTTTGGTGTGTTGTGGCATACAGCGAGTGATCTATTTAAATCGTCGTTTAAAAATCATTGAAAAAAAAAAAATGAAAGAAATTGCTGTTCCGTTAACGGGCTTGACGTCATTCAATGAAGCGGGTGATTCAAAACAACGGAAAATTGTGAATGAACAGTTAAGGCTAACCATATAGCGCTGCCCAACATTTTCACCAGTCACCTTCTGTTTATAAGTTCCTATAGTTCTATGCCAAATTTTATACGATAAGCTTGACTTTAAAAAATACTAAACTGAAGGTCACTGATGAGAATGCTTGGCAGCATTCGAAAAAGAGTTATCTGACTATCTAAAAGGTTTACTCTCAATTGTTCCAAATCACCATATTGATTTAACTACGTTCAGCACGTTAAGAGACTGCCTAGACAACCCGTAACTAGAAAACCCCACAATATTGCTAACAAATAATGCTTATGATTCGAACGGAAGAAAATCCATTGAGCACTTTGTTTATATATATTCGCAGTTTTTCATCAGTTCGTCCAAGCAATATTGTGTCGGCGTCAAGCGGACAACCAGGCATGACATTAAGTCCGTCAACTTGCGGCCTAGTGTCAACAGCACCGTTTAATGCTGTCTCAATTTCCTCATCTTCTACGTTGTCATCAACAGCCCATTCAACTCTTTCAGCTACTGGACCCAGTATAGCTTCATATAATCAAAAGACAGCACCCTGGCTAAAGTATGCAATTTTTTATCCAATTGATTTCAATATGACATTGTTTTTCTCTTGCAGCCCCTCAATGAAGTGTTCATCTGCTCCCCCTGTGTCGAGTGGAAATGCGCGTTCATTGACTATACCGCAATACTTTGCGGCAAATGGAAAAATTACACGGATTGCTGGAAATACAATTTCACCTCACACTATTGTCGGTGGGCATGTTCCCAGCGCCAACTATCAGCACACAATTTTTGCCACACCTCTTGCACCACCACATTCGTCTTCAGCTGCGCCCATTTCTATTGCAGCTATTAGTAGCAGCTCATTATCTCATTTGCCTCTAATGTCCCACACAACGGCTTTAATTGCGACGATGGCCACAGCGACAACAACTACATCATCCATCATTACAGTGGGTAATACACAATCGACTGTAGCAACGGTGTCTACTGCTGTTAATCCTACACCACATCCATTTTCTGCAGAATCTCTCTTCCAGCCAAGCAAAAGTACAAAAAATGCAGCTTTGGTGCTATATGATTGAAATCTGATTTATTTATTTCATGCTCTTTGCTCTATAGATGATCAGGCAGACTTGTTGCGAAGAGAACTTGACAGTCGCTTTTTGGATCGCTCTGGTTTGACCCAGCCTTCCCCATCGTCCTCGTCAACTTTTTTGCGACAAGAGTTACACCATCATCAGCATCAGCATACTCACCTGCATCAGCATCCGCATCTGTTATCAACGGCACCTATGTCTATTACATCCACTGTACCACCGCCAGCGCCGCCAACTTCAGCACAGATTTATCCACCAACATTGTTTAAAGACATTCCCAAAATCAACACAGTTGACCCGCAGTTTTATCGTGCAGGCGTCGGCCTTCCTCCTGGGTATGCGGGGTATAGTCCAGCAGGGCTTTTGCATGCTGGATTGGGTGGACCTACTCCGTTTATGCCACCTAACCATTTGACTTCATTCGCTCCAAAGGTAAGAAAATACCTCATAAGAAGATTAATAAGTTTTTCCTAAGTATGTCAGGCTTAAATATTCTTTAACTGCCCTACAATAAAATATTTGTTTTGCATGAATGTCATCTAGGTATTTCACATAAAGTTTTTAAATGTACTGTGGGTTATGCGTTTATACGCTTTGCTCAAACGACATCCCTTAATGAAAGAATTGTTTAGCAACATTGAGAGTGGGGCTTGGCAACAAAAAGATACGATTTTCTTTGTTCGTCAATTTAACAGGATAAACGAAAAAATTTCCATTTTATACCCTTATATCAAATTTTTTTGAACATCTGATATTTTGAATAAGTCAACAATGTTTTATAAAAATATTAGATGTATCGTTTTATTATTGTACGCTGAACACGATCCTTATCAGAATATGCGTATCACGTCAGTATTTTGAGAAAACTATGGTAACTAGATTTTTTTGATTACTTGTAGTATGTAGTGCCTGAAACAAGTACATTTGTTTAAACGAGTACGGATTTTGTTGTGTAGGTCCGATTTCTCAATGTCCGGTTAGCGTTACTTATCAACGTTTCGTCAAAATTTAGTTTCTCAATGCCCGTGTAGGGCTATCCCAGAAATAAATTTAACCGAGCCCTCAGCACCAAAAATATTCTAGTTAAAACACACTCAGAACCACAGTTACCCATTCTCTCTCAAAATTTAAATAAAAGTGCCGTTTAGTTGTGTGCGTGCATTATGTATTCAATGGAATGCGTTTAACATTTTGCTGCTGGCAAACGATAGCAAAATTAGTTCTTTTTATTCAATATTTAGAGAAACAACCGATTGTGACGGTCGAGTCGCGAAGCTATGCTGCTTGTGTGAATGTTTTTTATTTTGTTATTTTAGCGTGAATGTGTGCTGACATGTATGAACTAGAACCAGCCTCAATTTGTCGCAATCTTTTTATGACTTACTTTTCCTTATATTTCAGTCTCGTGTCAAACGTTGTAAGCGAAGCATCTCCGCGGACGTTTTTTGCATTCTGCTTTGTGAATTTGTACGAGACTTTTTAATATGCCTTCATGTTGCAGGCAAAAACAAGTAGAAACGTTGCAGTCGGACGCAGCCGACTGCGGTATACTAAACCGACAAAAAATGGACTGATTGCAAAGGGTGTACGCTGCTCAAAGATTGTCTAGTGCTGATGGGGATGCCAGCAGCTACCTTCCTCCCAAATTTGGTGAATCTAGCTCAAATTTTGTAAAGGGTGGTGGAAGGGGTGCTGGGGGTAGTATGGGTGGGTGTGGCATCCAAATTTTTTGGGTTTCTTCACCTATCTTGGCACAAAATTTGGTGGCTCTAGTTCAAAAGCTGTGAAAGATATAAGCATTTCTGTTTTTCAACTGTGGAAGATATAGGGGCTCCAGTTTTTGGGGGTCGTTGCCCGTTATCACTTACTATTGATTCACGCATTTTTTAAGAATTTTTTTGGTGGTCGTCATCATCTCTCGTGGCACCAAATTGGTGGCTTAAGCTCGAAAACTGAGGAGATATATGCGTTTCTGATTATAAGCTGCGGGGGGGTTGGGGGCTGAATGAATGGGCGTGGCTCCATAACTTTGATGCAGTTTATTTTGGGAGTTGCTAGCCTTCTTCCCCAATATTTTGTAGTTTTAGTTGTAAGGGCTTGCGAAATAGCTGGATTTATCGATTTTGCGTTATTGAGTATATCAATTTGCCAGCCCCCTAGTTATCGTAGAACTCCAATCTTGACACTTTAATTTACTATGCCATAGATAAAGACATTTGCAAAGTTTCAAGTATTTAGGGTGAAGGGTCTGGAAAAAAGTTGCGTTCGTGGACCGACTGCAAAATTTCATATACATATTCATCTGAGTATGATTGTATTGGTGTAGCGGCAGAGAATAACTGTAAAATACTAAGTCTTGCTAACGATGTGTCCAAGTTGGAATGGTAGTATAAACTTAATATGAACTTTGTGCAATTGAATAGCAAAACTTGAGGTTCATAACATAATTTCAGTTCTACATGTTTGTTTATATTCTAGTATTGTTTATTGTTTATATTCTAACATAAACAATATGTATGTATTAAAAGCATATATTAGAGTATTCATTGACAATTATAGAATATTGGTTCAAATGGTATTTTTTGTTTGTGCAATTTGTGCGTCACAACTACGACAAGCCATCACGTTGTTGTTTTGTTCAGTTTCCCTTTGCGTTCAGCGTGGATTAAAGGAGAGGCGGCGGGTCTGCGGACAGCAAGAACGGTATAAAGTTGTTGGTACATATTGTATGAAAGTCCTTTTGAAACATACATATGTTTCTTGCTGTGCCTGCTTATCGATGTTTTTGTTATTTTCGATATTTTTACTTCTGGAAGTTGAGTTGGCAAAATTGTTGCCTTGTGTCATAAAGCTGAAAACATGAAAGAGTATTTATGACTAGCAGTTAAAAAAACTGAAACTGGACTGTGTGTGTTCATGTATGCATATTCAGCACCATATATAAGTAAGCAACGAATTGAACGACGTTGTGACTCGCGGAGTAATGTTAAAATGAAGATGAATTTGGTTTTGGGCTTAAAATCAGTTGATTTTCAGAGGGCAACTACTTCGAATGTCCTGAAACTTCGAAATTAATTCTATATACTACATACACTGTTTATACGCGATACCGAAGGTAAAGAGTATATTGGGTTTGAGCAATGTCCGTCATGTCTGTCCGTCTGTCCGTAATTATGAACGCAACTTTTTTCCACACCCTTCAAATGCCTTGCAAATGTCCTTATCTATGGCATAGTAAATTAAAGTGTTAAGATTGGAGCTCTACGATAACTAGGGGGCTGGCAAATCGATAAACTCGATAACGCAAAAACGATAGATCCAGCTATATCGCAAGCCCTTACAGCTGGAACTACCAAATTTTGGGAGAAAATAGCTATTTACAATCCCCAAAAAACTGCATCAAAAATTTTGGAGCCACGCCCACCCATTCCGCCCCCAGCCCCCCCGGCAGTTTAAAAACAGAAATGCCCATATCTTCTACAGTTTTTGAGCTAGAGCCACCACATTTTGTGCCAAGATAGGTGATTACAACCCCCTAAAAATTGCACAAAAACTTTGGATGCCAACCCAATCCTTACTGCTCAAGCTGCCTCAAACCACCCCAATGCTTCACTATAAACGGGAATGCGTGTATCTTCCAAAGTGTTAAAGCTAGAGTCACCAAATTCAGGAGGAGGATAGCTGCAAACGATCCCCAAAAACTGCATCAAAGTTTTGGAGCAACGCCCTCCCCCCCCGTTCCCCAGCCCCCTGCATTTTGCAATCAAAAACGCCTATATTTTCCACATTTTTTTAACCAAGAGACGCCAAATTTGGTGCCAAGATTGGTGATGAAGAAACCCAAAAACTTTGGATGGCGCCCCCCACCCATACCGCCCCCAGCCCCCCTTCCACTATATTCTACTAACTTTGAGCTAGAGTCACCAAATTTGGTATGAGGATAGCAATTAACATCATAAATAGATCTGCAGCAAAACTTTGGACGCCACACCCCCCATACCAGCCCCAAGCCCCCCTTCCAACATATTCTACTAAGTTTGAGCTAGAGTCACCAAATTTGGTATGTGGATAGAAATTAACATCATAAATAGATCTGCAGCAAAACTTTGGACGCCATGCCCCCCCAAACCTGCCCTAGCCCCCCTTCCACCATATTCTACTAACTTTGAGCTAGAGTCACCAAATTTTGTATGAGGATAGCTATTGACATGATACACAGATCTTCAGCAAAAATTTTGATGCAACGCCCTCATACCGCTCCCAGCACCTATCTTTAACAAACTTTGAGCTAGAGTCACCAAATTTGAAAGGAAGATAACTTTTTGGCATCCCCATCTGCACCAGACAGTCTTTGAGGCAGCGTACACCCCTGCCGTATCCGCACCCCATTGCAATCAGGTATCTGTTAATCTGTTTTATTACTGGTATCGAGTATACCGCAGTCGGGTGCGTCCGACTGCAACGTTTCTACTTGTTTATTTTTCGTGGTGCAGACTTTGTTATGCCCATATAATCTAACATACAACTTCATTGCAATAGCCTTTTATTTGCTACTGTTTTTGACCAAAGACTGTCTACTATATAGACAATTGGCAGTAAAAGCTCTTCTCAGGGTGGTAGACCCCCCTTGTATGCTTCGCTCAAGTGTGAGCAGGCACGAGAGCCGATTTTTGTTTCACTATCCCTTGTGCTCAACGTTAGAGCCAAATGTTGACCAACAACCAATAATGTGGCTCCAAAATTTTTGATGCAGTCTTTTGAGGGTTGTTAATAGCTATCTTCTGCCTAAATTTGGGAGTCCTAGCTTTAAGAACACTAAGGGCCGATTTCTCAATGTCCGGTTAGCGTAACTATTCCAAGTTTAGTCAAAATTGAGTTTCTCAATGTTCGTTTAGGGCTTAGCGTGCGATAAACTTAACCGATGCCTGAGTGCCGGCTAACATTTACCGTTCGTTAAAGGGCCGATATAAATATCGCTAAAACCATCGTTAGGCAATTACCTGATTCAAGCCGTCACTTGCATTGTATATGTTTTATTATTATACAAAATATTTTGGTTTGACGTCACAAGAACATTAACTGCATGCTTCTCAGCAACCGAAACGTTTTTCTTACGTTGGCGCTTATATATTTTAGCCGCGCTCAATAAAGTTAATGTTTTAAGCATTTGTTTCGAATTTGGCGGTCACAAAACAAAAAATATACCACACCAAACAGGTGATTTCCTCGTAATTAGTTGGCAGCACCATCAGAGCGATAGTATCTGAACGAATAAGGTTAACTTTGCATTGAGAAAACCAAACTGATTTAGTACGAGCATTAAAGTTATGCCGAGATTAACTAACCTTACCTTGGCGCTTTAACTGTCTCGGCCATAGATAAAGATATGTGCAAAGTTTTAAATCTAGGTTGAAGGGTGTGGAAAAAAAAATACATGTGGCATTCAGGGACTGCCGCGGTAAAGCTATTGCATGGAATTTTGTATCAATTTATGCAATGAGTTGTTTGTTTTTGTTTTTTTTTTTTATATATTCTTTGACATTAATTCAAATTACACCTTTTGAGCTTGGTGCAAGAAAACAAATTTATTTATTTTTATTGAATAAATTAGAAGTTAATATTGTTAAAAATATTTTTTTTTATATTTATTATTTCAGTTATTATAGTTTTACAATACAATACAATACAATGTAGGCTATTCAGGAATTTATATCGTTGAAATTATAGGTTTATGGTAACTAAAATAGGAAACATAAGTTTGAGACTTGATATCCTCTAAATAGCTCGAAAATACTGGGTCAATGGTGGTCCCATATTTTGTTGTTGATTCTTTTGGATCATTATTCATTTGCAAGTTCAATTTCACCGAAAGAAAAGATGTCAATCCTTTGAAAAAAGTGATGAAATCGTAAAGTTAAATTTGATTATTAAATCAATTTACTTATCCACATACGATTTTTCTGCAATACTTTGACGCAATTTCCTTTGACGTTCAGCACTGCTTTTCTTTTTTAATTTTTTTTTTAAACTGTCTGACGCTGAGAATATGCCCTTTGACGTTCACAATTTTTACTTTTTAGCACTTTAAGATATTATACTCTATAAAAAGAAAAAAGCTCGGTACAAATAATGGGTATATATAATTAGTTATAAATAGTGTTATGTACCCACCAAACAAATTATTCGTTCAAAAAATTTGAACAAAAAGAACGATATTAAGAGTTTGATCATCGGATTTCGCGCGATATACATTAACATATATATATTAAAAATATCATATACATACATTTTCTCTGCGCGGCATTAATGTGTATTACCTACACAAAAATCATAGGTACTAGATACTACACGTGCTTGGTTTAATGGTTTCTATTAAACATATATATATATAAATATATATGTTTATAAATATATTCATTCTTCATTACATATATATATAATTAAAACCATTAAACCACATATATAAATATATATACATATAGATACATACATATTGAGAATTTAAATTAAGAATTTAAACCATATGTGTGTGTGTGTGTTTGTGTGTATAAAAGAGGCCACTTTTAAGATCGCTCGCTTTAATATCAAATTTGTGATAATAATTACAATAAAATGTATGTATGTATATTGAGTACTCACTCATTTTCTTTCACTATTTGTTCACCACTTTCTTCATTAACAAATGCACTTTGTTTATTCATATTTAAATCACTTTTTAACAAATTTTAATCGTGCAGCTATTCACCGTTATATACATGTGTATGCCTTTTCACAAATAGCTGTTGAGCTCCGATTTCGGAGCAGCGAGCTTCCTTCAGTCGTACCATACATGATGGAATAACATAAGGTGGTCCCGTCGGCAACAGCCATCCACTTATTGTATGCTTGCAATAAGTGCGAGTGAAATGAACAAAGTATACTAAGTGTCGTATTGAGTGTGAGTGAGGCGGCAATGTGATTGTTGATTAACCCTTAGCATGTCCGTAGGGTTTGAATATGGCATTTATAATAAAAGACGAGAAATTTTTTTAAAGTTTAATTTTTAATAGCTTGGGATTACCAATCAAACGCTGTTTTTGATTCTTAATGCAAATTTTTTTCTTTAGGTACTTAATTTTAAAATATATTCTTATTTTAAAGTAAAATGAAATAATAAATATATCCAGCTCTAGCCAGGCTGCACCCCAGGCTTTGTTCCCACAATTTTATTTTCATATTACATGAACAAGACTTAATCCCTCCACAACTTTGCAGCAAAATTTTCAATATTTCATATTAGTGCACGCTTAAGGGTTAATGAACAAGAAAAAAAATCGTCAAGAAGCAAACGTGCACTGAAATAAGTGTATACTTCGTACAACTTCGGCTGCCGACGGGACCACCTTACGCTCAGCCGAGCTATTCACTGTTGTTCATAGTTACACCTATGTATACATATATACATGTATAATAACATACCTACATGCATGTACCTACATGTTTACTTACGAGGCGCACATGCGGTAAGTGTGGCATTAAAAAGATATGATAGATACCTATGGACCTAAATAATTTCTCATAAACAGCTGTTTACGAATTCGTCAGATTTCGGAGCTGCGAGCTTCGTACAGTCAGTGTTATGCATTTTTGTAACGGAAAGTTTTGCGTTTCAGAATTTTTTGATTCGGTCCCCACCCAAAGCCTGCAATAAAAGCTATGCAATAGCTTAAAAGTTGCCTTCATACAGACGGACGGACATTGCTCAAAACCAAAATACTCTTTACCTTCGGTATCGAGTAAAAAAAGTCGAATTAATATAACAGGCAGCCGAACATACTTAATAATGTAGCTTCACTCTTAATAAAAAATTATGAAAAGTTTCGATTTAAAAATGCAATATTTTATTTTATTGTTTTGAAGTACAGTTGTTTCGCTATCGTTGTTACAATTCAAATAGCTGCCGCGGCTTGTCTCACAGTACCCCATTCGTTCGGACCAATTATCGAGCACTTTTTCTAGTGTTTGGAGCCGTATCTCGTCAATGGAATCACGAATGTTGGCCTTCAAATGGTCAATTGTCTCTGGATGGTGGACATAGCTCTTGGCTTTAACGGCGCCGAACAGGAAATAGTCCTACTGTGTTGAGTCGCAGCTTCTTGGCGGGCAATTGACATCACCATTTCGGCTGATTAAACGGCCATTGAACTTTTCGCACAAAAAGTCGATTGTGGCATGATATCTGTGACAAGTTGCACCATCCTGCTCAAACCAAATATTGTACACATCAATACCATCAAGAACGTGCACAAACTAATCCCCGCTCCACGATCCGCACCAAACAGTCACTCACAATGAATGCATTTGCTTTTCTAAGACATCGTGTGGGTTTTCCGAGCCCCAGAACCGGCCGTTTCACTTATTGACGTTTCCACCAAGATGAAAATGAGTTCCTCCGAAAAGATGATTTTTTATTCGCAAAATCGACATTTGCAATTTCTTCCAAATTGTGTTTGTTTTGGAAATAAATTTCCAATGTAATCCAACGCTGCTCAAACTTAAACTGATTTGTTTCGTTCAGCGGAGATAATTTGCTGAATTTTAAGAAAAAAAATGACATAAGTTTTGCCAGACTGGCCACCCTATTTTATAGTCGAAATGTGCAAAAACAATAATTTTTTAAGCAATGCATAGTTGCAACACATTTTTTCAATGCTTTGTCCTACCATCAATTAAAATAACTGCAAATGCTTTATTTAATGTTAAACGCAAAAATAAACATCAATGTATTTGACATTAACTTAAGTAATATATCCGTATGGCATAGGGTGACCACCTATACATATGTCATTACAACTACGTAAAATTATTATTATTTATTAATTATGTTAACTTACTTATTATTGTACTTCTCCACAATGCCTATTTTTTCAATACACTAATATTCTTTTTGTCCATCAATTCTTTATAAAAGTTCAAACAACCCATGTCTACAAAATTTAATTGAACAATCATTAAGTTTTCAACATTCTCCACCAGTAACCTATTTCTTTCGTCTGACCACTGCGAATTTATTAACGAAAAAAAAAAAAAGAATTCTGCTATTTTCAATGCTTCCGACTCGGAAGTTCCGAGTAACAGCTCGAGTTTACGTTTGCTGCAAAGAACTGTACCAGCTTATCTGCGGCACCTTTCTCAAAAAACGTCTTCACTTGTCGTGACAAAAACTTCTTCAAGTTGGCAACTTGGTCGAACAAGAGTGAATCGTCTATCGAAATGTTTTTCTCAAAAAATTATTCAACACACTTCGCTACAATTTCATCATACGAAAAGTTCGCGTCGTCTAGTTGCAGCCATTTAAAAATCCGTTACTCATCGAAACAATAGAAAACCGGGACAATTTCGTGTCGGGTCGGGACACCGGGACATTACCTGCAAAAGCGGGACATGTCCCGGAATTCCAGGACGGATGGCAACCCTAGTATGGCATATAGTCACTTTTTCCTTTTATCCATTAACGATAAACATGCTGTTAAATTACTTAACTTTGAGTATTTGCGTATACAAAATATAAAATTAAGTAATTCATGAAGGGTATGCTTGCCACTTTTCTTAACGAGTTCTCTGCTTATTTGTTACTTAGAAGCAGAATCTGTCGTGAACGACCGTTTTGCATTGTTATACCCAATTCACACTAGGGCACCTAACATCAAACATCACACCACTAAAAAACTTTTCATTCACAACGAAAATGTATGCAAAGTATACGCAAGTGAAAGCCAAATAAATCATGGCGGGCCACGAGAAAGGTAAGTCAAATGCAAATTATATACGGTATTTTTTTAATAATATTTCTGAATTTGGTAAGCAGAAACATAGCAATTAGGACACTTTGGCCGCCCGAAAAGGAGACTAGACTTGTGGCCAACGGAAAAATACACTCGTCTACCAGGCGGTGGCTAAGAAGTTGCAGGCGCTGAATAGCAGCATCCAGTGGACTGACGTCCGCGCAAAAATATAATGTTTAAAAGTTACATACATGAACACACACAGTCAAATTTCAGTTTTTCAACTGCTAGACATAAATGCTCTTTCATGTTTTCAGCTTTATGACACAAGGCAAGAATTTTGCCAACTCAACTTCCATACAGTAATGCAAAAATGTACACAAATTACGAAAGTGTATTCCGTAGTGCTTTGGTACATATGTAAATGTAAGCGCGAGTTTGGCGCCGACACAGAAGAAGGAAAAATATCGAAAATAACAAAAACATCGATAAGCAGGCTCAGCAAGAAATATATGTATGTTTCAAACGCACTTGCATACAATATGTACCAACAACTTTTTACCGTTCTTGCTGTCCGCTGACCCGCCGCCACTCCTTTAATCGACGGGCCGCTGAACGCAAAGGGAAACTGAACAAAACAACAACTTGCTGGCTTGTCGTAGCTGTGACGCACAAATTACACAAAGAAAAAATACCCCTTGAACCAACATTCCATGATTCTCAATGAAAACTTTAATATATGATTTTAATGCTAGAATATAAACAAACATGTAGAACTGAAATTATATCTAAGAATCTCAAGTGTGCTTTTCAATTGCACAAAGTTCATATTAAGTTTATACTACCCTTCCAACTTGGACTGTATAAAGCAGATTGAGGCAAATCTCTAAAATTTGTATTTTACAGTTATTCTCTGCCGCTACACCAATAATTTTCAGTCGATCCACGACAGC
Source organism: Scaptomyza polygonia (assembly GCA_035044585.1). Taxonomy (NCBI): domain Eukaryota; kingdom Metazoa; phylum Arthropoda; class Insecta; order Diptera; family Drosophilidae; genus Scaptomyza; species Scaptomyza polygonia. The sequence goes on from JAWNNU010002196.1 coordinate 211,100, forward strand.
ACTTTAAATTTGTTCGTAGGTCGAGACCAGCGCAGCACGGCACGCTGCATTTGTTTGCATGTATTTAACTGGCAGAAATAGATACCCGTGCCTATAGATGTTAACACATCAAAAAGGCAGGACAGCATTGAAAAATTTACTCAAAACAGCGTTGCATTCCAAAACAGAATGTTGGAGTTAATGGAAAAAGAAAAACTAATGAGTGTTAGAACTGCGATGTGTTAACAGCCGTACATTTATTTATTTATTTATTTATTAATACTAGCTTAAAGTTTAGAAAAACTTAGGAGCTAGTGGGATGTTAGCATGGCTGCCTGGGCCTTCAGCTGTGGAGTATTTGGTATCTTATTGCTGCTTATTGCTATTGATTTATTGTTTTATTTACATGTGTGTGTGCTTAATTATTAATATTGTGAATTACAGTCTTATGTTAGGTATTTACAATTTGTGTAGGTATTTGGTATCGGGATGTGTGTATATCTTGTTGTTTTTATATTTTGTGGTAGAGGTTGGTTTTTTTTAAGAAATCTATTCTAAGTTTGATGTTGTCTATGGATGGGTTTGTTAGGATGTCTATTGGGTTTTTGTTTTGGAGAATATTTTTTCGGGCTTTTGTTAGGGATGGGCATTGCGTTAGGATGTGTTTGAGGTCTATTGGGGAATGGTTTTGGCAAAGGGGGCAGGTGTTGGTTATGTTTTTGTCTATGTAGTGTTGGTTTGTGATTTTTGTGTGTCCCAGTCGTAGTCTTATTAGTTTTATTTGTTCGAGTCTGGGTATTTCACTCTGGTTTAGGGTTTTGAGGATTTGCAGGATTTTTGTGTTGTTTGGATTAATGTTTTTGTACCAGTTTGATGTTGGGTATTTTTGTGGTATTAGTGTTTCTTTGAGGTGTTTGTTTATGTCTGTCATGTTTATATTGTTTGTGGTGATCAGTGGGAATTCCACTGCTTTTTTGGCGTGTGTGTCGGCGAACTCGTTGCCTTTTATGTTTATGTGGCTCGGGATCCATTTTAGTTTTACTTTATTTTGGGGTCCTGTGAGTAGTGTTCGTATAGTTTTTGGGTAGTAGCTGAGGTTGTCGATGTTTTGTATTGCTTTTAGGGATGATAGGGAGTCGGAGCATATGATCCATTTGCCGTTTTTTTGCAGTATTATGTTGAGTGCTTCCAGTATAGCTATTATTTCTGCTGTGAATATGGATGTGTAGGTTGGGAGGATCCCCCTTTTGATCAATGTGTCTTCAGTTGTGATGGAAAATTATGTGTTGTGGGTGGATTTAGACCCGTCGGTATAGGTGAATTGGTATTGGGTGTGACTTTGTTTGAATTCTTGAAAGTGTTTTTGGAATACTAAGGGGTTGGTGGTGCTTTTGGAGTATTGATGTAGGCTTATGTCTATAGTATTGGGATTGAGGTTCCAGGGGGGTCTGTTTGCTTTTATTATTTTGGTGGGTTGAAAAGGGATGTTGTGGGTGAGACAGATGTTAATTATTCTAGAGATGGCTGAGTTGATTTTTTTTTGCATGCTTGTGTATGTTGGGTTTGTTTATTATTGTGTGTATTGGTGAATGTTTGGAGAATATGAGGTTTTTGGATGCTTTGCTGGTAAGGAGGTTGAATCTATGGGTAATGTGGGGTAGGTTTGTTTCCGTCAGTAGGTTGTTGGTCGGTGTTGTCTTATATGCGCCAAGTGCTGTTCTAATTCCACTGTTAATTATTGTTTGTATTTTTTTTAAGTTGGTGTTGGGAGTGTTTCCGTAGAATATTAGGCCGAAGTCAATTTTTGATAGGACTAGTGTTGTGAAGGTGGAGATGAGGGTGGACGTGTTGCAATTGAATTTTGGGGATGCAAGGCATTTTATAATGTTTAATCTTTTGTGGAGGTTTAAGGCTATTTTATCGATATGGGTGTCCCATTTGTATTTTTGATTTATGTGAAGTCCTAGGATTCGGATATTTGTGACTTTGGGTATTGTGTAGTTGTGTGTTGCTATTTGTGCCGTGCAGTTGTGTTTTCGGCAGATATGTATGTGTTTGCAGAATGGAGTGTACTCCTACTCTATCGAAGGCTTTAGAAAAGTCTAAAGATATGATAGAGCTGTGACGTTTTTTCGAGAGGGAGCCGGTTATCAGATGGTCTACGTAAAGTAGACTGTCTGTAACCGATTTTCCCTGTTTGAATCCCATTTGGTGTTGGTGAATGAGGTTGTTGGCGGTAACAAACCACCAAATTCTTTTGGCTATTATTTTGTCCAGTAGTTTACTGGTGCATGGGTTGAGGGAGATAGGTCTGTATGCGTTGATGGATGTTTTGTCGGAGTTTGGTTTTATTATTGGTATTGTAAGACTAGTTTTGTAGGTTTGTGGGAGATAGTTTTGAAGGATATTGTTAAAGTGGTTAAGGAGTCTTAGTTTGAGGGAGGGTGAGGAGTTTTTGATCATGGGGTATGATATGCGATCTTCACCGGGTGTTTTGCCTTTGAGTTTGGATAGTGCGGCTTCCATTTCGATCATGGTGATTTTTGTTTCTATCATTAGGGCTGTTGGTGAGGGGCTGTTGTTAGTTGGGGTGTATATTGTTGAGTATTTTGATATGGAAAATTCAGGTGAGAACTTTGAGTCGCTGGACTCATTTTCCCAGTGTTGGGCGAAGGTGTTGGCTATTTCTTGTTTGGCTGTGCTGTTTTGGTGGTTATGTGGGACTTTAATGGTGTGTATGGCTTTGGAAGGGTTTAGTCCGCAGAATTTTCTGATGTTGGACCATATTTTTGAGGTGGGGGTGTTTGGAATAATGTCTCCTGTGAATTGTACTGTAGATTTTTGTTTTGATAGTTTGATTTCCCTTTTGAGGCGGGCGCCCGCGGGCGTTGGCTTTTCTGAATGCTATTATGTTTGTTTGGCTTATGTTTCTTTTGAGGTTTTGCCATGCTTTGTTTTTTTCTTTTTTAGGTCTGCCAGTGTGTTGTTCCACCAGGGGACATTGTTTGGGCGATTTGAGCTGTATGTTTGGGGTATGGTGTGATGTGCTGACTGGATTATTATTTTATTGATGTTGGCTGTTTCTTTGTTAATGTTGGTTGATGTGTTAATTTTTGTGTTTAAATGGTTTGTGAGGTAGCAGAATTTCTGCCAGTTGGCTTTGTTTAGGTTGAATTTTGGTTTCTTTGGGTCTGGGGTGTATTGTTGGAAAATTGTAATTAGTATTGGGAAATGGTCGCTTCCGTTTAGGTCGTCAGTTATTTTCCATGTGATGTCTGTAATGATGTCTGGTGTGCAGAAAGTGAGGTCAATGTGGGTAAATGTGTTATGTGTTGAGAAGTGTGTAGGTGATTTGTCGTTGAGCAGAGTGAAGTTCGAGTTTTTTATAAATGATGCGAGTGTATTTCCTTTTTTGTTATTTTTTGTTGATCCCCATAGTTGGTGCCAACTGTTAAAGTCGCCTAATAAGAGGGTGTTTTGGTTTTGGTGGAATACATTGTTGAGATTTGCCAGGTTGAAGTTTTGTTTGGGTGGGATGTAGGCTGAGGTTATTTTTATTTTTTTTTTGGATGAGACTTCCACGCAGATGGCGTCAAAATCGTTTGGTAGGGGTAAAGTTTTTATTTTTAGGGAGTTGTGGGTGAGTATTGCTACACCACCGTAGTGTTGGGATATATTGAGGGAGTGTAGTGAGTAGTTTATGGGTATAGGAATGTTTGTTGTGGATTTTAGGTGGGTTTCTTGTAGTGCTATTATGTTTGTATGCATTTTAGAGACATTGTATTGGATGTGGTCTAGGTATAGTAATAAATGGATAGGATATGTGTTGGGTAGTTTGCAGTGAGATTGGTTTTTAATGTAACTTTATGTATGTTTTTTTATTTTTTTATTTTGGGTTTCTTATTCTTAACATTCGTCGTCGTCCGACATAGGTTCGAGGTGGTTGGATTCGTTTTGTGAATTTTTGTTTTTGATTTCGTTTTCTATTGCTTTTTTTAAGGTTTCTTGTTTTTTAATTGCAGCTCTTGTTCTTACCGATGTTTTGAGCGGCAATAGTTTTGCTGGGTTAGTTTTTGTAGTTGTTGGTGTTGTTTTTTGTGATAATTCTGTTGGAGGCTTCGTTTGTTTTAGTTGTTCGTCTGAGAGTAGGTCGTCGTAGCGAGTGAGTAGCCGAGCGTAGGTTGATGTTCCGTGTTGGTGTCTCTCTTTGTATAGTTCGTTTGCGCGCTTGCGGTCGACTCTTTGTGTGGTGATGATAGCTTGCACTTCTTTTTCTCTTAGAAAAATTGGGCATGCTCTGTCGAATGATGAGTGTTCGGCGTTGTTGTTGTTGGCTGATTTGCAGTTAATGCAGGTTTTTTTTGCGTTGCAGTATTCGTTCTGGTCTTTGTTTAGGTGTGCTTCTTGTGCACAGAATGGGCAAATTTTTGGGCTTTTGCATATGGTTTGTGAGTGTCCGTAGCGCATGCAGTTGTTGCAGCGGAGTGGTAGCGGTATGAATGGTTTCAGGGTAACCCTTTCATATCCTATATTGATGGTCTCGGGTGGTGTAGGGGATGCGAAGGTCAGTATGATCAGTTCAGTTTCGATCATGTTGGCGTTTTGCTTTTTCAATCTTTTCTTTACCTCGCTCACATTTTGTCGCCTGAGTTCTCTTAGGATTTCTTCTTCTGCTATTCCTCTGAGGTCATTGGAGTACATTACTGCCTTTGTGGATTTGAGCAAACGTTGTCGATCACTTTTTTTATTAGGAAGGGTGAAACGTTTGTTAAGTTCTCAGTGCTATCCTTACGTGTCATAACAAGGTATTTGGGTCCGATTGATGATGATTGGAGGTGCTTTGTTTTGTCGAACATGATTTGGTCATTGGCGGGTTGACTTCTGCGGTCCGGCGGCTCGTTCATCGTGATCGGGTGCTTTTGCACCAGTAGCGATGTGGTGGCTGTGCTGGATCTACTTAGGTTTGGTTTTGTTTGTTGTGGATGAGTTGAGTTAAGTGTTGTTGTGGTTGTTTTTGTTTTTACTGTGGTTAATTGTTGTTGAGGGTAGTTAGAAACACGTCTATGTTGAACGAAAGCGAGAGTCGAACTGATTTTGGTTGTTTTAAGTTAGAACTTCTAACTCAACAAAACCACCTGCTGCTGACTTCTGTTATTTCTTTCATCACATTTAACTACGATTAAAACACACCAACAAAGAAACATACCAACAAATAAATACAGGAGAAGTGTTTGCAGAAGACTGTTTAGTTTTGCAATAAATAAGTTTCTTGGATATGAACGATATCTTGCCTGCCTTACGTATTCTATGACCTTTTGATACCTGTCCTACCCCACAAAACACTTGGACTAGCAAATGATATGCACTTAGCCAATCAAGTATCTTGAGCTAAAAACTAGGCTTCTGCAAGCACTTGTCCACAAAACTATTTTTCTTCCCTCATTATTGCGCTTGAGTAAAATAAAACAACAAGATTTTGTCTTCCAAGGCAGTCAAATTTCAGTTTTGCTATTGCTGATCATACATACTCTTCCCAATTTTTACCCTATGACACTTTCTAACAACCATTGGCATACAGTTATGCAAAGATGTACACAAATTACGAAAGTGTATTCAGTAGTGCATTGGATTTCAAACGCACTTTCATACAATATGTACCAACAACTTTTTACCGTTTTTGCTGTCCGCTGACCCGCCGCCTCTCCTTTAATCCACGCTGAACGCAAAGGGAAACTGAACAAAACAACAACGTGATGGCTTGTCGTAGTTGTGACGCACAAATTGCACAAACAAAAAATACCATTTGAACCAATATTCAATAACTGTCAATGAATACTCTAATATATGATTTTAATACATACATATTGTTTATGTTAGAATATAAACAATAAACAATACTAGAATATAAACAAACATGTAGAACTGAAATTATGTTATGAACCTCAAGTTTTGCTATTCAATTGCTCAAAGTTCATATTAAGTTTATACTACCCTTCCAACTTAGACACATCGTTAGCAAGACTTTGTATTTTACAGCTACACCAATACAATCATACTCAGATGAATAAGTTTATGAAATTTTGCAGTCGGTCCACGACGGCACTCTTAATTTGTTCGTCGGTCGAGCATGTTACAGCGCGGCACGCTGCATTGTTTGCATGTATTATCAAATGGCAGAAATGGGTACCCGTGCCTATAGATGTTAACAGATCAATAATAAATCAGTTATTTAGTAATGTTAGTATTGTTCGTTTTTAGAAGAAGCCAGTCTTTAAGACTGATAAACCTTGAATATTAAAATAAATGGTTAAAAATTTTAAATTGGTATTGGTATTTATTTATTAAATTAATTTTTTGTTTTTAATTGTTAGTCATTGAGCTAGCAATGGTTGATCTGACTTGCTTCGGAGGAGATTCGAAGTTAGAGGCATGGTTGGTTTGATCCGGCTGTATTCGGCTATTAATATTTTCAGCATCGTGCCAATTTGAATTTTTTCCGCTATTATGATTGTTTAAAATACTATCCAAAATGCAGCTGCACATTATTAGAACTGCATTGTGTTTTGGGTGGCTGTCAAGACCTTGATGTTAGATGTTGCAATGTGAACAAGAATTTCACATCTTCTCATCGTTCCCCGTATTTTGCAATAATGTGAATTGGCTATTATCTACTTGTGACTAAAAAAAAAAAACAGCTGTTTTCTATCGATTATTTTGTATCAGTATCAGCATTATCATTAACTATTTACACAAAGAATCTACATACAAACCTGAATTAAAATTTGAATTTAGCGAAATAAAAAGGCAGATATTTATGAATTGCTCTTTGAATTAAACTATAATAATCTCATCATACATATATGTATATTAATTTATACTTTCTTATATTTCTTGTAAATCTTATTCTACTGAGAGATCATTCTCCAGCTCAAATTTTCTTATGCTATTATTGTTATTTTCTGTTTTCTCCTCCAATTTCATCCGACGCTCTCCCATATTTTTCATCCATTCAAACTTCGGCGTCTCTAATATTAACTCCCGTTCACGGAATTCTGTTCGTTTTTCGTCCATTTCCGTCAATTTTTATACTCAGTACCGAAGGTAAAGAGTATTTTGGGTTTGTGCAATGTCCGTCATGGTGTCTGTCCGCCTGTATGAACGCAACATTTTTCCACACCCTTCAAGCTAGAGACTTGAAACTCTGTTTTTTTATTGGTGTAGCCGGCCGTTGTTGTCAGTCTCTTAAAAAACTTAGGTGACTCAGGAGCAGCATCTTGAGTGTCCAATGTTGTATTGAAGTTAGCTTCTTCCAAAACAGAACACATTTTGTTTATTTTATCTGCAAAATATAAAAAATTGCCATGGAAAATACCTGCTGCCCTGTTAAAATGCGGTATTTTCAGTTTTTGTTATACATTTTACAGCACTATTTGATAAACTCTTGAATAATATTTGCGTAAAATATAACTCAATAATTTTGTGAGCATCGTCTGGGTTAGTTAAGTTTGCTCGGCAGTACAGTTTGTTGTTAGAGAAATAAGCAATAAGCAGACAACCTGTTAGGCAAAGTGGCGTAAATACCTTAATGGATTACCATTTCTTAAGAACAATTTTCCATATGCATTGATGATATACCAATATCATCTTATTAGAAAAGCCCGCGTGCACTTTCTTCTACATTGTCACCTTAAAATTGAAAATAAATCCATTTGATAAAAATTAGCACAAAACAATTGTCATGGTATTATTTTTGAAGAAGTATAAAAATATTGCAAGACAAAGATAAATATAACGAAAGATTTCGTAGTCTTAGAACGGTGGGAAAATAGCAAGAAATATTAGCCCCAATTGACCAACTGCAGGAGAAGCTTTTCTATATAAAAAACGAAGCCGATTCTATTTTATTATGTGTAGATGAAATTAGTGCTTTATTTTTAAAGTTTCGCAAGCGTTTTGTCTTCAGGTCAAAGGTTGACGCTGATGCGCTGGTAAACTTACAGTTCTATCAATAAGCATTATAAACTTATACCGGTTTAACACTCTGCAACTAGTTACATGCATTTTTTAGTTTGTATGCAAGCGAAGTGATACGACCAAGCAGTGGATCTTTAATAGAGCAATCTGGTCTACGCTTATTACGATTACATGGCTGCAAGGTTGTAACTTTGATAGTAATTTGAAATACGGCTATGTTTTGTGAATATTGAAAGTGAAAACTAGTAAAATGACTCCAGCCGAGAAATTTCGAAAAAGAGATAACATGAAGCCTTTATCTTGACTAAAAAATACCCGGATTCCTGGTTTGAAGTTAAATATTTAAGTAGTTTTAAAAATAACGGAAGTGGGAAGATTAATTCGAAAAAAAAACTTGTCCTGCCTATCTCAAGTTGCTATAATTATGAAGATCGACGCGTTCATATTTAAAGACAGGTGGACATGGCTATATTGACTCGGCTGCGTATGCTGACCAAGAGTATATATATTAAATGGAGTCCTGTCTGTAACATGCCTTTGCACAAAGCCGTTATACATTAGGTTTTCCCATTGCATTGGTTCAGACTTTAAAAATTTGCAGAATCACAATAAATTAAGTGGTTGAAAGATAGCAACTGATACCAAAAAATATCTTCATTACAAATTTGGAAGCCACGCCCACCCATACCGCCCCCAGCCGTCGTTCCCCCATTTTTTACAAATTCAAAACAAGTCACAAAACTTGATAGGAAAATATCTGGTGGCATCCACATCTGCCTCAGACAATCTTTAAGGAACCATACACCCCTGTTGAATCCTTACCGCTTTGCAATCCGGCCTATTTTTACCGGTTTTATTACAGGTACCTAGTATACCGCATTCGGTTGCGACCGACTGCAACGTTTCTACTTTTTTTTATTATTTTTTTTTTATCGTAATCCGCTTTTCAGATAGCTATTTGTCCACGTTGACTAGATAAAAAGATCTTTGCATACAAAATATGAACTCTTATTTGACTCTCGGACTCCTTTCGTATTATATTTATCTTATTTATTATGATTTTTTTTTTTATTCTTAGAAAACTGGACGTTGGAATGCTATGCATGTGCGCATTGCGTGGGAAATTTACTATCACCAAAACAAACAATGCTCTGAAAAATCAGTTGCTGGCACAAGTTTATGCAGCAGTAGTAGCAGTGTTATTCCAGGGACTTCTTTAGTATCTGGCAACGCAGTCACAATAAGTAATTCAGGTGTCGGTGGAGGTATTGGATTACCTGCAAACAATACCGCAGGTTCAGTGTCTAATAGCAGTGTTGTGGCGACACCCGGATCTGCAACTGCACTTGGGATGAAGCGATCCCCAGCGTTGACCTTAAGTTCAACGTCACCGCATTTATTGCATCGGTCAGGTGAATTGACGTCAGCTACGGCGTACACAAGAATGCCATTTGAAGCTTCACCTCTCGCTGCAAGTTTTATTGGGGCACCACCCAGTCATATCGGTAAGTTTGTCATGAAAATTGACTATCTTTAACCCAATTATGTGTCTTTGTATTTGTAATTGGGCAGGTACAGCGGTTTCCCCATTTGGCCGATACGTAGGTTCATTTGGATTTGCTGGACTTACGCATTTTGGGCGCGATATTTCATTAGGTGGACATTTGGATGCATGGAGGTAAGGGAATCTAAATATTATATTTTAAGCATTTAAGAGCAAAAAAAGACTAGTGTCGAAAGCTTTACTAGGAAATACCCTGAACTCTGAGTAAAGTTGCACGCTCTACGATATTTTCCATATTGCTTAACCGATGTAGACAAAATTTCGACTGATCAAAATTAACGACGATTTTTAATAAATAAACAAATCTTGAAAATGTTTAGTGTTACTGTTTGCGCTGACTTATCTATATTAAAAAGGGCGGACCTTTCAATCATTTAAACCAAATCGATCTTCCATTGACTTTATACAACTTTTTCCAAATCTGGTCCTCAGCCCTCGCTATAAGATCGGTGAGATCATACAAACAAACAGACGGCTGGAAATGGCTATACTAAATTGGCTGTTGATACTTATTCTGCTCGGAGACGATTAAAAATTCCAACAGAGTTGGGACTGACATCATATTTTTTTAAGCAGATCCTTGACGGATGGTACCAGCTTAATTTGATACCAAGCTAGCAATTAAAGTTCACCAAAGATCCTTATTAAACTACTTTTGAAGGCTGCGCAAACCCCTGGTGCCTCAAAGTTCTGATTTGCATGCAGAGTTTTCTTGTGTGCTTAAAACGAACATTCAGTTCGAATCACTCTAGCTTGATTCGTGCATGATTGGGTTGCATCGAACGATTTGTTAAAGCAACATAGAATGATCAAAAATTCTTATCGTAATCAGGTTGCTCACAATGATGCTGTCCGATAGTGATCGGGCGGCCCGAACCTGTAGTGCACTTGATAAAAACTTGGCGTTAACTTTTCTTAATCGGTGGCGTAACTTGCATAATTATGTAGGGCGATAGTTTTAACCGATAGTTTCTTAATATTTTACATTTTAAACATTACACATTAAAAACTTAGTTTTTTTCGTTATAAGATTTTGAAATAAACTAAATTATATGCTTTTGTTAATTTTATGCATCGCAACTTAGTTCCTCAAATAACACAAATATGTAGGCACACAATTATTTTTTTAGGTGCTGCTTGTAATATGCTTTGAGCTGCTTTACGCATAATTATACACACAGTGACTCACATTTTTCAAAGCAATTCTCGATCTGATTTGTTTTACGCACAATCTATTCAATCACAACTTGTTCGAAATCTGAGTTTTTATGCTTCGTTCGGGTCGATCGACGTTTTATGTACAATCATCTTACCCGAACCTAAACAGATTCATGCCAACTGAAAGAACTCGTTTCTTATTGTCTATGTATTTGATCTTCCATGTTGTTGCGAAGCGCTGTGTTTTTTGTGATCAGATTTAAGCGAAGTCAAAGACCGTCATTCATGAATTTAAATTGTTATGAGTATTTAATTAAAGTTTTACATATTTTTGAACTGTTCAAAAAATACTATATACCACGCCAAAATATATATAATATGTACTTGAAAACAAAATATACTATTGATGTTTGTAAAGAATCTTTTGTTTATTAAAGTTGGAGTTTTGTGTTTAATTAAATGCATTTGTTATGAATTTCTTTAACTTGTTCATAAATTTTCAAATCATAATAGATGAGACTGTTTCAGAAATGATATACAATTGCCACGCACACATTTAAAAGTGCAGCATATGCATTCATGAACACACACAGCCAAATATCAATATTCAAACGCTGGTCTTTAAAACTCTTTCACGTTTTCAGTTGTATGACACTAGCCAATAATTTTGCCATCTCAACTTCCATACAGTTATGCAAAATTGCACACAAATTCCGAAAGTTTATTCAGTAGTTCAGGAGTGCATTTGTGTCGACCTCGACAAGCAGGCCCGGCAAGCAACGAAAAAAACGCATACAGACCCAATTACAAATTTTTTTTACAGTTATTGGTTGTTGGTCAACATTTGGCTCGAACGTTGAGCGCAGGGGATAGTGAAACAAAATCTGGTCTCGCGCCTGCTCGCACTTGTGCAAAGCACACAAGGGGTCTACCACCGGCACCTTGAGACGCGAAACCTCTTAAAGCTCTTGTTAGCAATTGCAGTCTCGATCATACTCCAAGCAGCTACCTAGTGTGAACGCAAGGTTTTTCGTCACAATCGAAGCTGGAAACTTGAAAATTTGCAATCTTTGTCCATAAGAATAATAATAATAATAACAATAAAAAGAGTGACAACATTTTTTGACGGCGCGTAGCTATCTTCTGCCTTTAAAACTGGAATCGCCTTCCCTCGCATTATAGCTAGAGCACATTTGGGCATTTTTGGTGTTAAACTGCGGGGGGCTGGGGGCGGCATGGGTGGGCGTGGCTTCAAAATTTTTGATGAAGTTTTTTGGATTTGGTAGTTCTAGCTGTTAGGGCGTGTGAAATAGCTGGCTTTATCGATATTGAAGTATCGAATTTATCGATTTGCCGGCTCCCTAGTTACCGTAGAACGCCAATCATAACACTTTATCTTACACGGCCATAGATAAAGACATTTGCAAAGTTTTAAGTCTCTAGCTTGAAGGGTGTGGAAAAAAGTTGCGTTCATACAGACGGACAGACGGACAGACACCATGACGGACATTGCACAAACCCAATATACTCTTTACCTTCGGTATCGAGTATAAAAACTGATAATAAGCGAACTGATTGCAATGGAGTGCGGATACGGCAGGGGTGTACGCTGCCTCAAAGATTGTCTGATGGAGATGAGGATGCCAAAAAGCTCTCTTCCTTCCAAATTTTGTGACTCTAACCATAGACAGTCTAAGATATAGACTGTGCAATTCGCATGAAAAGTTTTTTTTCAGGGTGCCGGTGTTAGACCCCTTGAATGCTTCGCACAAATGTGAGCAGGCGCGATAGCAGATTGTTGATGTGTTAACATCTATAGGCACGGGTACCCATTCCTGCCATTTGATAATACATGCAAACAATGCAGCTTGCCGCTCTGCAAAAAGGGCAAATTCAGCGTGCCGAGCTCGTTCGACGAATAAATTTAGCGTGCTGTCGTAGACCGACTGCAAAATTTCATATACATATTCATCTGAGTATGATTGTATTGGTGTAGCGGCAGAGAATAGCTGTAAAATACAAAATCTTGCTAACGATGCGATGTGTCCAAGTTGGAAGGGTAGTATAAACGTAATATCAAGTTTGTACAATTGAATAGCAAAACTTGAGGTTCATAACATAATTTCAGTTCTACATGTTTGTTTATATTCTAGTATTGTTTATTGTTTATATTCTAACATAAACAATATATGTATTAAAATCAAAAATTAGAGTTTTCATTGACAGTTATTGAATATTGATTCAATGGGTATTTTTTCTTTGTGCAAAAAGTTGTTGGTACATATTGTATGAAAGTGCGTTTGAAACATATGTATATAGTTCTTGCTGTGCCTGCTTATCGAGGTTATTTTATTTTGTTATTTTGTTATTTTTTATATTTTTCCTTTTTCTGTGTCGGCGGTAAACGCGCGCTTACATTTGCATATGTACCAATGCACTACTGAATACACTTTCGTAATTTGTGTACATCTTTGCATAACTGTATGCCAATGATTGCTAGAAAGTGTCATAGGGTAAAAATTGGGAAGAGTATGTATGATCAGCAATAGCAAAACTGATATTTGACTGCCTTGGAAGACAAAATCTTGTTGATTTATTTTACTCACGCGCAATGATGGGGGAAGAAAAATAGTTTTGTTTACAAGTGCTTGCAGAAGCCTAGTTTTTAGCTCAAGATACTTGGTTGGCTTGGTGCATATCAGTTGCTAGTCCAAGTGTTTTGTGGGGTAGGACAGGTATCATAAGGTCATATAATACGCAAGGCAGGCAAGATATCGTTCATATCCAAGAAACTTATTTATTGCAAAACTAAACAGTCTTCTGCAAATACTTCTCCTGTATTTTTTATTTGTTGGTGTGTTTCTTTGTTTGTGTGTTTTAATCGTAGTTAAATGTTATGAAATAACAGAAGTCAGCAGCAGGTGGTTTTTTTGAGTTAGAAGTTCTAACTTAAAACAACCAAATCAACAATAACGACTTCTCTCTCTTTTTGTCTTCCAAAGCAGTCAAATATCACTTATGCTGCTGCTCATCATACATACTCTTCCCAGTTTTTCCTTTATGACACTTTCTAACAGCCCTTGCTATAATACAATAATGCAAAGATGTACACAAATTACGAAAGAGTATTCAGCGATGCATTTGTAAAGGTCAGTTGCCGAAAACTCGGAATAAAGTAAAGTAGAATAAAAAAAATAGACAGAGAAACTGGAGAAAGGAAAAATAAATTCAATAAACTATTCTTTTCTTTTTTATGCTAATATATAGCAATCAAACAGGTACAAATGGCTGTTAACACATCGCTCGTGAGTTCTAACACTCATTAGTTTTTTTTTGTTTTACTATTCCTTGCGCTCATCGTTCGGGCCAAATGTTGACCAACAACCAATAACTGTAAAAACTTTTTGTATTTCGTTTGTTTCGTTGCTTGCCGGGCCTGCCTGTCGAAGTTTTTGATATTGTTGATATTTTCCCTTTTATTGTATCGGCGGCAAACTACATCGACACAAATGCACTACTGAACTATTGAATACACTTTCGAAATTTGTGTGCAATTTTGCATAACTGTATGGAAGTGGAGTTGGCAAAATTATTGGCTAGTTTTATTTTTGGATGATTTATTAAGTGTAGAACCTGTACAAACATAAAAGTACCTTAACAACACATGGAAGAAAATGAAAAATAAAACCAAACCCCATAATGTAGTATGAGGATTATTGGGTATTGGAGTCTTATTGACGTCCAATTGTCTTGGCAAAGCCAAGCCGTTTAAGTCGCCTTAGAGGGCGAGCAGGGAGTAGTTGTCTTGCAAGTAGGCTGCGGTGTCTTAGCAATCTGTCACTGTATCGTGTGTCTACAAATCTGCTCTTCCACTGTATGCAGATTAAGGTCTCTGTGAAGTGTAGAACCGCTTACGTACCAGGGACAGCCTGTGATCTGTCTTAGTACCCGATTTTGCAGCACCTGTATACGTTTATAATTTGATTTGGCTGCGATCGACCAAATCTGTATTCCATAAAGCCATATTGGAACAATACAGTGGGTATACACAGCTGTTTTGCACCTAAGCGGCATGGTGCTCCTTTTATTGATTAGCCAATGCAGTTGCTGTATTCGGTGTCCACATTTTTTTACTGTGGCCTTAAGATGTGGCCCGAAAGTAAGGCGCTTGTCGAGGGTGATGCCAAGATATTTTGCTTGAGATGGCTGGTCAAGGGTAACTCCCTCGAGCTGAATGGCAGGGGTATTCATCACTAGCCTTTTTAGTGTGAAACAGGTGTTGGTTGTTTTCAGCGGATTGACCTTCAGATTCCATCTTTTGCACCAAACTGCAAGAGTGTCAACGTAACCCTGTAGTCCATTAGCAGCTTCTACGCAACAGCTGGAGTTGTATATGACTGCGATGTCATCTGCATAAGTTGCAATAAGAGCCTTAGAGGGAGCTATCATGTTTTGACAGCTGGGCCTGGGTATATCGGCAGTATACAGCGAATAGAGCAGCGGTCCGAGAAAACTGCCCTGTGGGACTACAGCTCTCATGAGGTAGTTCGTCGAATATGTGTCCCTTACTTTGACCTTAAACTCTCGTCCTTCAAGATATGTCCTTAGCAGGCCATAGTACGGTGCAGGTAAGAGGTCTTTAATTTTGCACAATAGGCCAACATGCCAGACTTTGTCAAAGGCCTGCTGCATATCAATAAAAACTGCGTTCGAGTACTCCTGGTCGTCAAACGCCTGCAAGATGTGTTTTACCAATCTGTGAACTTGTTCGATAGTGCCATGTCCTCCTCGGAAGCCAAATTGATGATCTGGCAATATACTGCATTGGCTTATAATTACAGTAATCCTATTGGCAATAAGCCTCTCCCATACTTTAGACAGGGAGGGTAAAAGACTTATTGGGCGATATGACTCAGGTTCAGCTTCTGGCTTACCTGGCTGTGAATCATCAAAATCGCAGCCAATTTCCACTGCTTTGGGAACTTTTGTACTCTAATAATAGCATTAAATATCAATGCAATATAAAGTAAAGCTCTTGTAGGCAAGGCCTTCAACGTAGCGTGGCAAATTTTATCAATACCTGGAGCTATATTTTTCGGCAGTAATTGGATGACTTCAGCTATTTCTGCAATCCTTATTGGGTTATAAGGCAAAGACTGCAATGGGGTCTGCAGATTCTCATGAGTCTGTCTTGTCTGCTCTGCCGTAGCAAAAGGTCTAAAGGGTTGTCGTTTAAGGGCGGGGTAGGTTTTTTCGGCGAAAGCAACAATATAATTTTATTAAATTTTATTACATATTATTGCACAACTTTTGAAGTATGTCACAAAAAATTTTAAAAGAAAAATGTTAATAAATAAGCCGGTGACGGTGAATCTCCAGAGGTGCCTTGAAAAAAAGTGGTTTTGCGGTGTACATTATAACTCGTTACCGGATTATCTAAAACAAAAAAATTGATATGCATTTTAAAGGTGATGTATTTCTCGAGGTAATCAGCAAGAGTTTTTTTTTTTTTCTATTTTTTACAGCACTTCGAAGTGAAAAACGCGATTTTAGTTAAAAAAAATCGCGGTTAATTTGTGAAGAAAGATGAAAAAAAAACTTTTGCTGATTACCCGTTGATTTATGTGAAGAAGTAATGTTCAAATTTTCAAAAGGATCGGTTCAGTAGATTTTGAGTTCTGATGTTGACAAACTTCAAAAAAGAAGTTTTTGGGAAAATCGATTTAAAGTTTTTCATTCAAATATGTACAAGGTCAGTTTGCATCTTTTGAAAGACACATAGACGGAGAAAGGGCAAGGCCAAGGCTCTTGAGAACGAATTGCTCTTCGTCGAAGGCGCCTTTTTGTTTTGATTAGCTCTCTGGCCTCTCTTGTAAGAACAATGCCATAGCTAATTGGACGAAGCTCAGTAACAGGTGGCGTTGAAGCTGCAGCAGGTCTACATATATTCTCAGTAAGAATATCAACTGCATTTTCGATGTCTTCTCTAGAGTCCAGAGTCGAATTTAATTCAAATGATCCTTCGAGGTTTTGTCTGAATGCGATTAGGTCAGTTCGGCTGGTGATTAGTCGAGAGCTTGGTCTGATATTAACTCCATCCATTTGTAGTTTCACAAGAAGCGCTATGTGATCGGAGTCTAAATCCCAGTTTTGACATATGTTTGCTCTAGAATCCGGTATCCCATGGTAAATTGCAAAATCAATGCATGTTGCTGTGTGGCTTGCTACATAAGGGTATCTGGTTGGTGAACCAGTAGCAAGTATATTAGCCCCTCTGGCTGTAATGGCTTCGACTAGTTCTCGACCTCTGGGTGAATTATAGGTGTCTCCCCACATCCAATGTCGCGCGTTCCAGTCACCTCCAACCAGATATCTTTGACCGCAAGAAGCGAGTATATCAGTAAAGTGCCTTACTTCGATTCTATTTCTTGGTGGACAGTATATAGCACTTACTTCCATGTCCCCCAAACTTGTGGCGACTTTTATTGAAGACATCTGAATTGTTCGTGTTTCAATAACTCTTTGTGGGAAATGATTAAGAGAACTCCTCACTAAAACTGCCGCCCCTCCGTGGCCATGATTGTGACGTGATGGTTTGTACGCTGGATAGAATGTATATCCATATATTTTTACAGTTTCTCCTCGGTTGAGTCTTATCTCAGTTAAGAGAAGGATGTCAACGCTGTTGTTGTGCGCGAAGTGCTCAACTTCTCTAGCTTTACCCGAAATGCCATTGACATTCCAGATAAGGATCTTGAGTGCATTCATTGTGAGGCTGGAGCGTTGTTTTGGAGCTGGGGAGTTAAATTATCCCCAGTCCATAGCTTAATTGAGTTGGCCATTTCAAAAACCATATTTTCAAGCCGCTCAAGTCGTTGACTGTTCTGCTTGTTTTGCTGTTGTTGTTCCTGTTTCTGCTGCTGTAGCCACAAAAGGAATTGCTGCTGCTGCTGTTGCTGGAGCTGCTGCTGCCACATCATAAATTGGTGTTGCTGTTGTTCTAATATTGTGTGGACGTCAAGCATATGCTGTTGTTGTGAAGTGTTTTCGCTTGATTTTGGTAAGGGAAGTTTCGCTTGGAACTCATGTAGACGGCGCTGGGCAGGTGCATTTCCGTTTCTTACTATAGAGGCGTACGATATGTTACTAGTGACTCCAGTAGTGCTAGGCATTTGTTGTGTTCGTTGCTGTTGAACTTGCTGTAGATATTTTTGTTGTGGCTGTTGTCGTGAAGTTTGGTTTCTGCCTTTACTAGTCTGGCTAGTCGGCAAGGGTTGACGCTGTTGCTTCTTGGGAGGGCCCATTGATCTACGAAGGTATTCCTGATACCACTGGCAGCCTTTGTAGCTTGCCATGTGATTTCCTCCACAGTGCATACAGGTAGGTGGTTGATCTAGGGAACGTTGACATTGCTTGGTTTCATGGTTTTCACCACATCGAGCACAGTGGGGATGACGACGGCAGTATTTGGAAGTGTGTCCATAATCCTGGCATCGTATGCATTGGGCGATTTCCGAGGTTTTTCGCATCCTTTCTACTCTCACTCTTTGTCGGCAAAGTGTTGTGATATCATATATATCATTAATTTTAGCACATGGCTTTATATTGATGAAAAATATGTTGAGTTTTTCATCTCTGTTAGTCCTTGATCTTGGATTATGTACCTCAAGAGCATCAAAGCCAATATTTTTGAAACCGGCCTTAATTTCGTTGGTTAATGTGCTATGATGAAGACCCTTAACCACTATTCTGTGAGGCCTTTCTTGCTTCATTTGGTATGTATGAAATTCGATTCCTATTTTATCAAAATGATCAACAATAGCTCTATAAGTATTACAGTCTTTGGGGAATATTCTAGCTGTTTCTCCTTGGTTAACTTTGACTGATACGTTATCTAGACTAGTGACCTCCAAAATAATTTCAAAGAGATCGTTAAGGTTAGTAATACTAATAACTATTTGTGGTGGCTTTGCATTATTGTTGAGCCGATTATAAGTACGAGATTCATTCTGCTGCGATCTGGTTTCTGTGACATTGGTGTCCATATCTTCATTAGAAATATTCAGTTGAGCAGTTGCAGAAGAGCTAATAGAGCCTTCATATGTATTTTTTGAACTTTCCACAACATACCTGTCACTGGCTAAGTCCATGTCCATATCTAAAATAGCAAACCTGTTGCTAGAGTTTGCTTTGCTGGTTGATGCTGGTGATTCCAACACCGGTTCTTTGTTCACCCTTTTAGAGCTAGTAATGGGTGAGTATGGTTTCTTCCGTTTTAGCATCAGATGTTTTTGGCCATCCTTCAATCTTGATGCAGCTCCTCTGACTGTTACAGAAGCAGTGTCCGTGGAGTTATCCATGTTAACGCTGGAGCCCACACTGCTAATTGCAGCAATTGCCGCAGTTGAGATGGGGTTTATATTAGCCATTGTGTATGTGGTGCTGCTGGTGGCACTAGCAAGAGTAGATGATGGCTCGCTGACCGCTTTTCTCAGTGCAATGCCAAGAGTCTCTTTGTTTTTGTACATTGCTGCCGGCTTAATGTGCTGTTTTGAAACAAGTCCGGAGGTAATAGCATGAGTGTTCATGTAAAGTAGCTACTGACGCTACTCTGTCAATAACAGCGGTGGGGCGCCCGATAAGCCCAACGGGCTAAGTAAAAATATTCAACGCTTTATTCCTAATAATAGCAGATGAATTGCTTAAGCCGACACTGCACAAAACAGAGTCCAAAATGCCGAGAAATGTGCAAACGTAGCACAGTAAAAAGTTTATGTTGTTATCGAAAAAATATTTATTTTGTAAAAACTTTTTTGAAAAATATTCAGATGTTGCCTGTATAGTTGACAACTATCGACTCTCATTGTTAATTAAATTATTTATAGTTAATGTAGATAATATGGTGGTGCTGTAGAGCTGGACCCGTTGTTGACTTCTGTGTAGTTTTCCTGCGAAGCTTTGTTGTGGGCAGCTATTATAATAGCTTTTTTTTGTTGGTTTTTGTCTTTGCTATCAGAGTAGTTTTTATTTTGGTTTTTGTCTTGTTTTTATTTTAAAGCATACTTTTAAATTGTCTTTTTATTATAGCATACTTTCAAGCGGTATTTTAAAAACAATGTTTTTTAATTTTTAGTATACTTTTAGGTGATATATTTTCAATTGTTTTTATTAGTTTTCACAACTGATTGTAGTGTTTTATTTCTTTTCACTTCATTTTACTCGCTGCGTTGGCTGGAGCATTAGTTTGATTGTACTGTTTTAATGTTTTTTTTTTTTTTTTTCACGGTATAATAATTTTATAATTATTATGTTGCTGACAGTAGGATGAAACAACTCTACTGGCTTATCGGTAGGCAGTCAAAAATGAAACTTAGTGTTAAGTTACAAGTTTACAAGGCCATTCTCAGGCCCATCTGGTCTTATGGCATCCAGCTGTGGGGGACCGCGAGCATGAGCAATCGGATGTTGATCCAGCGGTTTCAGAACAAAGCACTCCGAGTTATATCAGGTGCCCACGTGTACCATGACAACGCCACTATTCACGGCCAACTACGCATGCCAATGGTCAAGGAGGTCATCTCAAAGTTAAGTGTCAGCTACATTGCCAGACTACACAATCACCCCAGCAATCTAGCTCATTCACTCCTTGACAATAGTCTTACCACCAGAAGACTCCAGAGGACCCACCCGCTTGACCTCCCACACCTGGTTGACGTCTGATCCTCCCCCCACACTAGCTCCTGATTCCCCCAATGATTCCTTAACTTAAACTTAATTACTGCCAAGTTTCAAGCCATATTATTTAATTATTGCCCACACGGGCAGATCTTAAATAAAATCAAACTGAACCCCAAAAAAAAAAAAAAAAAAAAATTTTGTAACGAAACGTTTTACTTGTACTCGCGGCGATGGCTGGAGTGTTAGTTTGATTGCACTGTTTTATTGTTTTTTTTCACAATATAATAATTTTATAATTATTATGGAGCTGAAGGCCTCGACGCTAGCGCTCGTTCCATATAATTAATTAGAATATTATTATTATCAATAATGTATTATAGTTAATTTTAAAATAAATAAAAATAAATAATTATTATTTTTTAATGAAACGTTTAACTTTTACTCGCGGCGATGGCTGGAGTGTTAGTTCGATTGTACTGTTTTATTGCAAACAGTTCACAATATAATAATTTTATAATTATTATGTTTTAACGAAACATAACTATAACTCGCGGCGTTGGCTGGAGCGTTAGTTTGTTACGGAGTTTTGTGGTTGGGCGCCAATTATAACAAAGTTAATTCCGTTATTGTATTTTATTATAAATCCGTTTGGATTAGCAACACAGATCCGTTTGGATCGATACAAGGTTCTTACAAAACTGTTTGTTGAATACAATTCTAAGCATAACCTAAGCTACAACTGCTGGCAGCGATGCGGCAGAATGCTGACCGTGCGCCTCGTGACACTCCAACGGCCACTTGGCGTACGGATCATATTGCCCTGTTGATGGATGCAACTTTGTTGCTTATGTTGAACTCCAAACCGCTGAGTGGCGCAACTCTTTTGCACGCGCATCCGGCTGGCCCATGCCCGCCTAAGTGGTGTTAACTTGCACAACAACTTTGCTAAAGATCATAACAGCATCAAATGCAAAGTTTATGGTTCTATAAGCCTCACTCAAACAGACATTAATTTTAATGTTTATATATTGTTTATTACGTAAGGTTAGACCGGCTAATCCAGGGGAGTGTCACATATAGACCGCTAAAGGGTCCTTAGTTTCGCCGGTGGTTGCAGATGATTCGGACTATTTCGGTGTGTTTGCCCTTCGGGATAACGCTAGAAGCTTTTTAAGTTTTGCTTGCTGGCTTCTTCGAGCGAAGCTAGAAAGGGGCTAAGGAAGCTGCAAAGGAGGTGCCCTAGCGTTTCCTTGACACCTGGATCCTTGCATTTTCTGCTAAGCCTAGTCTTTTCGCATGTACTGCGACTAGGCAGTGGCCTTTCAAAAGACCCATTTGCCTTCGGTAGTCCTGTCTTTGTAATAGAAGTTATTGCGTTAGTTTGTCGCCGTAGGACTTGCACATTATTTGGAGATCCTGCTGAATCCCATGCCTGTGCTTCCATGTGAGAGAGGCGCATTCGCAGGGAGATAGGGACTTCTGCCGTATCACTTTTTAGTCTCGTTGCACCCTGCTTACCCAAAGTGTCTGCTATCTCGTTGCCCTCGAAGCCCTGGTGGCTTGGAATCCAATAGATGCGCATTTTTTTTTAAGGTGCTCAGTGCATCTAGCGTCTCCCTGCTCGACAGGACATTCCATCGGTAATAGGTGTATCTTCTAAAGTGTTTGAGCTAGAAACACCAAATTTATTTATTTATTTATTTATTTATTTATTTATTTATTTATTGTCACCGCTTGATGAAGCCAAGAACGGTAATAGGTGTATCTTCTAAAGTGTTTGAGCTAGAAACGCCAAATTTAGTAGGTAGTAACTGTTAAAGACCCCCAAAAAACTGCATCAAAGTTTTGGAGCCAAGCCAAGCCAAACTTGAATGACGCCACCCACCCCCCACCCACCATATTCTACTAACGTTGAGCTAGAGTCACCAAATTTGGTTGGAGGATAGCAATTGACATCATAAATAGATCTGCTGCAAAAATTTTGGTGTCACTCCCCCCATATCGCCCCCAGCTTCCCTTTCACCATATTTTACTAGCTTTGAGCTAGAGTCACCAAATTCGGTATGAGGATAGCAATTGATAGATACTCAGATCTTTGGCAAGAATTTGGAGGCCACGCCCTCATAGTGCCCCCAGCCACCCCTTTCCCCACCGATAACAAACTTTGAGCTAGAGTCACCAAACTTGAAAGGAAGACAACTTATGGCATCCCATCTGCACCAGACAATCTTTGAGGCAGCGGACACCTTTTTTCGGTTTTATTACAGGTAACGAGTATACCGCAGTCGGTTGCGTCCGACTGCAACGTGTCTACTTGTTTAATTTCAATGCATTACAGTACGTACAAACTTTGTCCTTGGTTCCAATACTGATTGCTAGATGAGACTCGAGGTCGTGATCTGGATTAGAATCGAAAGCCAATCTATTGAAAGTTTAAAACTGAAGTGCACGGCTTACATGTTGTTGTGTTTGTGCATTCACATTTTGTAGTTCAGGATTGTGTGTTGATCAAAGTTCTTATTGTAATCGTACAGATTCCGGATAACCCGGCCCGGCCCGGTAAGGTCCGAAAAAGCCCGACAAAATGATGAAAAAAATATGATTAGATTTAAGCTTTTGATTATTTTAGGTATTGGAAACGGCATTTATTGCATTATAAATGTTAATCGATAGTACTATCGATATGCTTATAGTTTTTTGCTAGATTGTTCACCACTTATTAAGCGTTCAGCAGTGAACTTTTTTACCAAGTGTACATGAATAAACATGTATGTATTAGTTTCGGACCAGGCCTCCGTGAAAAAAAGTCGTGCCGGTTCGGGTCTTTTAAAAAAGAGTTTCGGGCTCGTGCGGGACCGGGCCTCAGGAATCACGCCCGCGCCCACCTCTAGTTCTAACGGTTATTGTTCTTCGTTTTCATTAGCACGTGACTGTGTCGTTCGAATATCAAATATGAATATCTACTGCCATAGATAAATTAGATCAACTCACTATTGAAAAAATTCACAAATTACGCCAAAAATTGGTCATAGCAACTCAGAAACCATTCCTGGCTCATGCAAATTATAACAAAGTTAATTCCGTTATTGTATTTTATTATAAATCCGTTTGGATTAGCAACACAGATCCGTTTGGATCGATACAAGGTTCTTACAAAACTGTTTGTTGAATACAATTCTAAGCATAACCTAAGCTACAACTGCTGGCAGCGATGCGGGCAGCGATGCGGCAGAATGCTGACCGTGCGCCTCGTGACATTCCAACGGCCACTTGGCGTACGGATCATATTGCCCTGTTGATGGATGCAACTTTGTTGCTTATGTTGAACTCCAAACCGCTGAGTGGCGCAACTCTTTTGCACGCGCATCCGGCTGGCCCATGCCCGCCTAAGTGGTGTTAACTCCTCCCTCTGTTAAGTTAAGAGCGTCCTCGGTCTTTCCAGCGACTGTTTTTAGGTTTTTTATGATGGTGTTTCGCTCTCGTTGTTTGATGCGTTGTTGGATCTTGTACGTGAGCATCAATAAACCGAAGACAACTGCCAGTGTGATCGCGCAGCTCCATATGGGCCCGTATGTCAATGTGGATTTTAATTGACCAATGTGTTGCAAATTCACTAGGCTCATTTCGTGGAGGAAGGGTAAGCTTAGGTGTTCCCGATGCATTGTTACGTTGATTTGGGTGACGGCTGAGACTACCGGTTTTTTCCTAAGGACACCATAATTGTTGATGTATCGAGTTCCGTTGATTATGACGTCGTCATCGAAATTTACTAGGTAGGTTCCCGAGATAGATGATGATGGGCCCGAGTAACCTGAGATGTTTACAGTTGCCTTGTTGATGATAATTGCACCATCGTCTATTACCATTAACTTATCCAGATGTCCGGGTCGGGTACTGCAGTGTGCAAGAGTTCCAGCTATCAGTTGTTGCGCACAGCTAGAAGATTTTAAGTTCCTGCAGAATGTTGTGCCTATTGATGCGTTACATTCACCGACTGTAAATATAACTGTACCGCAATCCGCTACGATGTTAGTCTTCTCAAAATCCAAAACCTTACCGGATCGTTGAACAGGAAATAAATTTATTTTTTTACATACTAACTTAGGTATAGGATATTTAATTAAAAAATACAAAATATCGTTACTTTGAAAAGCCTTAATACTAGCAACTTCTAATAAATCGGTTACGCTAATATTAGTGAAGTGCTTAAGTGTCATCTCCTTGATATCTATGTTGTCTAACATTACTGGGTTGATCAGGTTTATTTTAGAGAGGGTTACGGTAAGAATTAAATTTTGTAAATCTGATATAATCATTCTATTTTTTGCTAAGATTGTTTCGTACAAATGATCTATGTCAATTCCTTCTATCTTGTTAATTGAATTGACGATTTCTGTGAGTTCGTTGAGTCTAGTCTGAAATTTATTGTTTAATTCGATCTGTAAGTTTTGTGAATCTGATATTTGTGATTGCCTGAACTTAATTTGTTCCCAGTCGTCAAAGTCAGGAGTCCCTGCTATAACCTTTAGTGCGGTCCCTAAGAGGTTAATGCTACGAGGGTTTCTATGGTTTACCTTAAGCGTTGCTATTAGCGTCTCGATATGTCCGAGGTCAGTGAGTAGCACATTACGTATGTGGTCTTGTTTAAACAGTTCCAGGGTCCGTCTGGTTTCGTCTGCGTACGTCTCGTATGATGTCACGTTCGTTGTGTGTCCGAGGTAACCGTACTCGTCCCAAATGGTAACGTCGCCGTCTATTACTGGTATGTAGTCCGAAAGTGTGTAGTTAGTCAGTTTAACAGTTGCGGTCGTAAAAGTCGTCATTATAAGTACTGCCAATGTTGATGTTAATCTAAAATAAGAGAATGATATTTTTTATATTAATTGTTATTTTCTTATTTCCTAATATTGTCCTTATGGACCACCCTCCCTTTTATTAAGACTGTTGATCCTAAATCTGCTTCTATTATGCCTTCTACGCATAATGGGGTCAGCTTATTACCTAAGCGTTTGTTTGACTTTATCCAAACTTTATCTCCTACCAAGTATTCCTTATTTTCTCGACTTTTATTTTCCTGTGTCATTTTTTTAAACTGTGCCTTTTCAAGTTTATCCCTTATCTGTATTCCTGTTTCACTGTTGTTTGACCAAATAACATCGACTGGTTTCATTGCAGTCACTGAATGTATGGTTTTATTATATTCAATTGTTGAGAGTAGAATCAGGTCGACGGTGTCGTCTATGTGTTTGTCAAGTTTCATGCAGCGCGCAATTTCTGCTAAAGTGCTGTGAAACCGTTCAACTTGACCGTTCGAAACACTATGTGAGGGCGGCGTATTTGCTATTTGAATGCGAAATTTTGATAACAGAGATTTTACCGTCTCAGAATTCAAGGACTTTTCGTTATCGCAATAAATAGTGTTTATTCTGGGAAAGATATTTACGAGCTGCAAGATTGGATTTTTTATGTCCACAATTGCTCTCGAGCAAATTGGCTGTGTCACGGCAAACTTTGAAAATTTGTCAACACACGTTAGGAAGTACTTCTGATCGGTAGAAAATACATCAATGTGTAGGCGTTCTCCTATATAGGTTGGAATTGGTGTTTCTCCTAACATCTGTTTCTTTGGATGTCGGTCGTATTTAGCCATAGAGCAAACTCTACAGTTTGCGACAACTTCCTTTGCCAGTTTGGACATGTTAGGGAAGAAATAGTCGTGCATTATTTGTTTTACATTTTCTTGCGCCGCACGATGTGCTCTATTGTGCTCAATTGTTACTATTTCTCTTTGTTCTGTTTTGTCCGGGATATCTGTCACAACATACTTAGAGTATCTAAATGTTGTTGATGGAAAAAGTTCGATCAAGTTGTGTTGGATAAAAGCAAGGATCGGTAGTTCGCAATGGATTCCATTGACGACTCCCGTGTTAACTACGTCCCGTAGTATTTGAATAAGATTGTTTCGATCCGTAATCCCAATAATATGTCTTGTTTTGTTCTGAAAGAGTATGAATGCTCTAACAGAAGGGGAGTTAGTTTCCTCGATTATTATTTGGTTCCTAAAACAATTTACTGGTTTATCAGTGGTTTCGATTGTATAGGTCAGGGATTCTTCACTGTGAACTGTAGCCATGTCTGAACATTGCGAATCAGAGTCCAGAGCATTCACGTTTTGACGTGACAATGCATCAGCAACATAATTTTCTCTGCCAGGTTTGTAAATAATATTGGCATTATGTTCGTCGATAAAAGCTTTCCAGCGTTTTATCTTTGCGTTGGGGTTTTTCTCTGACACTGCATATGTCAGAGGTTGATGGTCTGTAAAAATATTGAGGTTTCGTACACCATACAAATAATTCCGAAGATTTTTTAAGGCCCATACAATTGCCAAAAGTTCTCGCTCATTTGTCGCAAGATTTTGTTCATTGCCACGAAGTGCTCGTGAAATGAGAGTTATGGGACGACCTTCCTGGGATAGGACTGCCCCAATGCCGTATCCCGAAGCATCTGTTGTTAAATCAAAGGGTTTTTTAAAGTCTGGATATCTCAAAATGACATCCTCGGAGGCTAGTATATCCCTTAATTTACAGAACGCCTCGATTTGTTTTTGTGCTAGTTCTATAACTACTTTTCTTGACTGATTGGCACTTACTTTGCCATTGTCGCCTTTTAAGACGTCCGTTAGGGGTCTGGCGGTATCAGCGAATCCCTTAATGAAACACCTATAATAGTTTGCTAATCCCAAGAATGATTTAAGGGCAAACAGGGTTTTTGGGATTTGAAAGTTCTTGATAGCTTGAACTTTTTCTGGTGTAGTTTGAATTCCACCTCTGGACACATTGAATCCCAGATATTCCACGCTTTTTTTGAAGAACTTGGACTTTTCCTGAGACACTCTCATGTTAGCATCTTCGAGGCGTTTTAAAACCCAATTGATGTGTTTAACATGGTCCTCTTTATTTGCAGAATAAATTATCACATCATCAACATAGACATGACAAGTTTTTCCTATTTCATCTCGAAGGACATCATCGATAGCCCTCTGAAATGTGCTCGGTGCGTTTTTCAGACCGAATGGGAGCCTACAAAACTCGTACTTTCCATTGTTTACAGAAAACGCGGTTTTTTCCCTGTCTCTTTCTGCCAGCTCTATCTGGTGAAAGCCTGATTTAAGGTCCAGTGTTGTAAAATACTGGGCCTCACCCATGTTTGCTAATATAACTGAAATATTAGGAAGTGGGTATTTGTCGTTCACCGTTTTTTCATTCAGTTTCCTGAAGTCGATGACCATCCTCTTTTTTCTGTGTCCGAGCTCATCAACACCTTTTTTATCAACAACCCAGATGGGATTATTGTAAGGCGATCTTGATTGTCGGATGATGCCATTTTCGAGAAGTTGTTTAACTTCTGAATTGACAAAATCAGCTACGCCCATGGGATATGGGTATAACTTTGAGTACACTGGCACATCGTCTGTTCGAATGGTAGCCACAGTGTTGATATTATAAGGTAGGGACTCATTTGGGTCCGCAAACGCATTTGATCTATTTTTGATCATTTTGTCAAAAGATTCTTTTATAGGTAAAGGCACGTCTGAATCGTTGACCTGGGTGTAATTTACATGTGGGCATGTTTTAAAATTGAGCGACTTGGTGCCGCCCTTAAACCTAATGATACTGTTATTTAAATCAAGCTGAGCATTAACTTGCATAAGAAAATCAAGTCCCACTATACCATCAAAGTCTTTTAAAGTTGGTAGTATGAAGAAAAAGGATGTTTCATTGAACAATTTTATCGGGCATTTTTTTAAAATTTGTGTACCCCCATGAATAGATTTAACCTGGAAAGGCTTTTCAACTGATGTAACATTTCGTAGTTCGGACAAGGGTCTGATATAATTTTTTGATGCCCCGGTATCAATTAGAAGTTTAAGAACTAATCCTCCTACATTTTGTTCGATGAACGGGAGGAAGGACCTATTCCTAAAAAATTGCACGAATCGTTAGATACGTCATCTTCGAATGCTTGAGCATTTTCGTCGGCTTGAGACTGATAGTCATTATCGCCAATGCCTTGCTCTTGAGCTGAAAAATTTACATTCTGACTGCTTTGAGTTGAATTTGTTTTTTTATTAAAGTTAGTTTGTTGCCGAAAACGTGATGTAGACGGGTCAACTTCCATTGGTTCAGGGGCTCGAAATTGTTGGTTATTACCCTGGAACCTTTGTTTCGAGGAATTCGGTTGCGAGTTTCCTTGAAAATTTGCCTGGTTCGTATACCTGGGCTTGTTGTTACCCCCTTGAGATTTATTTTGTGGATTTTTTCCTTGATTGTTATTGTTTTCGTTAGTTTGGTAACGTGGGTGCTGGCGTTGGCCTGTGGGCTTCTGGTTTTTTTCCTCATTAGTTTTAGCAAAGCTTGCAGCAAATTGTAAATATTCATTGCAAACTTCAGCTTCTTGGGCTAAGGACAGAGCAGAAGGTAAATCTTCTGGTTGAGCGGAAAATACGACCGATTTAAGAGATTTCTTTAGGCCGGCAACAAAGGAATGTAATGCATCGTTCCTGAATTGCTCATTTAGGACAGCTGCCGCAGCAGAATCATGTGTCATTATTGTTTTATTAGTGAGAAGAGTCAGATTCTTCTCAACCTCGTCATAATATTCCAACAAGCTTAGTTCGCCTTGTCTAAGGGTACCTAGTTTTTGTAAAATGACGCGTATTGGCGTCTTATCGGCATATGTAAAGTCAAGTCTAGCTATAATTGCTTTGAAATTCAAAACCGTATTAAAATATGATAAAGTTGCGCTGGCAGCGCCTTTGATTTTGTTTCTTATTATGCCAAGTGCATGAAAATGTCTCGAACTGCCGTTATAAGGCTCAAAAACCTCATAGGCGAATGTTGCTGCTTCTCGCCAAGCAACATATTCGTCAATTTTGCCAGAAAACTCTGGTAGGGATTTAATTAAATCAAGGGGCTCATCGCATGCTACTCCTGGCACGATCTGTACTCTTTGGTACTCTATTATTTCTTTCTTTTTCAATTCCGTTTTTAGGGAATTTATTTCACTACGGAATAAACCCATCGCTTTATCTAATTTTTCGTCAAACCCCTTTTTTAAGTCTTCAGCCTGTGCTATTAATGCTGCATTAATCTGTTCTTCCATAGCTTTAACTACGTCCTGTGAAGTCATTGCGTTAGAAGATTTTGTTTCCTTATAAGAACTAATTAGTTCGTCTTCACTTTCTGTCGTTATTAAGTTTTCGTCCCTCCACATGAGTTAGTTATATTCAAAAATGTAAATACAAAATTCTCTACCCTGATCGATTCAGTAGCATAATTTGTCTCGTTTATTATTATTTTTTTATTTATTACATTTCACTTACATGATCTTCATTGTTAATTTTTCTTTTTCTTTCTTTTGATGATTTATTAAGTGTAGAACCTGTACAACATAAAAGTACCTTAACAACACATGGAGGTAACTGAAAAATAAAACCAAACCCCAAAGTTGTATGAGGATAACTAGGTATTGGAGTCTTATTGACGTCCAATTGTCTTAGCAAAGCCAAGCCGTTTAAGTCGCCTTAGAGGGCGAGCAGGGAGTAGTTGTCTTGCAAGTAGGCTGCGGTGTCTTAGCAACCTGTCACTGTATCTGCTCGTGTGTCTACAAATCTGCTCTTCCACTGTGTGCAGATTAAGGTCTCTGTGAAGTGTAGAACCGCGTACGTACCAGGGACAGCCTGTTATCTGTCTTAGTACCCGATTTTGCAGCACCTGTATACGTTTATAATTCGATTTGGCTGCGATCGACCAAATCTGTATTCCATAGAACCATATTGGAACAATACAGTGGGCATACACAGCTCTTTTGCACCTAAGCGGCATGGTGCTCCTTCTATTAATTAGCCAATGCAGTTGCTGTATTCGGTGTCCACATTTTTTCACTGTGGCCTTAAGATGTGGCCCGAAAGTAAGGCGCTTGTCGAGGGTGATGCCAAGATATTTAGCTTGAGATGGCTGGTCAAGGGTAACTCCCTCGAGCTGGATGGCAGGGGTATTCATCACTAGCCTTTTTAGTGTGAAACAGGTGTTGGTTGTTTTTAGCGGATTGACCTTTAGATTCCATCGTTTGCACCAAGCTGCAAGAGTGTTAACGTAGCCCTGTAGTCCATTAGCAGCTTCTACGCAACAGCTGGAGTTGTATATGACTGCGATGTCATCTGCATAAGTTGCAATAAGAGCCTTAGAGGGAGCTATCATGTGTTGACAGCTGGGCCTGGGTATATCGGCAGTATACAGCGAATAGAGCAGCGGTCCGAGAACACTGCCCTGTGGAACTCCAGCTCTCATGAGGAAGTTTGTCGAATATGTGTCCCTTACTTTGACCTTAAACTCTCGTCCTTCAAGATATGTTCTTAGCAGGCCATAGTACGGTGCAGGTAAGAGGTCTTTAATTTTGCACAATAGGCCAACATGCCAGACTTTGTCAAAGGCCTGCTGCATATCAATAAAGACTGCGTTCGAGTACTCCTGGTCGTCAAACGCCTGCAAGATGTGTTTCACCAATCTGTGAACTTGTTCGACAGTGCCATGTCCCTCTCGGAAGCCAAATTGATGATCTGGCAATATACTGCATTGGCTTATAATCACAGTAATCCTATTGGCAATAAGCCTCTCCCATACTTTAGACAGGGAGGGTAAAAGACTTATTGGGCGATATGACTCAGGTTCAGCTTCTGGCTTACCTGGCTTGTGAATCATCAAAATCGCAGCCAATTTCCACTGCTTTGGAAACTCTTGTACTCTAATAATAGCATTAAATATCAATGCAATATAAAGTAAGGCTCTTGTAGGCAAGGCCTTCAACGTAGCGTGGCAAATTTTATCAATACCTGGAGCTTTATTTTTCGGCAGTAGTTTGATGACTTCAGCTATTTCTTCTATCCTTATTGGGTTAATAGGCAAAGACATCTGCAATGGGGTCTGCAGATTCTCATGAGTCTGTCTTGCCTGCTCTGCCGTAGCAAAATCGTAAGGAGTGAATCGATCCTCTAGATGATAACCAAAAGCATTGGCCTGCTCTACTTCATTTTTGGCAAGTTCACCACTCAGACATCGCACAGGAACCTGTCTAAAGGGTTGTCGTTTAAGCGATTTTGTGCATTTCCATAACGAATAGTTCGCATCGATTGAGTAGTCCATGGTAGACAGTTTTTGTTCAAAGAAATCGCTTCGAAGTTTCCTTAAAAGTGTTCGTAGCTGTTTGGCTGCCCGGTTCCACATAATTCGGTCCCAAGGCTCTTGAGAACGGATTGCTCTACGTCGAAGGCGCCTTTTTGTTTTGATTAGCTCTCTGGCCTCCCTTGTAAGAACAATGCCATAGCTAATTGGACGAGGCTCGGTAACAGGTGGCGTTGAAGCTGCAGCAGCTCTACATATATTCTCAGTAAGAATATCAACTGCATTTTCGATGTCTTCTCTAGAGTCCAGAGTCGAATTTAATTCAAATGATCCTTCGAGGTTTTGTCTGAATGCGATTAGGTCAGTTCGGCTGGTGATTAGTCGAGAGCTTGGTCTGATATTAACTCCATCCATTTGTAGTTTCACAAGAAGCGCTATGTGATCGGAGTCCAAATCCCAGTTTTGACATATGTTTGCTCTAGAATCCGGTATCCCATGGTAAATTGCAAAATCAATGCATGTTGCTGTGTGGCTTGCTACATAGGGGTATCTGGTTGGTGAACCAGTAGCATGTATATTAGCCCCTTTGGCTGTAATGGCTTCGACTAGTTCTCGACCTCTGGGTGAATTATAGGTGTCTCCCTACATCCAGTGTCGCGCGTCCCAGTCACCTCCAACCAGAAACCTTTGACCGCAAGAAGCGAGTATGCCAATAAAGTGCCTTAATTCGATTCTATTTCTTGGTGGACAGTATATAGCACTTACTTCCATGTCCCCCAAACTTGTGGCGACTTTTATTGAAGACATCTGAATTGTTCGTGTTTCAATAACTCTTTGTGGGAAATGATTAAGAGAACTCCTCACTAAAACTGCCGCCCCTCCGTGGCCATGATTGTGACGTAATGGTTTGTACGCTGGGTAAAAAGTATATCCATATATTTTTACAGTTTCTCCTCGGTTGAGTCTTATCTCATTTAAGAGAAGGATGTCAACGCTGTTGTTGTTCGCGAAGTGCTCAACTTCTCTAGCTTTACCCGAAATTCCATTGACATTCCAGATAAGGATCTTGAGTGCATTCATTGTGAGGCTGGAGCGTTGTTTTGGAGTTGGATAGTTGATTTATCCCCAGTCAAGTCGTTGACTGTTCTGCTTGTTTTGCTGTTTTTGTTGCTGCTGCTGTAGCCACAAAAGAAATTGCTCCTGCTGCTGTTGCTGGAGCTGTTGCTGCCATTGCATAAATTGATGTTGCTGTTGTTCCAATATTGTGTGGACGACAAGCGTATGCTGCTGTTGTGTAGTGTTTTCGCTTGATTTTGGTAAGAGAAGTTTCGCTTGAAACTCATGTAGACGGCGCTGGGCAGGTGCATTTCCGTTTCTTACTATAGAGGCGTACGATATGTTACCACTAGTGACTCCAGTAGTGCTAGGCATTTGTTGTGTTCGTTGCTGTTGAATTTGCTGTAAATCTTTTTGTTGTGGCTGTTGTCGTAATGTTTGGTTTTTGACTTTTCTAGTCTGGCTAGTCGGCAAGGGTTGACGCTGTTGCTTCTTGGGAGGGCCCATTGATTTTCGAAGGTATTCCTGATACCACTGGCAGCCTTTGTAGCTTGTCATGTGATTTCCTCCACAGTGCATACAGGTAGGCGGTTGATCTAGGGAACGTTGGCATTGCTTGGTTTCATGGTTTTCACCACATCGAGCACAGTGGGGATGACGACGGCAGTGTGTTCATAATCCTGGCATCGTATGCATTGGGCGATTTCCGAGGTTTTTCGCATCCTTTCTACTCTCACTCTTTGTCGGCAAAGTGTTGTGATATCAAATATATAATTAATTTTAGCACATGGCTTTATATTGATGAAAAATATGTTGAGTTTTTCATCTCTGTTAGTCCTTGATCTTGGATTATGTACCTCAAGAGCATCAAAGCCAATATTTTTAAAACCGGCCTTAATTTCGTTGGTTAATGTGCTATGATGAAGACCTTTAACCACTATTCTGTGAGGCCTTTCTAGCTTCATTTGGTATGTATGAATTCGATTCCTATTTTATCAAAATGACTAGTGACCTCCAAAATGATTTCAAAGAGATCGTTAAGGTTAGTAATACTAATAACTATTTGTGGTGGCTTTGTATTATTGTTGAGCCGATTATTAGAACAAGATTCATTCTGTTGTGAGCTGGTTTCTGTGTCAATGGTATCCATATTTTCATTAGAAATATTCAGTTGAGCAGTTGCAGAAGAGCTAATAGGGCCTTCATATGTATCTTTTGAACTTTCCACAAAATATATGTCACTGGTTAAGTCCATGTCCATATCTAAAATAGCAAACCTGTTGCTAGAGTTTGCTTTGCTGGTTGATGCTGGTGGTGATTCCAACATCGATTCTTTGTTAACCCTTTTAGAGCTAGTAATGGGTGAGTATGGTTTCTTCCTCTTCAGCATCGGATGTTTTTGGCCATCTTTCAATCTTGATGCAGCTCCTCTGACTGTTACTGAAGCAGTGTCCGTGGAGTTATCCATGTACACGCTGGAGCCCACACTGCTGATTGCGGCAGTTGGCGCAGTTGAGATGGAGTTTATATTATTACTTGTAGGAAAAGTAGATGCTAAAGTTGTAGTTGTTGAACTGTTGTTATGTGTTTCGGAGCGTTGAGCACTAGTAACCTCCGTCCTGATCTAAGATGGTGTCTTCCCAGCTACTTCTTTCATATATTCATAATGTAAAATCCTAGAAGTATGCATCTATTTTTCTAGGATCCTAGCCTAGATCTGAACCTCGGGATTAGAAGCTTAAAGCTTCTATCTAGCACTGGAACCGGACTGTCTATGAGCTTTTGTCAAATAAAGTTTTACAATGACGTGGCAGCTTGGCAGCGGAGTCCCGTTTTGGGTAAATTCTCACTATATTAAATGAAATTATGTACTTCACTTCAGTTTGATCACTAGTAGTGACTTTGAGGTCACTATTCACTGTTAGTGCCACTTTAGTGGGCTTGTCTTTGATAATAAGCGATGAAAATGTAATTTTCATCTGCTCTCGCGCCTGCTCACACTTGTGCAAAGCACACAAGGGGTCTACCACCGGCACCTTGAGACGCGAAACCTCTTAAAGCTCTTGTTAGCAATTGCAGTCTCGATCATACTCCAAGCAGCTACCTAGTGTGAACGCAAGGTTTTTCGTCACAATTGAGTTGGAAACTTGAAAGTTTGCAAACATCTTTTTCTATAAGCAGATCAAAAAGAGTGACAACATTTTTTGACGGCGCGTAGCCATCTTCTGCCTTTAAAACTGGAATCGCCTTCCCTCGCATTATAGCTAGAGCACAGACAGTCTAAGATATAGACTGTGCAATTGGCATGAAAAGCTCTTTTCAGGGTGCCGGTGTTAGACCCCTTGTATGCTTCGCACAAGTGTGAGCAGGCGCGAGAGCAGATTGTTGTTTCACTATCCCTTGCGCTCAACGTTGGAGCCAAATGTTGACCCACAAACAATAACTGTAAAAAAATTTTGTAATTGGGTGTGTTTGTTTCATTACAATTGTTGGATGAATCCCATCTACAGTAGTGCAAATACAGTCGGCCAGCAAAATTTTTTGCCCGTTGTTAGGGTCGGCAAATTAATATCGTTGATCGAGGGGTAGAGAGTCGTGCTGGCCGCCGATATAAAATAAAAGAGTGGCTTATGAGGGCTAGAAAATAAGAAGAGGCGTGATAAGCAGAAAGTTGCAGCGACGGCAAGAAGTGCCCCGCGGTAGAAAAAATTAAGCAATAAAGTGCCCAAAAACGAAAAGGAATTTGTTTATTTGTGTGTTCGTTTTTTTGAGCTCAAGCTTTTAGCTGCGAGTCAGCCAAATTACGCCAAAACGCAACAGCGGTCCGCGCATACCAGCGCGCACACACACGCGTAGCCGCCGCCACAGACACAATAGCCCGTATGACAGCAGCAGATGCAAAAATATTCATTTGCGTACCTATTCACGCACACCCCGATATTTAATTCTGCCATTCTTTATTTCCCCATTATTATTTAATTTATTATTGATGTGTTAACATCTATAAGCTCGGGTATCTATTTCTGCCAGTTGAATACATGCATTTAGATGCAGCGTGCCGTGCTGCGCTGGTCTCGACCTAAGAACAAATTTAGAGTGCTGTCGTGGACCGTCTTAAAAATTTCATATACATATTCATCTGAGTATGATTGTATTGGTGTAGAGGCAGAGAATAACTGTAAAATACAAATTTTAGAGATTCGCCTCAATCTGCTTGATACAGTCCAAGTTGGAAGGGTAGTATAAACTTAATATGAACTTTGTGCAATTGAATAGCAAAACTTGAGATTCTTAAATATAATTTCAATTCTACATATTTGTTAATATTCTAGCATTGTTTATTGTTTATATTCTAGCTTAAACAATATGTATATATTAAAATTATATGTAAAAGTTTTCATTGACAATCATTAAATGCTGGTTCAAGGGGTATTGTTTCTTTGTAGAATTTGTGCGTCTCAGCTACGACAAGCCAGCACGTTGTTGTTTTGTTCAGTTTCTCTTTGCGTTCAGCGACCCGTCGATCAAAGGAGAGGGGGCGGGTCAGCGGACAGCAAGAACGGTAAAAAGTTGTTGGTACATATTGTATGCAAGTGCGTTTGAAACATACATATATTTCTTGCTGTGCCTGATTATCGATGTTTTTGTTATTTTTGATATTTGTTCTTTTTCTGTGTCAGCGGCAATCGCGTGCTTACATTTACATACCAATGCACTACTGAATAAACGTTCGTAATTTGTGCACATCTTTGCATAACTGTATGGCAAGTATTGTTAGAAAGTGTCATAAGGTAAAAATTGGGAAGCAATAGCAAAACTGATATTTGACTGCCTTAAAAGACAAAATCTTGTTTTCTTACTCAAGCGCAATTATGTGGGAAGAAAAATAGTTTTGTGGACAAGTGTTTGCAGAAGCCCAGTTTTTAGCTCAAGATACTTGGTTGGCTAGGTGCATATCAGTTGCTAGTGCATGTGTTTTGTGGGGTAGGCCAGGTATCGAAAGGTCATCGAATACGTAAAGCAGGCAAGCTATCGTTCATATCCAAGAATCTCACTCATTGCAAAAATAAGTACAAACAGGTGTTAACACATCGCTCGTGAGTTCTAACACTCATTCGTTTTTTATTTATTTATTCAGTATCATTTAATATCTTATTGTTCATTTATATTTATTTATTCTTTCTGGGTTTTTCGTTTATTAGTTCTGTTTAGTTACGTTATTATTTATTAAGTTATTATTTTCTATAATGCTTTTAAAATTTATATAAAGTAAATTTGCTATAAGAATAAAAATGTTAAATTTTAAATTTAAATAAATAACTGTTGTAAGTGTTTATGTAAACATATGTGAGTAGAGAGTTCTGTTTGTGTGGGATGAAGATGTGTTGATGATGGGGAAGTAAGTGTGTTGTCGTGTGATATGTTTTGGGAGTTGGTGCAAAAACATAAATAGACTAATTCGTAGGTAGGTAGGGCTCACATTGGAGGTGAACGATAGCACCTGTTCATCTTGAATATCTATAAATTGTCCGATTATAAAAAAATCTGCTAGTCCGTTTGTCTGATTTTCGTAAAAATATAAATTTTTGTTAAACTGGCTCACGCTGTATCGAGGTCGTATCCATCCCTGGGCAACCGATGTGCTAGCTGGCTATCGATACAGTGTTGCGAAAAGAAAGCCGGATCATAACACCGTAAAGTCAAAAGACCCAAGCAAACGTTGATCTCTTTCTTAAAGACTCGTTGCAAGGCTGAACGAAAAGTTTGCTTACGCATTGAGAATCATCGGCTTAGCCATACGTTGCTTAAGTGCTTTGTCTCTTCTTCTTTTATTGCAATGTAAACAAACCATATGGCATTAGCGGTGGAAGATTGTTGCCATGTGCTCTTTTTTATGCCATTGAAAATAAATGTTAAAAAAATATTAGAGATATTTATATAGATCTAGTGCATTATATCTATGTGTTTATAAACAATAAAATGAAAATTTAACAATTTTTTAAAATATTTTCCATAGAATATAAATTAGCGACAACTCTGTATTGCTCAGCATTCATGTGTGTTTTCACTCCATTCAAACCATGCATGCAGATTTAACAGCATTCGTTAAAAAAATAACTTAACGAATTCTTGCGTAAGCATCGTTTGGGCAGATACTCGGCGTAGCATATGTTCAAACTTTGCGTGCCGCGAGTCTTTAAGGAAAAAATTAACGTTTGGTTGGGCCAAAACTTTGCAATGCTGGCAGTATAGTATCGATACAGCGATTACTGTGTGAAAAGTTCAGAGTTGCACTTATATGCATTAAATATACAGTGCATTAAATCAAAAGCAAATGCAAATTCTAATAATAAAATTAAAAATTCAATGCAAATGAAATTTGAACTGCATTCAAATAAAAAATTTATTGCTAATGCAGTAATGAGCATGTCTGGGAAAACTATCGATGCTAAAAATACTCGAATTGAGCTAAAAGCGCGATCCCTTTTGAAATAACTTATGTTTTGCATAGAACTTACAAAATAACAACAAAATAGACGTAAGTGTAGGATTAGATAATGGTGATGTAGGAAAATTTTTACATCTCGAATACAATAATGAAAATGTTCTAAATCGAGCTTGGTTATAATTTCCAACATCGCTTAAAGTTTGGCAGGAGCTACGAAAATAATCAGCTGCACATGCTATTAAATGATATATAAGTTCACTTAAAATTCCAATCAATTTGCGAACATCATGTTTGTCGTTTCATAATAACAGAACAATATTTTCAAGACGAAAACGAAAAATCAAGGATGCACTTTTGATGAAATTTTCTACGAATATAAAAAACGGCATTGCCAACAATTAGTTTATGTTGCATTATCGCTCGGAACAAGTTTTAACGGCTAATATACATATATAATAAACGTTGCAGTCGGACGCAACCGACTGTAGTATACTTGATACCAGTAATAAAACCGATAAAAAGAAACCTGATTGCAATGGGGTGCGGATACGGCAGGGGTGTACGCTGCCTCAAAGATTGTCTGGTGCCGATGGGGATGCCAAAAAGCTATCTTCCTTTTGGTGACTCTAGCTCAAACATTGTTAAAGGTGGGAAAAGGGGGGCTGGGGGCGTGGCACCAAAATTTTTGCTGCAGATCTGTGTATGAAGTCAATTGCTATCCTCGTACCAAATTTGGTGACTAGCTTAAAAATAGTAAAATATGGAGGAAGGGGGGCTGTGTGCGGTATTGGTGGGGGGGGGCATGGCATCAAAGCTTTTGCTGCAGATCTGTGTATGATGTCAATTGCTATCCTTCTACAAAGTTTGATGACCCTAGCTCAAAGTTAGTAGAATATGGTGGTAGGGGGGCTAAGGGCGGTATGGGTAAGGGTGGCATCCAAACTTTTGCTGTAGATCTGTGTATGATGTGGAAAATATAGGCGGACATTGCACAAACCCAATATACTCTTTACCTTCGGTAACGAGTATTATCAATAATCTAACACAAAATAAATTTATTTATAGAAACATACCAAAATAATTTCTAAATTGGTATACGACATTATTTTATGATGGTTTATTATTATTATTATATTGGTCCATCAGACCCAGGTCTTGCGTGAAGGCAAGTATTTTTGTTGGGTCGGTGGTTTCCAAATCGCTAAGCTGCACAATGTGTTTCCCTAGAAAACTGCTTCTTTTCCTTTCTAAGGCTACACATTCGGCTATTATGTGCAGGGAGGATTCTCCTTTCATTCCGCAGATTCTGCAAATCTCGCTGCTGGCTATACCTAGCTTTGCTAAGTGACCTCTTAGTCGACAATGTCCTGTCAGAAGACTGGTGAGCATCCTAAGTCTATTTTTACCCATTGATATTACTTGCTTAAACCGTTTGAGATTATAGCTACCCAAGTCTGAGTCCTGGTGTCCTTGCCCAGCTCATTCTGGGTAGACGTCTCTCTTCGCTCTAAGCTTCTTCCGTATTGTGCTTCTTCCTACACCACAGTACGGCTCGGGGTGTCGCTGCCCCAAGTGTTGCTTGCTTATCGGCCTCTTCGTTCCCCGCTATGTTAACATGTTCTGGGACCCATCGTACGGCAAGCCTATTTGTGATCCCAGAGTGTCTAGCTTGGTTCGTACCTCACGAGCTACCTTTGACCTAATTACAGTCTTACCATGTGCCATTATAGCTGCTGGGCTATCGGATAAGATGGCTATATCTCTATTCCGATAGTTGCGCTTTAAATTAAAGTCCACACACCTCCCTATTGCACATACCTCAGCTTCGAATATGCTGTTGTGCATACCTAGGGCCTCATGGTAAATTAGCGCCCACCACACCAAGACCGGAGCCTTGTTGTGTTAGGGACCCATCAGTGTACCATTTAATAGTGTGCGGCTTCATGTTGTGGACCTCTTCTAGAGATGTCCACACCTTTTTGTTGCACAGGTGAACTTGAAAGTTTTGCGCGAACATATGTTCGGCTTTCATTTCGTCCCTTGGCTGTGCCAGTAGGGGAAGTTCACCCGAACTCGACTAAGAAAATGTCCGTTCCCAACTCCTTCAACGGACATTCTTAAAAGGGTTGCCTTCTGTTGTAGCCTAATTGTGTGATGGAGTGGGACAGGTCCTCATCAGTGTTGCCAATTTGGCCTTTTTCCGGACAGATCTATCCTGTTTTTAAAAAAAATGTCAAACATCCCCTATCCGGAATTCTGTCCTTTTTTTTGGTTCTCTTATATGGAAATCTGGCATTTTTAGACTAAATTGTTAATTTTATATCATTTAAAATTGATTTTTTACAAACTATGTGGCATCTCTTTTATCCAAAATTTTATCGATATCGTGTATAATCGTACGCATATCGAAGCGTTATTTGCAAAAGTTGAAAATGCCAAAAGATATTTATAAGCAAAAATTCTGCGAATGCTGGCTACAGCAGCCAGATTTTAAAAACAGGTTGTGTCGCGATGCCTCGGATACTAATAAAGCTTATTGCAAATACTGCAAATGCACAGTTAACTCTAAAGTTGACCAAATTCGCGCGCACATGACCACAAAAAAACATGTGCAAATCACATCATCTTTCAATCAACCAAACAAAATTAGTTTTAGTGCAGTAAAACCAGCCCTTTTGCGGACCTGGTAGCTTTTGCCCTGACTCTACTTTCCTTGCCATGGTCGAATGCGGAAGAAGAGAGGGTATTCAGCCAAGCAAATTTGGGTAAAACCAAGACCAGAAATCGGCTGCAAGTGTAGACGTTAAGTGCAATTTTGACAGTAAGGTAATTAGATACGTATACATGTTTTTATTTAAATCGGTTGTATATATATTTAAGTGTATTTTATCTTTGGATTGCTTCAGCATAAAATGTTTTGCCATAATTACTATTTGCCGGACAAATATTTAAAATTAATTGGATCCATGGCGGCGTACGAGGAAAGGGATATGGACGATGAAGATGCTGTTGAAGAAGCCTTAAAACTATTAAACGTTTAAATAAATATAAATAAAACTTTTTATCCTGTTTTCCGCCTTTATGTTTAGTTTTTCCTTTTCCTGTCCTTTTTTTTTTGGCATCACTGGTCCTCATCGCTCCCGTGATTCTTACACATGCTATTCTCTGTAGCTTTTGAAGCTGCTTCTGCACAGTGATTTGCTGTGCTTTATCCCCCCATGCAATCACTCCGTACGTGAGCATGGGCCTTACTACCATAAGGTATAGCCATCTTATTATCTTTGGTGATGTTCACTATGACTTCCCGGCTATGCTACGACACGTATACAGCGCTCTGCAGCACTTCGCAATCGTATTCTGAACATGGGTGCCAAAGTTTAATTTACTGTCAAAAGTGACCCTAAGGTACTTAACTTCCTTGCTTGTTTCTATTGGACTCCCTGCGAGCCTAAACTCCCTCATCCTTTGTAGCTTGTGTCTTCTGGTGAACGGAACGATGATTGTTTTTGTAGGGTTAAGGTTGAGACCAGTTTCCCTACACCAATCATGCGTGAGTCCCAGTTGAACAGTGTCACAAAGAGTTTCTTCATACTTGCCCCTAGCTATTATCACAATGTCATCTGCATAGCCCTGACATTGGATACCCCTGTTGGCAAGTCTACTTAGTAGTTCATCTACCAGTATACTCCATAAGAGAGGTGATAAAACCCCCCTTGCGGACAGCCTATTGTCGTTGTTACTGTTACGGTACTATCTTGTATAGATGCCGTAGCCTGTCTGCACCCTAGTACGGATGAAATCCATCTACTGGTTGTACTGTCCAGCCCTCTTCTATTCAAGGTGTCCTTGACAGCATCTTGAGATGTGTTGTCGAAAGCACCTTCAATGTCTAAAAATGCACAGACTGCTACTTTTTTATTTACTACTGCGGCTTGCAAAGTGCGGTGCAGCTCAAACAGGGCAGTGTCCGTAGACCTACCTGTCCTGTATGCATGATGCGTTGCCTGCTTTGGACTCTGTGTAAGCAGAGTACTCCTAATATAATATTCCACCAGCCTTTCAACGTTTTCAACAAAAACGATGTTAAGCTAATGGGTCTGAAGGACTTTGGGTTGGTGATATCTTCCCAATCTTGGGGATGAAGACCACCCTAGCTCTACTCCAAGTGCTTGGTATATGACCAAGTGCTAGGCTACTGACCAGGATTTTACTTAGAGTTGGTAGGAGTATTTCCAGTCCCTGTTGAAGGAAACCCGGTAACATGCCATCCAGACCAGGAGATTTGTAAGGCTGGAAGGATACAATTGCCCACTTTATTCTGTCCACTGTTACCACCGACTTGGCGCATGTCCAGTCGCTGGCCGTTGGTCTGTACTGAACTCCTGTTTTATGTGATTCGCTCTGTTGCCAGGGGATACTCCCTGGAAAGTGCGTCTCAAACAGAAGCTCTAGCCTTTGCATATTAGTGCTCGTATATGAGTTATCACTACTCATCAGGGCTAGATTAGCCTCCGGTGCCCGCTTTGATAATGCTCTATGCAGCTGGGCACCTTTTTTTGTACTTGCTATGCTTTCGCAGAAATCTCTATAGTTCTTACGCTTGGCCTTCCTAATCTCCTTGCTATAGGAGGTGAGGCTTCCGCGGTATGTGTCCCATGACCCGTCTCTCTTGGCTTTATTGAAGAGGTGGCGAGTGGTGAGCCGCAATCTCTCAAGACTGTCGTTCCACCATGGGGCATTTTTCTTTACCCGTTGTCCCTAATGGGAAGCTTTCTTCGTATGCATTTGCAACTCACCAGTGTATCTGGGTATTCCAGAGTTTTCAGTGGCTAGGTTTAGT
The DNA here is from genome assembly GCA_035044585.1 of Scaptomyza polygonia. NCBI lineage: Eukaryota > Metazoa > Arthropoda > Insecta > Diptera > Drosophilidae > Scaptomyza > Scaptomyza polygonia. Next base: position 253,981 of record JAWNNU010002196.1, read on the forward strand.
TCTAGGGTAGACCTTAATTTTTCCAAGTTTGTTTTTCTGGGGTTATGAGTTGGTACGCTACTATCCGTATTAACCTGAAGTTTAAATAGGATGATCCTGTGATCGGAAATGGATTCTTCTGAAGAGACATGCTATTCGCTGATGTGTGGCCTAATAGACCGACTAATCAGAGTAATGTCTAATACCTCTTCTCTAACTCTAGTTACAATTTTCGCTGTCGATCCGACATTGCCAATTTCTAAATTATACTTGAATATAAAGTTAGTAAGGCACTCACCCCTTTTATTGATGTCCGTGCTACCCCATATGGAATGGTGCGCATTGGCATCGCAGCCGATTATGACCGGCAGCTTCTCTCTCTTGCAGTGGTCCATCAGCTTCTCTATTTCGGGTGGCGGGCAGCCCACATCACCGGCGAAATAGGCAGATGCCACCACAATAGGGGGCGTTTCTTCTTGCCCTTATGGCAATCGGAGCGCAGTCCCTAAAGAGGCTAAGACACCAGATGATGCCTTAGCACGGTGGAGGTTTATCTGGGCTAGCCCAGTGGCGGTGACGTTTGGCGATACCATCAATCCTCCGCCGCTTCAGCTCCTAGTGATGCAGGTTGGGAGCTATCCACATCACCGCTGCCAGTCATATCGACGTCAGCTCCTCCTTCTGCAATTAGCAGTTCATCCGCCAGCTCCTTTGATGACATCGGCACCACCCCATCCATCCCCTCCAGCTCTTCTGGACCGAGCGTCAGATCGGCCAGTTCCTCATCCTCAGCCAGATCCTCTGGAGGATCGGCCTTTGCCGGATGATCAGTGGTGGTGGGAGGTGTGGGTGCCGAGCATGCAACTGCCGGGGCTGACTGGCGGGGGCAGACCTCGCGCCAGTACTCCTCATCACCTATCTTGCAATGCAGTGGAGCACCTTTCTAGATTGCAGTCGCGATGCCACGGTCCTCAGCCACTCAGCTGAGTTATCGTCAGAGCATTCAATGACCAGGTAGCCGGAACCCGGAATTGAATGCCCGCGAACGCTACCGCGGTGTCATCCAGGATGGCCTCCTCCAATGCGGACAAGTCCCCATGGCTGAGCATCACCTGCGGGTATTCCTCAGGTAACACGGCCACCTTGACCTTTTTCGCAATCGCAGCGTACGACATGCGGGCCTCGGAGGGCATTGGAGAGGAAGACCTCACTGCTGCTGCCATGGCGGCTGCCGACGTGCTCGGCCATTTTTCTGGGCACACCCTCTTGGGGGGGCAGTGGATGGCGTCAGCGTACTGCTGAGATTTTTGGGGGCTGGTCCCTGTGCCTGGCTCGCCAAGTCCCTCCCTGCCATTGCCCTGCGCATTGCCTCAGCTTGGGGTTGTCTCTGCTGAAGGTATGTTAAGTACAGTATTTCCGTTTTGGGTCAGCCACACCGCCCAGCTCTCTTAATTTTGACATCTGCGCCTTAGGCTGCTGGCGCTGCACGCAGTGTCGCCGAACTGCGTTTAGATTCGGTCGCATCGGCTGGGATAGTTCAGCCTTGCTTCCTCCTCCTCGTGCAGCTGGGACACGGTGACGTGGGGTTTCCCTCGTCATTTGTGCGCGCGTTGTGATTGCCGCCGCCTGCGGCCTACTATTCTGTTGCTGTGGGGGCATTCCCACGTTTGAGGGCCGCTCACCGTCAATCAAGCGGACCTCAAAGTGCGTCGTGACACTGGCAGCAGGGATATTATCCTGCTGCACTTTAAATTCATGTTTGTTTTTACTATTCATGTTCCCATGAGCTGCAGAGAAATGAGAGGTCCACCCGGGCAGAGATCTGCAGTACCCGGGGAAGGCTGAATAGAACAGGCGCAGTCGCCATCTGCCTGAGCTCACCGTAAGCGACTGGGCTAGTTTTTAATCCGGGGCCCCAACCAAGTTGACTTTCGGCACGGTTCGAGTAACACCTTAGTCCAGCCCCGAGTGAGATGTGGGGGTAGGGATGAGATAGGTATGTGTAAGGGAGTTGGGAGTGTGTGAGGGTATGCTTTAAAGACGGCGACACAAGCATCTTGTCGGTACGGTGAGCGGTACCGTACCCGATGTTTGTCCGGGACTGCTTAATTGCAAGGATTCTCGCTTTTTCGAAGCTAACCTCATAAAGAGGCCGTTCGCTATCCGCAACCCGCGACCCGCCTGGTGGCCTCAGCTTAGCCCCCTGCGAACTATCACACAAGTTCTTTAGACCAGGTTATTATGGTTTAAGAGTTTTCAAAGAAAAATGTCATATTTTTATATATATATAAATTGGGTTGGTTTATTTAAATGCTTATTTGGAGCTATTTATTATACTCAAATAAATGCGAACAGTTGTTTGACGTAGAATACGTCTCACCTTTCGGTTATGAGGGTGCTATCTGAAAAAGTTGTTGTTGTAATATGAGAGTTTCACAAAACCGCTTTTTGCTCATGAACTAATGAATCAATTTTCCTCAAACTAATTTCATTTTAGAGCCAAGCCTTCAAACTTTATTTTGAAATATATTTATATACGTATTGATTATATTTCTATTAAAAAAAAAATGATACCAAAAGTATGCATAATTTTGCTTCATTTTGAAGACTTTAAATAGCTCTAGCAACCTCAATAAATAATTAATTACTCATACATTTTTGGAATATAAGTTGAGATGAGTTAAACAAAGATTCCAACATTCTAATTTTATATATTTTTCGCCAAAAATATAACTTTTTAAGTCAAAATATCAGTGCAAAATTCATTTCTTGTTTTGTTAATTGCAAATTGCTTAAAAACTCCCTGATGAATTTGTTTTATTTTTTTTTTTCGCAATATAAAAAAGACTTGATTTCTTTTCGATTGTTATATATGCGGTCATGGCTGATAATTTCTTAATTTTTAAATTTCATCAAGATATTCGGCCATAATTAAATTTTCATACATAAATTATTCCGTGCCAGGGGTGTACATGAACAATTTCAATTTAAGCGTCAGTTCCAAACAAAAATTATATTACAAAAAAAATAAAAAAAAATTTTTTAAACCATGTTTTATTGTTTTTGTTGCAAATTAAATTAAGGTTTTGCGCTTTAACAATTAATATGTCCGTACAAAAAAAAATCATATGAACTATCGGGAAATAAACGATCGATAGTTCTGAGTAGAGATGGGCATGGGCCTCATTTTTGAGGCACGGTCCAAACACGGCTGGTAAAACTGAGGCCCAACACTTTTAATCAAAAAAATTTGTTGACCCAATTTTTTGTTGTATTTTCAAGTATTTTATTAATGTTAATCAATAAATTCAAACATTTTTCATTCCATTCAATTTTAACTTAACTTTTTACATTGGTTTGCATTTTGGTTTGTTCTTATCTTATTTTAAATAATATCACACTCAACAATTAAATAAGTTACAAGTAAGGAGAACCTGAACCCTGTACTAAACGCGTACAGTCATTGCGTGTGTATATATGTGACCAAACCTCAATCTTCGATATACCTGGTGTATCTCAACCGATTTCGATGAAAATTTTCATTATTTTGTATTAAGTTTACAAAACAAATTTAACATTTTCCAAATTCATGATGCTATTAGAGGGATGGACTGATGAACGCACAGACGGTCATAGCCATATCGACTCGGCTGGTGATGCTGATATTCTATATGATATTCTATATGATATTCTATATACTTTATAGGGTATTTTAGTGGATATTTTTATTAAAAAATAAGATTTTATCTAAATTACTACTGGTTAGCCGAGTTATTTTTTCATTTAAATGATGCCAGACTTGGAAAAAAAACATGGAAAAAAAATCTGTACCGTGCTTTTTGTGCCTACTGTGCCTCTAGACGTAGACACGGCAATTTTTCGTAAGGAGCCCAACACGGAAATTTTTTAAAATTTTACGGCACGTGCACGGTTCATGCCCATCTCTTGTTCTGACTGTACGCTACTTATGAACAGCAGGATATTCATTTCAAAAATAAATTTAAAACAATACCGCCTGTGAAAAAAATTACTTTTGCGCAGCGTAACAAAGGCATAAACATGCATTTAAGCTTTTTAATACGTTTGATATATATAAATTTCAAATCATATAAATACTATGTTTACTTTCATAATTTTTGTTGCACAAGGACTGACGGTTCTATGGTTAATCTATGCGCCCGTGTGAACTAACACAGTCTAAAATGTTTTAATATTTAGGGTATTCAGTAGCTATGCTATCGTCCTAAAGTGTTATATATAATACAGTGTAGCTAGTGAGTGGACTTTTGACGTTCATTTTGTCGTATTTGTGCTAAGTCAGCTGATTGTCAGTTTGATGACAATACAATCAACAGTTAAATTGAATTGAGCAAGAAAGTTGCAACATTGTTTGGAATAAGAGGTGGTGGAACAATAGGCATGATAACAGACCAACTGAAGCCAAACGAAGAAAACTTTGCTTTGTCGCTTCGGCCACTGTTTAAAACATCAGTTTAGTTTTTTAAAATAATAAATAATAATATTTGCTTACATTTACAACCAAAACTCGCCTAGTGTGACCTAATTTCGTTACATCCATATTCAACTTTACAGTGCATTTTTCGATCAATTACTATTAAATGTTGCCCTAGTTACTCCTCAACGATCGAAATAACAGTTATAATATGTAAAATATAATCAACAAATACGATTTTTTTAAACGATTTTTACGAAGACTGCATTACTGATGCCATTATTTCTTAAGGTCATTTTTGCACTTAGAAAAAAAAATATAATAATAAAAAATTATCGTTTATGTGCAATGTCCGTCTGTCTGTCTGTCCGTCCGTCCGCCCTTCCGTCCGTCCACCCGTCCGTCTGTATGAACCCAACTTTTCTCCTTTCCCTTTAAGCTAGAGGCTTGAAACCTTGCAAGTGTCTTAATTTATGGCATAGTAAATTAAAGTGTCAAGGGTTCTACGATAACTGGGGGCTGGCAAATAGATAAATTCGATAAATCAAAATCGATAAATCAACCTATTTCGCACATCCTTACAGATAGAACTGGCGAACTCGGAGAGAAAACAGCTAATAGCAATCCTCAAAAGCTGCATCATTGCATTTTGGAGCCTCGCCTACCCATTCCGCCCCCAGCCCTGTTACCCCGCCTGTTACAAAAGTTGACCTTAAGTCATCAATTTTGGTAGCAGGATAGCAATTGACGACCCCAAAGGTCTACACCAAAGTTGTTAATGCCACGCCCACCCATACCGACCCTTGCCCACCTTTTACAAACATTGACCTGGAGGCATAAAATTTGGTAGGAAGATAGATGTCCCAAAAAGATATGCATCACAATTTTGATGTCTCGCCCACCTATACCGCCTCCAGCTCCTCTTGCCACACCTTTCAAATATTTTGGTAGGAAGATGGCAATTGACGACTCAAAAACATATGCATGACAAGTTTTGATGTCACGCCCACCCATTCCGCTCCCAGCCCACTTTCCGCCGCCTGTTACAAACTTTGAGCTAGAGTCACCAAGTTAAGAAACAAGATAGAATTGAAACCTCAAAAAGACCTGCAACAATAATATTAATGCCACGCTTACCCATACCGCCCCCAGCTCCCCTTTCCCAACGTTTTATGAACTTTGACTTAGAGCTATCAGATTTTGTACGAAGAAAGCAATCGACGTATCCCAAAGATCAGCATCTAAACTGTTGATGTCGTCGGTTTCGTCCGACTGCAACGTTTCCACTTGTTGAAATGCGCATGTTTATGCTGATATACAAAAATGATTGTATATTTGTAGTGTGGAGCAATCTATAAATTTTATGTTTTTTTGTGGTTTGCATTTGAATATATTTAAGATTAAGATATTTAATTAAATTTTAAAGCTTGAAACTTTGCAGTAGTAGTATTAGGTGTCGTTGGGTGTGTTGAGTAGCTGGTGTGGGGGAGGATCATTCGTCAACCCGGAGAGGGAGGTATAGTACGTGGGTCCTCTCAAGACTTCTCGTGATCTGGCTGGTGTCCAGAAGGGAAAGGGCAAGATTGCTAGGATGGTTGAGCAATCTGGCAGACTAGCTTGCACTTATCTTACTGATAATTTCCGTGACCAGTGGCATGTGCAGTTGTGCATGGTGGCATTGTCGTGGTACACGTGGGAACCGGATATGGTTAGGAGTGCTTTATTTCTAAATCTTTGGATCAGCATCCCATTGCTTTTGCTCGCGGTCCCCCACAGCTGGATGCCATAAGACCAGATGGGCCTGAGAATGACCTTGTAAACTTGAAGTTGGACTCTTAGTTTCATTTTGAACTTTATGCCGATAAGCCAGTAGAGCTGTTTCATCCTCATGTCAGCCTGTTTACGAACGAAGTGCGTACGCCAAGTGAGCCTCCTATCCAGGGTGATACCGAGGTATTTTGAAGTTACCTCCTCAGGGATCACTGATCCGTCTAAATAGACAGGCGGACAACTACCCGGGCGCAGAGCGAACGTGGTTTGTGTTGGTTTGTCCTGGTTGAGGGCAATATTCCCCCTTTTCAGCCAATCGCCTAGCAGATTTAACTGCTGTTGTTAGAAATCGGAGGCATCCTGGGGCAGAGAAGCAGTGGAAAGGAAAGTGGTGTCATCAGCGTATGTGGCTACGGTCAGGTTCCCGTTACGGTAGATGGGATTGTCGGCTGTGTACAAGGTATATAAAATAGGACCAAGTACACTGAATTGAGGTACTCCAGCTCTTCTAAGCGAACACGTTGCTTCACCGCATTTGACATAGAAAAGTCTATTCATTATGTAAAACGCCAAGAAGTTGAAGTAGGGCTTAGGGGGATTCGCTTTAATTTTGTGGAGCAGGCCGGGATGCCAGACCCTGCTTGTTTGATGTCGAGCATAACCGCGCAGCAATACTTCTTATTCTCAAATGCATGCAGAATTCGCTTGACAAACCTGTGGCATTGTTCAGAGGTCCCACGTGAGATGATCGAGAATCAGACCATCCTCGTCAATTACCGGCAACATTTTGAGCAGAAACACTCGATCGAGAATTTTGGAAAGAATTGCTAGCAAACTAATCGGACAATAGGAGGCGAGGCTTGCTTCAGGCTTACCTGGCTTGGGTATCAGTATCACTTCCGCACATTTCCACTGCGCTGGGAAGTGCCCAACTTGCATGCATCGATTGAAAATTCTGCATAACAGCTGAGTTCAGGTAGGTGGGAGCATTTTAAGCGCCAAGGTGTCGAAACCGTCAAAGCCAGGTGACTCGCTGCATTTGAGCGAAGCGATGTCTTGTTCTTTATCCTCAGAGGAAGCTGAAGGGAATGACGCTTCGGAGGGCCTTGGGGATTCAAGAAATCTTCTAGTGGCCTCGGCCTTCTCAGCTGAGCTATTGGACCGGCACCATTCTCCGCTAGCATTTTTAACTAGCTCTCTTGACAGGCCTACTGATATGCCGCGTTACCTGCCAGAGATTGTGCTGAGGGTCACCAGGCTCAACATTTTCCAGAAATTTTTCAAGAGCGCTCTTTCTAAGAGCAGTAACAGCTCTTTGAGTTGTTTAGATGCTCTGTTTAGATTGTTTTTGTCAAAGTGGCTGCGTGACGCGAACCAAATACGCTTGAGACGTCTCTTTTCAGTTACTAGAGCTTCTAAATCAGGGGTCCAGAGGTGCAGGTTTCGAGATGGAGTAGGTGTCTGGGTGCTTGTTGCGAATGCAGCAGCATTATGCATTTTGGTTGATTGTATGTTGCAGCCAGGATTTGTACATAGCAGGGTCCGTGTTTCTCTGGGTAAGCCTTCTGCGGGCAGATTTCCTCTCCACGAGGTGTTCAGGAGCAAAGAAATAGCGCTGTTATCCGAGAGGAGGTCCTAGTTGGCAATGCAGACAATTTTGCCGGGGCTTATGCCCTTGGAGATGTCAATGTCCGGGATGTCAGGGTTCCTGAAAGGATCAGTTGGCCAGTAAGTGGGCTCACCCGATGAGTGGCAAATAAGACCTTTGCGCTTCATGTTTTCCATGCGAGCCATAATGGCTTCAATTTGGTTACTTGGTTGCGTGGGAGCAGGTTCAGGGGCCTGATTCTGGGCGCTATTTCCACCTTTGACCATTGAAGCATAGCTGAAGGTTGGGTCAACAGAGGGATAAGTTTCTGTTTGCGGTGGCCTTATCTTCAAGTCAGCTGAATGGCTGCGTTTAGGGGCGGCTAGGGCTGAAGCTTTTTTGTACACAATACACCCCCTATAAGAGGCGGCGTGATTGCCATTGCAGTGTAGACAGGATGCAGGCTCATCTTTGCTTTTCTTGCAGTCAGCTGAGCTGTGCTTACCACCGCATTTGACGCATCTATGGATTAGTTTGCAATATCTCTGAGTATGCCCGTACCCTTGGCAGCGGAAGCATTGCACAATGTCGTTAAGTTAGTCAGTTAGTCTCCAGCCTTTGCTTCGAGCGGACGTGTTCTTTGCAATGTTTCGTAGCTGTCGAAATGTCGCCCAATCTCTTGTGGCAGTGTGATTATTGCCTTATGTGTAATGATTCGCACGTTAAAATTGATGAGCTGTGCGCGAAAATCAATAATCTCGAAAAGCTCTACAATGAAATGATTTAAATAAAAAACTCAATAATTCAAATAGTGCTGGTTCTGCAATAGACTCTTTGTTAGCTACGGCTCAACAAGACGTAACTGCAATCAGGGTTATTGAACCTGCTCAATTGGTTGTCAGTGAGAGTGATGCGCTCTCTCATCAAGGTGACGATTTTGTCACAGTACAGAGCTGACGAAAGAGACGTATTAGAAACAACAATAAGCGCGTTGTTGGCATCGCTCCCGCGTTTGAAGGGCTGGAGGTGAAGCAGAGCTTGACATATTTACACATTGGTAAATTTTCAGCTGGAACGCAACCAGAGGCGGTGTTGAAGTATGTCTCCGAAAAGTTGAAGGTGCAACCTGATACGCTTAAATGTTTTAAGATTGTTACGAGGGATGCTGACGCTGATTTACTGCACTTTGTCAACTTTAAACTTGGAGTTCCGGAACAACATTTATCAAATGTTTATAACAATTCATTCTGGCCTTTTGGTGTTCGAGTCGCTAGATTTGTAAATAAGCCGCGGCCTCATAAAGACAATACACCGGTTAATTTGGTAAACTTTGACCACCCACGGACATCCACACCAAGTCCTCAACATCATAGTTTGATTTCATCAAAAAACCCCTAAGTTTCGGCGCTACTGGTTGTTTTGAGGTTGCTGCTCATGCACTCACATCTGCATGTGCTAGACAACAACAAATACCAGCTGCGCGATTTGGTCGAGAGCATAATTCCGCTCGTGCGCTCTTGACTTTGGACAGTTATCAATTTTCGCTTCTACTGCTCTCTCGTTCGTCGCTTGGACAACAACAAAAACAGGTGTTATCACTGCTTGCCCTTTGCGGCGTTCATAATGCTTCGGATGCTGTGGACTTTTTTCATCGGCACCCGCTCTTCTTTGGTGCGCTTTCATCTGTTAAGTTTTTGAGTGAGTTAACTAGCGCTCACACTCATAACTCTTCGTTCTCATCGATGCCTACGCTATGTGTGACTGCTGCGCTGGATTTGGCTGCTTTTGTTGCTATTTATAGAGCTGCATCTTATATTAAGCTAACTTATTTGTTTATTGCTAAGCCGGTTGTGGATGAGCAGTATTCTTACATTCTTCGCTTGCTATCACCGCAATTATTTATGCGCCATACACATTATACTTCTCCCTTGCCTGCACCTGTTAACGCTCAGGGGAGTAAGTATAATTCAAGTACTAATTCTTTGCGAATATTTTTCCAAAATGTTCCTGGCATGCGGACCAAATCGCATGATGTTCGTATGGCTACCTCGGATTCTGATTTTGACGTCATAATATTGGTTGAGACTTGGCTCAATCCTAATTTTTTTGACGGTGAATATTTTGATACCAAGCTCTTCCATGTCTTCCGGAAAGACAGAGACACTGTAAGTACACAGTGCTTGAGGGGTGGTGGTGTTATTGTTGCTGTTCGGCAGTATCTGCGCTGTTGCACAGTAAATCTTAGCAACAATGATCTAATTTAAGACCAGCTTGTGATCAATATTACGGGTCAGACTGAATCATTATTTATTTGTGCAACTTATGTTCCACCGAATAGCCCACTTGAATTGTATCAAGCACATTTTGCAAATGTGGCCTCTATTCATTTGGGTTAAAGGCTTCTCAAAGTCTTTGTGTTTTAGGGGGTTTTAATCTAGGAAGGCTGGGTTGGGTTGCCTCATTGGATGACTCTACTATGGTCCCTTGTAATGTTCATTTACCGGACGAAATTGCTCTGCTAGATGACCTATTCAGTATGGGTTTGGTGCAGATTAATAGTGTGTTCAATAAATTGCACAAAATTCTTGATTTGGTTTTTGTCTCTATAGAAAATAAATTTTCTATAAACCTTTCTCCAGCTCCGCTTACTCCTTGTGATATGCACCATGAACCTATTCTGTTAATTTTAGAGACATACAATTTTCGAGCTACTCCGCACTCTCTTAATAATATTAAATATATCTTCACACAATCTAATATTTTAAGCATTAAGAATTCTATTTTGGGCATTAATTGGGATAGAATCTTATCGCAACTTGATCTTGAAGGCGCTTACGACATGTTTTTAAGTTTATTAAGGCAGATAATGGCAAATAATTCCATTATTAAAAAGTACAACCCGAGGTTACCTTGGTATACTGCTGGTTTGAAAAAATTAAAAACCCTTCTCAATAAATTTTTTAAAAGATATGCTATTTCCCTGAATACTTTTGATTTGGAGCGCTATAAGCTTCATAAGCGTGAATTTGAATTTCTAAATAAATTTCTTTACAATCAATACATCACTGAAGTTTAATCAGGAGTAAAGCTTAATCCTAAATCGTTTTGGTCATTTGTTAGAGCTAAAATGGGTTGCTCAGCCATCCCGTCTTCTATGACCTTAAGTTCACATACTGCTAGTTCTGATGCCTCAATTGCTGATCTGTTTGCTCAATTTTTTAGTTCTAACTTTGAGCCGCGTTGTGATTGGCATGATTCGTATATTCTTTCAAAAATACCTAAGTTATTTAATATAGGTAACTTGCAACTCTCGAGTAATGACATAGTTGCAGTTTTTTCCGATTTCAATTCTTCAATCATTCCTGATAGTGATGGAATCTCCTCGTTTATCTCTAAATCTTGTGGTAGTGAGCTCTGTGAGCCACTTAGAATTTTATTCTCTAAGTCCCTCTTGACTGGCATATTTATTAAGTCATGGAAGTCGGGATTGGTGACACCTGTTCATAAGAACTCGTCAAAAAGCCTAATAAGCAATTATAGAGCCATCGCAAAATTAAGCAATGTCTCAAAATTATTTGAGCGTGTAGTTGCAAAGCGTCTAACATTTCTTTTTAAGTCATATTTGTTTTAACCAGCATGGTTTTATGAATGGCAGATCTACTGTGACGAATTTATCAGTTTTCAGCAATTTCTGCATTAACTCTCTTGAAAATCGATTACAGGTTGACACAATTTATACAGACTTTGCCAAAGCCTTTGACAAGGTGTGTCATAATGCTTTTTTGGCAAAGCTATCTCAAGCAGGTTTCCACTCATCCCTTCTGGATTGGTTTCGATCATACCTTGATTCGCGTTCTTACAGTGTGGTAGTAAATGGAAAATTTTCAAGGCCCTACATTGCACCTTCTGGTCTTCCACAAGGTAGTATCCTTGTACCTATCTTGTTTATATTTTTTATTAATGATATTTCCTCCTGCTTTAAGCACACCTGTCATCTTTTAAGTGCTGATGATCTTAAATTGTTTAAAATGATTAAATCAACTGACTGTGTTGACCTGCAGGAGGATTTACACAGAGTTTGCACATGGTGCCTGCAAAACCATCTTCCACTCAATGTTTCAAAATGCTTTGTTGTACGCTATTCTAGAGCTCAAAATCCAATAATATTTTCCTATTCGTTAGGTGGCTCGCTTCTATCTAGCAGATGTGAATCGCTTGACCTCGGATTCCTTTTTGATTCTCAATTCAGTTTTGTAAAGCATATTGATTATATTTTGCCGAAAGCATATGCCATGTTGGCTTTCGTTAGACGCAATTCGGCCCAATTTACTGATCCGTTTACAAGGATATGTTTGTATTCAGCATTTGTGCGCTCTAATCTTGAATATGGCTCCTTAATCTGGAGTCCATACACTTCAATACTTATAAATAGACTTGAACGTGTGCAAAAAAATTTTTTAAAATTTGCTTTGCATCCTCTTGGATTTCGTGAACCGCTGCCTAGCTATACTGATAGATGTCGCCTTGAGCGGCTTTCAACTTTAGAGGATAGACGTACAATAGCGGCATTGTCGTTTTTAAATGATATTATTGTTGGAAGGATTGATTGGCCCCATCGAGGTGTCTCAGGGTTGTAAATACATTTTTTATAAGCATCCACCGTACCAACTATGGTCTAAATGAGCCTATTTCCAGGACTTTAAGTATTTATAATTCGCTGCCAGTCGAGTTGCGCTTCGATTTTATTTCTAGTTCTAGATCAATTAAGCATCTTCTTAAGCAGTATTTTTTAAGATGATGTTTGTATTTCTTGTTGTGTGTTGTTTAGTGTTAAGTAGTTATAAGTTAATATACCAGAACGGAGAACTATTTTGCTTTTTGGTAGTTTGGAATAAATAAATAAATACATTTGATGGGTGGTTCAACAGTTACTATAGAGCTGATGAGCCGCTTAATTTTGTATGCCTCTTTGTTTTTGCTGGCTGGCTCCAAGTTAATAAAAAATATCGACATAGGCGTTTTGCTAAAGCGGTTCATGGCATAGTGCAAATCTTTAACAGTATGGCCTAGCGCTGACATTGCCTCCTTGATACTCTCCTTGTCTGTCGAGTGATGCAGACCCTTAACCACAATTCTGTAAGCTCTCTCGACACGGGGCTGGAAGGTGTGGTATCTTTTACCATGTGCGTTTAAATGATTTTTGAGAGCCGTGAAGTTTGCCTTATCAGCCATCATCACTCTTACGCTGCCGTCTTTTTCTGTTTGTAAGAAAAGTTCTTATTACCAGCAAGAGCGTGGATTGACTCAATTGGGGCGTTAATGTTCTTAACTTCCGGGATAAATATTGGCGGAGGCTTAATGGTCCTGGGGATGGGTTGTGGCTGTCGTTCAGGGGCGTCGTCGATGATCTCGTCATCGTCGTCATCGCTTGAAAGCATTACAAATGAGTTTGATCTCAGAGCGGCACTAGCTGCAGCACGAGCCGGAGTACGAGCCGCAGCACTGGTACTGGGGCCGTCGTCTACTGGCGAGCGCTGACGAGCTGCTTTGTGCTTTTTAGGCTTAGGATCATTATTCGAGCTCGAGCTCGAGTCATCACTGTCGTATGCCCTGTTGGATTTACTAATCGGACGATAGGAGGCGAGGTTTGCTTCAGGCTTGCCTGGCTTGGGTATCAGTATAACTTCCGCTTATTTCCACTGCGCTGGGAAGTGCCCACTTTGCATGCATCGATTGAAAATTCTGCATAATAGCTGAGTGCAGGTAGGTGAGAGCATTTTAAGCGGAAAGGCGTCGATGCCGTCAAAGCCAGGTGACTTGCTGCACTTGAGCGAGACGATGTCTTGCTCTATATCCTCAGAGGAAGCTGAAAGGAATGAAGCGTCGCAGGGCCTTGGGGATTCAAGAAATCTTCTAGTGGCCTCGGTGTCCTCAGCTGAGCATCTCTCGAAGTGCGAGAAGGCGTTATAAAGGTGGTTCGCAAAAGCCTCGGCACGTTCGCTGTTGGACTGGCACCATTCACCGGTTGCATTTTTAACTGGCACAACTCTCTTGACAGGCCTACTGATATGCCGCGTTACCTGCCAGAGATTGTGCTGAGGGTCACCAGGCTCAACATTTTCCAGAAATTTTTCAAGAGCGCTCTTTCTAAGAGCAGTAACAGCTCTTTGAGTTGTTTAGATGCTCCGTTTAGATTGTTTTTGTCAAAGGGGCTGCGTGACGTGAACCAAATGCGCTTGAGACGTCTCTTTTCAGTTACTAGAGCTTCTAAATCAGGGGTCCAGAGGTGCAGGTTTCGAGATGGAGTAGGTGTCAGGGTGCTTCTACGCCGAGCAGTTGCGAATGCAGCAGCATTAAGATGCTCAATTGTGGCGTCAATGTCCTTAGAGGAGATGAGCTCGGCGTTTGGGTTGATTGTGTGTAGCAGCCAGGATTTGTACATCGCAGGGTCCGTGTTACTCTGGGTAAGCCTTCTGCGGGCAGATTTCCTCTCCACGAGGTGTTCAGGAGCAAAGAAATAGCGCTGTGATCCGAGAGGAGGTCCGAGTTGGCAATGCAGACAATTTTGCCGGGGCTTATGCCCTTGGAGTTGGCAATATCCAGGATGTCAGGGTTCCTGAGAGGATCAGTTGGCCAGTAAGTGGGCTCACCCGAGAAGTTGCAATTAAGGCCTTTGCGCTGTGTGCTTTTTAGCTACTCTTTCCCTTTGGAGTTGTTGAGTCTGGAACCCCACCATGAGTGTTTTGCGTTGAAATCACCGCCGATGAAGAACCTAGCTCCGAAGCCATCCAGAATTTGTCCGAAATCGTCATCTTTGACGTTGTGTCTAGGAGGAACATACGCAGCAGAAACTTTGAGATCTCCTATCGGGCTGATCAATCTAAGTTTTCTTGTAGGCCAGACAGGTCAACGTACTTGATGCCGCTTTTTACAAGAATTGCTGCACCGCCATGGGCCCTTCCGTAGGGTTCGTTGACAAAGATTCGATCATATTCATTGAGACAAAAATACAATCTATCGATGAATTGTGTTTCGGACAGCAGGCGGAAATCGATTTGGTTGTTCTTGACAAAGTGCTCGACCTGTGGCCTGCTTATCAGTATCAAAACTGTTGATGCCACGCCCACCCATGCCGCCCCCAGTTCTTCTTCCACCGTTTCTAAAAGTGGAAGGAATATAATCGTTGGCATTCCCATCTGCATCAGACAATATTTGCCAAAAAAAGTTAAATAAAGTGGAAGCAAACTATCACAATCTATTATTTGGTTAAGGTTTTCCTTCTTACTGCCCAAGCACATTCGACTATTCTAAAAACTGCGATCTTTCAATTGAAGATTGTTAATGGTGATCTGTAATAAAAAATAAAAAAATAGCCTTTAATATCTTTAACTACATGACACCGAATAGCAATTTTGCCAACGCAACAATCATACAGTGATGCAGCGATGAACACAAATTCCGAAAGTGTTTTCAGTAGTGCATTTGTTTAAGTCATTTGCACATGTATGCCTCAGAAAAAGATAAATATATCAAAAATCTCGTCAATTTGTAACTTTCTTGGTTGCCACTGGGCTAGTAGCAACCCCCAAAAACTGCATCATTGTATTTTGGAGCCTCGCCCATACATTGCGCGCCTAGCCCGATCCCCCGCCTGTTATAAAATTTGTTGGAGGATAGCTATTGACCCACCGAAAGATCTGCAACAAAATGTTAATGCCACGCCCACCCATACCGCTTTTTGCCCACCTTTTACAACATTGACCTAGAGTCATCAAATTTGGTAGGAAGATAGATGACCCAAAAAGATATGCATCAACAATTTTGATGTCACGCCCACCCATACCTCCCGCAGCCTTCCTTCCCCACCTGTTACAAACTTTGAGCTAGAGTCACCAAGTTAAGAAAAAAGATAGAATTGAAACCTTTAAAAGACCTGCAACAATAATAATGATGCCACGCTTACCCACACCGCCCCCAGCTCCCCTTTCCCAACGTTTAATAAACTTTGACTTAGAGTCATCAGATTTAGTACGAAGATAGCAATCGACGACCTCCAAAGATCAGCATCAAAACTGTTGATGTAACGCACACCCATGCCGCCCCCTGATCTTCTTCACACACCATTGCCAAATCTGAAAGTAATATAATCGGTGGCATTCCCATCTGCTTCAGACAATATTTGAGGCAGCGAACACCTCTGGCGAATCCGTACATCTTTGCAATCAGCCCATTTTTATCCGGTTTTAATGCAGGTATCGAGTATACCGCAGTCGGTTTCGGCCGAGTGCAAAAAATTGGCCGTGTAATATAAAGTGTCAAGTGGCAAATCGATGAATCCACCTATTGCAGCTGGATTAAATTAAGGAGAAGATAGCTACTAAAAACCACCAAAAAACTGCATCCAAAATGTTGTAGCCATGCCCACCCATTCCGCTCCCAGCTCCCCGCAGTTTAAAACCAGAAACGCCGATATCTTTAACAGTTTTTAAGCTAGAACCACTAAATTTGGTGCAAAGTTAGGTGATAACGACCCCCAACAAAAAATTATAAAACCTGGATGCCACGCCTCTCCATACTGCTCTAGCCGCCTCCAACCGCCCCAACGCTGTGCTCAAAACGGTAATGCGTAAACCTTCCATAGTGTTTGAGCTAGAGTCAACAACTTTGGTGGGCATATAACGGTTAACGACCCAAAAAAAAACTGCTTTTAGTCTTGGAGCCACGCCTGCCCGTTCCCCAGCCCCCTGTATGTGAAAGTCGGAAACGCCTGTGTTTTTTTTTAAATAAGTGTTTATATAAATTTTTTTTTTAAAAATTATATTACTTTTAATATAAATTTTTGTTTAAAAACAATAATCGAGTTTTTCTCTCTTCCAAAATTCTATTGGGAGTAGAAGACGTTAGAACGTTGAGCACTTGCCTGGAGAGCATTTGCAACAATGGCAAATCATTGCATTTTTGTCAAAATGTTAAAATATCGCAATTTTTCCTAAATCTATTATTCTTAATATAAATATTTATTTCTTCATCGATGTCGTCTGCCTTTTCGGGTTGCGGTGCACGGAATCACGAAAACCTATTTAAATTAATTGCAAAATTTCAACACGCGTTGCCATAGCTGCATCAATTATTGGAAAAGAGTGACCAAATTTCGTAATAGTGAAAATATAAATCTAGATGCTCCCTTTTATTGCACTAGCAATATATCGTGTCACAAAAATAACTCAATCGGTGGGTACGTTCGATAATTACAGAAAATTTATTGAGTACATATTGTTTGGGTTCCTACTGATTTTTGGGTCCCGACAGGCTTACCGGGAACCGTCGGAATTTTGGGATCGACCACTTATCCGGACTATTTTGCCCGATACCGATAATTTTTTCGGGCCTTGCGGGATTCCCGAAAATCTCGATCCCGACGCCCATCTCTAATAGCAACTGACATAATAGATCTGCATAAAAACTTTGTATGCCACGCCCCATACCACCCGCAGCCTGCACTTCCCACTTTTAACAAACTTTGAGCTAGAGTCACCAAATTTGGAAGGAAGATAGCGCTTTGGCATCCCCATCTTCATCAGACAATCTTTGAGGCAGCGTACACCCCTGCCGTATCCGCACCCCTCGCTCATGTTCAAAAAAGTGTGCGTTTTCCAAGCTGCCTAATCAATGCAAGTAAGTCGCGCTTTTTCGCTTCCAGTAATATATTCTATTTGGAATTTTCTCGATGCATCCATTTAAATAGTGCTCAAATTGTACTTCATTCTATGACACTGAAAAATTTAAGCCGCTTTATTTAAATGCAAAGGTGATTGTATCTTTAACATGTATTCGCATGATTTTCAGGGCAATATATAGCAAGTTCAATGGTGCTACTACTCGTCGATTAGGTTTCCATAGCTCACTTCGTGTTATCATAAATGGAATCACTGTCAAACTTTAATTGAAACTCCCAAAGTGTCATTATGCACAAAATTTATTTTAAAATTGTTTTGTTGTGGCTTTTAATGGTTTTTTCTTGTTCTTTGTGTTGAAGTCGTGTTGTTCAGTTCATGAGTGAGTGAGCTAAAGGGTTGTTCAGTCAAATGAACTACTAACCATTGCACTATGGGCGATTTGTCGATTTTGGCGGCATAAAGTCTTAAAATAAAGCTAGAGACATAATTATACTCGATACCGAAGGTAAAGAGTATATTGGGTTTGTGCAATGTCCGTCATGGTGTCTGTCCGTCCGTCCGTCTGTCCGTCTGTATGTTCGCAACTTTTTTCCACACCCTTCAAGTTAGAGACTTCAAACTTTGCAAACCCCTTTATCTATGGCATAGTAAATTAAAGTGTCAAGATTGGAATTCTACGATAACTAGGGGGCTGGCAAATCGATAAACTCGATAACGCAAAACCGAAAGATCCAGCTATTTCGCAAGCCCTTACAGCTAGAACTACCAAATTTTGGGAGAAAATAGCTACTAACAATCCCCAAAAGACTGCATCAAAAATTTTGGAGCCACGCCCACCCATTCCGCCCCCAGCGCCCCCACAGCTCAAAAATAAAAATGCTCTTATCTTCTACAGTTTTTGAGCTAGACCCATCAAATTTGGTGCCAAGATAGGTGTTGACGATCCCCAATCAAATTCATAAAAACTTTGGATGCCACGCCCATCTATACTGCCCTATCCGCCCTCAAACACCCCAACGCTTGGCTAAAAACGGTAGTGCTTGTATCTTCCATAGTGTTCGATTAAGAGTCACAAAATTTGGTAGGTAGATAACAAGTAGCGACCCCCCCAAAAACTGCATCAAAGTTTTGGAGCCCCACCCACCCATTCAGCCCCCAGCCCCCCCCCCCCCCCCCCCCCCGGAGTTTAAAAACAGAAATGCTTATATCTTTTACAGTTTTTGAGTTAGAGCCACCAAATTTTGTGCCAAAATAGGTGATTATAACCCCCAAAAAAATTCATAAAAACTTTGGATACCACGCCAATCCATACTGCCAAAGCTGCCCCAAACCGCCCCAATGCTTCACTAAAAACGGGAATGCGTGTATTTTCCAAAGCGTTAAGGCTAGAGTCACCAAATTTGGTAGGAAAATAGCTATTAACGATCGTAAAAAAACTGCATCAAAGTTTTGGAGCCACGCCCCCCCGTTCCCCAGCCCCCTGCATTTTGAAATCAAAAACGCCTATATTTTCCACATTTTTTGAGCTAGAGCCGCCAAATTTGGTGCCAAGATATAGGTGATGAAGAAACCCAAAAAAATTTGGATGGCGACCCCCACCCATACCGCCCCCAGCCCCCGTTCACCATATTCTACTAACTTTGAGCTAGAGTCACCAAATTTGGTATGAAGATAGCAATTAACATCATAAATAGATCTACAGCAAAACTTTGGACGCCACGCCCCCCATACCAGCCCCCAGCCCCCCTTCCACCATATTCTACTAACTTTGAGCTAGAGTCACCAAATTTGGTATGAGGATAGCAATTAACATCATAAATAGATCTGCAGCTAAACTTTGGACGCCACACACCCCATACCAGCCCCAAGACCCCAGCCCCCCTTCCACCATATTCTGCTAACTTTGAGCTAAAGTCTCCAAATTCGGTTTGAGGATAGCTATTGACATGATACATAGATCTGTAGCAAAAATTTTTATGCCACGCCCCCATACCACCCCAGCCCCTACCTTTAACAAACTTTGAGCTAGAGTCACCAAATTTGGAAGGAAGATAGCTTTTTGGCATCCCCATCTGCACCAGACAATCGTTGAGGCAGCGTACACCCCTGCCGTATCCACACACCATTGCAATCAGCTCTCTTTTAATCTGTTTTACTACTGGTATCGAGTATACCGCAGTCGGGTGCGTCCGACTGCAACGTTTCTACTTGTTTTTTTTTTTAAATGTTCGTTATATTTAACTCTAATTTCGGATTTTTTTTTCGACAATTGGGTCACTCCTTTTTTTCCGCATATGTGTAGGCCGCCACTAATAAGTGCATTTATTTAAGAACAAATTATAAATGTTCAACTAAAATTGAAACAAAATGAAAAACTTTATTTTATTATACTTAGACATAATATTAAATAAAAAAGATAACAAATTTTTATTCATATATGTAGTTATATTAATACAAACTTTACAAATAAGCAGTTAAAAATCTTCCTAATCTAAACGAACGATTTTTCATTGATGTTATCATAATCTTCTTCGTCATCTGTTTCACATCCCATGTTATTATTATTATCAATATTAAAATTTTCATTATTATTTTCTTCAGATATATAGCATGAACTTATATTTAAGGTTGGAGTTTCCAAAAACGCAATAACTTCTGTAGGAAGTGATTTTTTTTTAAGCAGTTTTGGTGTATTATGTATGCTCAAACTTGAAATCAGAGGGTCGGATGAGTCAATAGATCTATAAAAAACGTCAGTTATATTATTAAGCCTTGACCCGGCCTCTGTATACCCTAATTTTGGGCGTCCTGTTTTGGAAGGTGATGAATTTTTGGTATCCTCCATATCGATTCGTATTTCAAAACTTTTTGAAAACCATTCTGAGTAAATCGACTTAATTTTATCCAGATCTGCGTGATGTTTGCGTGAATTCCGTTTAATATGTTTTACAAAAATGGATACTTTGGCTTCTATTGTATTCATGTGCGATATGCTCAAATCATCTTTATTTATTTCTGTTAATATAAACGACGTTATAGCGCTTGCGTTGCGATTGTTGCTGTTCCAAATATCGGCAAGCTTGCTGTAATCGCAACAACAACTACAAGTGCATTTTTTGTATAAACGGGGGAAAACGGGGAAATGAGATTTTTACCAAATGAAAATAGACATTTAAGTAAGTAACTTGCCATTATTAGTTGCCTGCTCTGGCTTGCTCTTGATATAGAAATACTTCACGGAACACGATTACAATTGTTAAAATTTTAGTTGAAATACAACCAACAACAACACTGGACAAAACATGTTCACTAAAATAAGCACTGTTGACCCAACTCTATGCTCCAAAACCAGCGTCAGCAAGCAAAGATATTGTATAGGATTCACTGCTAATTGGGTTTTATCGTGAATGCACACATACTGACATAGCGGACAAAACAAATATTAAATTTGCAAGGGTTTGCCATTGAAATTGATTTTTATATAATAATTGCCAACATATTATTTTATATAATAAGTAATTAAAATTATTACCAACCTTGAAGCCCTGCACCTGCAAATAAATAAGCTTGTACGTACATATAATTTATTCTTATATTCTAGTGTTGCTGTTTATGCGCATAAAATACACAACAGAGCTGCGTGGCTCAATTGTCTCATTAGGCTGCTTCTCTGCATCTGACCGCTAACAAAACAAAGCGAATGCCAAGCAACAGACACATCGTGTTATGTTCGTTAGCTTACGAGTAGCAAGACTTGGTTTATTACCGTTATTCTCTGCCGCTACACCAAAACCATCATACTCCGATAAATATGTATGTACATATGTATAAGTAATTTTTCAGTCAGTCGATCCCAGTCGGTCACTCTTACACCAAGTAAGTCGGCCACTCGAAATTTTCGATCCCACTTAGCCACTCTTTGCTACCCGCGCCTGTAGATGTTAACACATTAAAAAATAAGTTATTAAGGTTTTGATTTTACAATCTTGTTTTCGAGAAAAGTCGTTCGCTTGTATATTGTATAATATTTGTAAGTATTTCAGTTCCTTGAAATTCTTCCAAAACGTAAGTAGCCACTTTTCGTCTACAAGAGTTTTTAATACTTCTCTATTTAATTTTCAACATCACTTATCCCAACTTTCTCGAACAAAAACCGGAGTCTAGAAGCTGAAAATTCGTGCTGATTGTGCGTTAAAATTTTCAGGCGCTGATATATTGTTTACATTGTAAATTTGTGTGAATATTGATCGCACCGTGACCTCAATGACTCGTCTCCTTGAATGGTGGATTAAGAAATTAAAAGAAGACCAACCAAGTGAGCCCGCTTATCGTTTGACTTTGTCTAGGTCGTGCTTGCGGGCCTTGTCGGACCTGACGGGCTTTTAAGGCCCGCCGCGCTTCACGAGCTCACCGGGCTTTTAAGCTTAGGCACGTAAAAAGTCTGAAAACGATTTTTAAAAAAGAACCCACTCACGAGGAACTGGCAAGACTGAAGGTTTGAACTCCTACCTTCACTTCCCGTACACTTTTTGATTTTTTGAATTGCCTACTCACAATGAAATAAAAAAATAAATAAAATAAAAAAAAGGCAAACGGATGGAAAATATAAAATGAAAAAATCAGCTTTCGAGAAATATTTAAAATCAATTTCGATTACTCCCAAGTTACTGGCTAGACTAAATATGAGAATTTCTAGATCCATTTTCCGTAGCTAGCAGATTTTTATACTCGATACCGAAGGTAAAGAGTATATTGGGTTTGTGCAATGTCCGTCATGGTGTCTGTCCGTCTGTCCGTCTGTATGAACGCAACTTTTTTCCACACCCTTCAAGCTAGAGACTTGAAACTTTACAAATGTCTTTATCTATGGCATAGTAAATTAAAGTGTCAAGATTGGAGTTCTACGATAACTAGGGGGCTGGCAAATCGATAAACTCGATAACGCAAAATCGATAGATCCAGCTATTTCGCAAGCCCTTACAGCTAGAACTACCAAATTTGGGGAGAAAATAGCTACTAACAATCTTCAAAAAACTGCATCAAAAATTTTGGAGCCACGCCCACCCATACCGCCCCCAGCCCCCCCGCAGTTTAACACTAAAAATGCCCATATCTTCTACAGTTTTTGAGCTAGACCCACCAAATTTGGTACCAAGATAGGTGTTAACGATCCCGAACCCAATTCATAAAAACTTTGCATGCCACGCCCATCTATACTGCCCTATCCGCCCTCAACCACCCCAACGCTTCGCTAAAAACGGTAGTGCGTGTATCTTCCATAGTGTTTGAGCTAGAGTCACAAAATTTGGTAGGTAGATAACTGGTTACGACCCCCCAAAAACTGCATCAAAGTTTTGGAGCCCCACCCACCCATTCCGCCACCAGCCCCCCGCAGTTTAAAAACAGAAATGCTTATATCTTTTACAGTTTTTCAGTTAGAACCACCAAATTTTGTGCCAAAATAGGTGATTATAGCCCCAAAATAAATGCATAAAAACTTTGGATGCCACGCCAATCCATACTGACCAAGCTGCCCCAAACCGCCCTAATGCTTCACTAAAAACGGGAATGCGTGTATTTTCCAAAGCCTTAAGGCTAGAGTCACCAAATTTGGTAGGAGGATAGCTAATAACAATCCCCAAAAAACTGCATGAAAGTTTTGGAGCCACGCCCCCCCTGATCCCGAGCCCCCTGCATTTTGAAATCAAAAACGCCTATATTTTCCACATTTTTTGAGCTAGAGCCGCCAAATTTGGTGCCAAGATATAGGTGATGAAGAAACCCAAAAATTTTGGATGGCGCCCCCACCCATACCGCCCCCAGCCCCCTTTCCACCATATTCTACTAACTTTGAGCTAGAGTCACCAAATTTGGTATGAGGATAGCAATTAACATCATAAATAGATCTGCAGCAAAACTTTAGACGCTACGCCCCCCCATACCAGCCCCCCTTCCACCATATTCTACTAACTTTGAGCTAGAGTCACCAAATTCGGTATGAGGATAGCAATTGACATCATACACAGTTCTTCAGCTAAAATTTTGATGCCACGCCCCCCCCCCCACCGCCATACCTCCCCCAGCCTACCATCCACCATATTCTTCTAACTTTGAGCTAGAATCACCAAATTTGGAAGGAAGATAGCTTTTTGGCATCCCCATCTGCACCAGACAATCTTTGAGGCAGCATACACCCCTGCAGCAGCATACACCCCTGCCGTATCCACAAACCATTGCAATCAGCTCTCTTTTAATCTGTTTTACTACTGGTATCGAGTATACCGCAGTCGGGTGCGTCCGACTGCAACGTTTCTACTTGTTTGAATTGCCTACTGTCATACAGAAATTAAAATAACTCACAAGGAAATGCACAAATATCACGGGACAAATGTCGTATTAACTTAGATACCTTCCCAGGCTCATGCACAACACATGATAAAATGCATTGTTTAAGGTTCTACATTTAATTTTATATAGATGTTTTGCTTTCGAGCATGTTAAATTAAATAGCATATCTAATAGGGTTTCCTCACTAGAAATTAAAATCAGCATCTAAAGCAATTATTGGTAGCAAGACGGAAAGCTGTTTTCATGCTATTCATCGTATCCATGTTGTTGATAGTTTACAATTTATTTTATTTTTTATTTAATTAATTATTACAGAGAATTCAATTCTGCGTAACAATTTGTTTTAAAGCCAGAGCAGCAAAGGCCTTCAGGCAAGTTTACAATTATAATTTATGTGTTCAGCTAACAATTTTTTGGAGCCTAACAGAGAAATATCATCTGTTATTCGGGTCTCGTGTGACTTATCGTTGATTTCGAGGATCACCTATCGGCTGTTGCCTTGCGGCACCTCGACCTTGGCGATCCTCCAATCCTGAGTAACCAGGTCGGGGTTACTCATTTGTAGGAGCTTGAGAATTCTGTCGGTCTCCTCTGGCTTAGCAGAAACCGAAACTCTCGCTCTGGGTCGACTTGGCACGTCTTTCCAATCGGCCGCTTCAAGCTTCGCCCCCGGAAGGCTTCCTCCAGCAAGGGCACCGCTTTCTTGTAAAGCTCTGCGGTTTTTTCGTCCTCGCAGGCTATTGCTTTGATGTAGCCCTGATGCCAACCGGCATCGGAGCAAAGAGGAAGCGGTCCACAGATAGCTCCATGATATGCGGCTTTGGCGAAAAACCGAGTGAGCGGCTGTGGACGCGGTGGTGGCCTGTTCCGCTTGGCTTGCGGAGCCTGCTCCGCCACGGAGCGTTGACACCTCTGCTTGGCTTTTGCAGAAGCTGCCGGAATTGCTGGCTTAAAAAAACTGTTTTAGCTCATTCTACGAGCTTGACCCCATTAAGAGAAGACTGCTGGTCGCTCAAGTTTTGCTGCAGAATTTGGGACGCCCGCCTCCGGTCTTGGATCGGCGGCTTATGTGCCGCAGTAGACGAGGACCCCGGGACGCTCGCCTGCGTCGCAGACCTGGAAACTTGTTTTGAAAACCTATGTTGCAACCTCCGAGCTCCGCGAGCCGTTCCAGGTCGGCGTCCGGGGTGTGAAGACGAATGGCTTGCTCATAAAATAACGACTGAGCCACCTCCAGCCACGAGTCCCTTGGCACGATGCTGTTTCACCTTGGACTGGGAAAATTTTAAAGAATTTTTTCTCTTGCCCGAATAGTCAGCACCCTTGGCAGAGACACGACCTTACCAGGCGCCTGCTTCCAGCCGCCCTAGCGTGGAGAGTGTATTTGCACTACCAATTGTGAGCCGCAAGGACAGAACGCACCGCACGGGGGCGCACTTAAATTGGTGATATGAATGCGGTCCCCCACAGTGCGTGTTATTCCCCTTGTTGCTCCAACTGCCTGAAGGCCAGATAAACAATTAATTTGGCGGCAATTTCTTCCTCATAATCAGCTGATCGATGGTTCACACTCAAAAAGCTCACAAAAAGCTTCAGTTAAGCTTTTAAGCTAATCTTTTAATTTTAAATATGTCTGATGTATCTACTTAAAGAATTTCAATGCAAAAAAAAAAGATCTACATGCATCCAAATTTCGACTTT
The DNA here is from genome assembly GCA_035044585.1 of Scaptomyza polygonia. Taxonomy (NCBI): domain Eukaryota; kingdom Metazoa; phylum Arthropoda; class Insecta; order Diptera; family Drosophilidae; genus Scaptomyza; species Scaptomyza polygonia. The sequence continues at coordinate 279,497 of JAWNNU010002196.1, forward strand.
ATGCCAAAAAAAAAAAATAGTTCTGGCCCATAGTGCTGTGTGAAAGCTCGAGATGCGTATACAATTAGCCAGTGCACACCGTTTTACTCATGGGTTAGTACGGTACCACATGCATCTGTGGCTATGCAAAATTCTTTGCTGAAGTCAGGGTGTTGCAATAATGTTGGTTCCATTAATGTTTTCTTGACATATTGAAATGCATCTTCGCATTCTTTTGTCCATTCGAATTGGACAGTCATACCAACGGCAGGCTTGACCAGCAGCAACGAGGAACCCTTGTTGCTAAGTGGACTTTGGCAGCGCCACCTTTGCCCTTGGCGCAACATTGACAACACTGACAGGCCCCGGTCCAGCGAGGAATCGGAAACATGAAAAGGAGCCGCTTGCTACAGCGCGGCAAGTCAGATAAAAGGTAATTTAAGAGTTAAAAAGTCAGTGCGAGCACAAAGGCAATGCAAGAGTGCAATGAAAGCATAATAATATACAATAAAGTCACAATGCGTGGACTTAGTAAAAATTGTCGAACAAGCCGGGACACGCATATAAATAAGGACAGTTCGAAACTTTCCCTTAATAACAATTATAATCTTGTAAAAGCTAATCAGTACGTGTGAAATCAACAAGCCTTGTGGTGACCTCTAACAAAAAAATAAATATCAGAGTAAGTAAGCCTGGAGAAGGAAAGTTTAAGCTAAAGACAGAGCCTGAGAGTAGGAGAGAAATCCTTGTGGTGACAAGAAAGCCACAGTAGAGCCTGGCGAACTTCAGCTAGCTTGCTTGCTTGCTAGCTAAAACCTCGTAGAGTAGGCGAAGTATCACTTCTGAATAAGCAGTGCGATTGGAGCGCCAGCATTGCAAAGTAAAACCACTGAACAAGAGGCTTGTTTTAAGTTTTAAGTGCATAAATAAATTGTATCCGAATAACCAAAACGGCAAATTTAAAGCCAAAATACATGTATTAAATAAAACCAAACTGTGTTATTGTCGGAGCCGCCACAATATAAATTTGTTGGCACAGTCCCATAGCATTGCGAGAGTTAGCACAGCTTAACACCAGTGAGAACATAAGGTTCGTTACAAACGCGACGAAACGTCGTGTACTATCCGCATCAGTAGGGGCTAGATAGTTTTTCATCGTACTTTTTGTCATCTGGAAGGATGCGTTTGGACTTGTAGATACAAAAACGGTGGATGCCACCGAAAATGTCATTAACAAAGTCAAGGTGAAAACACCGGATCTGAAAGTTTTGTCCATTTAAATAATAATAATAGTCGTGATTTTTTGCATGCATTTTTTTTTACGATATATGAAGTACATAACAGGTGTATAAAATAGAAATATCTTACTCGTGCAAGAATTCATCGCATTGACTATATTTTTCCGTGTCCAATACCAATTATATTTGTTTTGTATTTGTTTGAGCCATTTGCTTCTGAGTCTACTTGTAATGTTAGTGGAATATTATTTTTTTGGTCATGTTTCTGCCGTTGTTCTTACTTTATCTAGTGCCGTTAATGTCGTTATACCTGAAACCGCAACACGTCATCGTTCTCAAGAATTATTCGAATTTTGAGAAAATATCTCTCAAGAGTTGAAGCTGTGTGACCATCCACTTCGCTGAACCTTCGCAAAATGGGCCACCGATGTCGATTTCGCGAAAAAAAATCTTTTTGGACGAAGCTCATTATACACTGAACCCATTAAATGGGTAAAAAGGGTATAATGGTTTTGTGCAAAAGTATACATGTACTCAGTACAAATCGGTTTAATAAGCTTGGAAATGCCGGAAATGCGAACGCGACTTTAGGCAGTTCGGCCGATCAATAGGAATTAGAATGTCGCTGGATACTACAGAAAAATATTCAGCAAAATGCAGAATCTAATCATCTTCCATCACCAACCAAATAAGTTTATGGTCGTCCATTTTAAATCAGCTGTTCAAAGTAATTGGAACTAACTTGAACTGGAATATGAACTGCAACTAAAAATTCTGTTTTCTGCAGGTTGTCAATTCAGTTCAATTCGGTTTGAGTTTTGGGTAACCAGCAAACAGTGTGTTACGTCATTGAACTGATCAGCTGTTTTCTAAGTTCAAGTTCAATTTAGTTCACGTTCGGGTAACTGGGCCTATAAGTCAAACAATGCACACAAAGGCATAAACCGAAAAAGCCACGTTATACTTACATGATGCATTTATTTTTGGGTAAAAGACACAGAAAATGAAAAGAATTCGTGGGCAATAGAATGAACTTAATAGCCGGAGTAGAAAACGAGCGAACTAACAACAATTCTGTGTAAAATTTCCCATTAAAGCCTTTTTACTTTGAGGCTACACGTAACAAACTAGTATGTGGGGTCATTTCGTAATGCATCTTGTGTAAGTATCGGTTATGGTGTTCGCCGCTGGGTACCAGTGCGATTGAATCCGTTAAGACAAAAGAGCGCAAAAAGTGGTTTGCAGAACTCTCTCGCCTCAAATTTTTGCAGACAAATTATGCACACCAGAGCGAATATCCGCAGCGGAAGCGTCACGAATAAACCGCTTGATATTTTCCGCGCCAAAATCGCAAGTGACTTCACACTGCGGCGAAATTATTCGCTTCTGTTTTCATTATGAGAGAGAAACCGCGCCGGCAACAAACGGGCAAAATGGATTAGTACATGAATGCGTGTAAGTTTGGTTTGGTTGGGCTGGCTACTTTGCGCTTTATCGAATCTTCAAGCTTGAGACTTGAAACTTTGCAAATATCTTTATCTAGGGCCGGGAAAGAAAAACTGTCAAGATTGGGGCTTTCCGATCGATCACTGGGGGGCTGGAAAATCGATAAGTTCAATAACTCAAATTCGACAAATCCACCTCTTCGCACGTCCTTACAGCTAGAACTACCAAATTTGTGGATAAGATGCTACTTACAACCCCCGAAAAAATGCATTTTCAACTATGGAGCCACGCCCACCCATTCCGACCCTAATCCCCCGCAGCGTAAAATCAGAAACGCCTATTTCGTTCACTTTTTTTGAGCTGGAGCCACACAATTTGATGCCAAGGTAGGTGATGACGACCCTCAAAAAGTGCATTGAAGCATTGGATGCCACGCCGATCCATACTGCCTTAGCCACCCCTAACAGCTCCAACGCTTCGCTAAAAACGGTAATGCGTGTATCTTTCATATTGTTTGAACTAGAGTCACCAAATTACGTAAGAGGATAACTAAGAACGACCCCAAAAATTTGCATCAAAGTTTTGGAGCCACGCCCACTTATACCATCCCCAGCTCCCCTTCCACCACCTTTTACAAACTTAGAGATAGAGTCACTTAATTTGGTAGGAGGATAGCAACAAAGATCTCCAGCAAAAACTTAAATGTCACGAGTCAGGGTTTTCGTATCGGTTTTATTACTGGTAGAGCTGCATGAATGGCAAAAAACGGCATTCGAATATACAATGTATAAAATGAATTGAATGGAATAGAATACTTCTACAAAATTGTATGAGTGAAAGTCGGGCCACGGATCAAATAAATGAAAATTTACCCGGAGATTTGCATCAACATATTCAATGCCACCCCCGGTTTCTTCACTCTTTAAAAGTGGATGTGCTTTATGTTATATATATGCTTTATTCTGCAGTTTTTGAGCTAAAGTCATTGAATTTGAAGGTATAGTTAGCCCTGTACGACCTAGCCCACTTCCTGCCGCCAAAAAAAGCATAACTCCGAATCTGCCACAACTTACGAATCGAAAGGTGAATTTCTGAACAACTTGTAAGTTTTTACCCAGATCAGGTATCAGAGTATGCCGCAACCAATTGGGCCCGAAACTTTAATTTTTATACTCGATAACGAAGGTAAAGAGTATATTGGGTTTGTACAATGTCCGTCATGGTGTCTGTCCGTCCGTATGTTCGAAACTTTTTTCCACACCCTTCAAGTTAGAGACTTGAAACTCGAAACTTTGCAAATGTCTTAATCTATGGCATAGTAAATTAAAGAGTCAAGATTGGAGTTCTACGATAACTAGGGGCTGGCAAATCGATAAATTCGATAACTCAAAATCGATAAACCCAGCTATTTCGCACGGCCTTACAGGTAGAGCTACCAAAGTTGGGGAAAAGATAGCTACTAACAACCCCTCAAAAAAATGGATCAAACATTTTTAAGCCAAGTTTAAAGCCAAAAATGCCTATATCTTATGCAGTTTTTGAGCTAGAGCCACAAAATTTGGTGCCAAGATAGGAAATGACAACCCCGAAACAAACGCAAAAATTTTGGATGCCACGCGTATCAATACTGCCCAAGCCGCCCCCAACCAACCAAACGCTTCACTAAAAACGGTAATGCGTGTATCTTCCAAAGTGTTTGAGCTAGATTCGCCAAATTTAGTAGGAAGATAACTGTTAGCGACCCAACAAAAAAAAAATGTATCTATTCTCCTAACCCCCCGGAGTTAAAAAACAGAAATGCTTATATCTTCTACAGCTTTTGAGCTAGAGCCACCAAATTTTTTGCCAAGATTTGTGATGGAGGAACTCGAAAATTTTTGATGCCACGCCCCCAGCCCCCCTTTCTATCATATTTTACTAACTTTGAGCTAGAGTTACCAAATTTTGCAGGAGGACAGCAATTGACATCATACATAGATCTGCAGCAAAAAATGCCTCGCCTCGCCGCATTTTTTTGTAATCAGGTCTCTTTTTATTGGTATTTTTAACTGGTATCGAGTATACCGCAGTCGGTTGCGTCAAACTGCCACGTTTCTACTTGATTTTGTATAGTCTTGTATAATTTCTTAAGTTGGTTTGGTTTATTTATTGTATTTTTATAAATATGCTTACATCAAATATTTAAAAGTAAGTATGTATGTATGTTTGTAACTCTGTCACGCAATAACAAACAATAATAATTATTATTTATCTATATTATAAATGTGAATTGTGGAAAATATTACGATAACTTAGTATCTTGCACGAACGCATTCAAATTCAAAAGATTTTTCCATTCTGTTGTTCGCAGTGGTTATCTAGACGTAAAAATATTATTGCGGTTGCAAAAACAACTCACAATCAACGTTTGACTTGTTTTCTACACCCAAACCACATGAAAATTGTGTGTTGTTAGCAAAAAAGCATATATACAGGCTACACAAAAGCTTATTAGAAAAAATCATTTTTCACGCGGACAGAAAGCTGCTTTCAAACTACTAGTTCATTCTAAAGGTTTAACCAAAATTCAACTAAAATTTGGTTGTTTTCAAAATGCTGTTTTCTAAATCGAGCCCCAAAACGAATGTATTTAACATTAACTTTAAAGTATATACTAGTCAGTTTCAATGTTGTTTTATTCTATTTTACAGAACCAGCTCAATGGCACGGTCCTTGTCATATCATTCTGCTTCAACTGGAGGCTCAAGTTGTTGGCCCATCAAGCCCGATACTGCTCTAGAGAATGCACGTCGTGAGGCAGAGGATCGGGAACGCGAACGTGAGATACGGGAACGTGAGCAGCGGGAACGAGATAGACAAAGACGAGAACGCGAGGAACGCGAACGGAAAGAAAAAGAAGATAAATTAAAACGCGAGCAGCTGGAGCGTGAAAGAGAACGTGAACGTAAGGAACGAGAACGACGTGAATTAGAACGCCGCGAAATTGAACGTGAACGTATGTTGCAGCAGCAGCGAATCAACGAGAGCAATAAGCAAGCAGTAGCGGTAGCGTCCTCATCTACACAACGAGATCGCTCACCTCATCGCAGCATTGGTGATCATAATACAGAGATACGTATTAAAGAAGAACACCCCCGCACAAAAGATGAGCAAGATGTTATACTTATGCGTGCATCGACGGTAGGTGGATTAGGGGATCCACGGTTTCATCCCACTTCATTAGTAGCTGTTCAGGCAAATGTAGCCGTTGCTGCTCATCATCATGCTAATTTCATGGTAAGTGGCCGACATGGATTGCCGCCACCAGCACAACATATATCCCGCAGTATGATGCCGCCTGCATTGGGTGTTAGTGGACCACTAACACACTTCGCTGCAGCTGGCCCTCCGGCGTGGGGTATCGATCCATATCGTGATCCTTATGCACCAATTTTGCGATACAACCCCATAATGGAGGCGGCTTTTCGGCATGAAGCCGAAGAGCGTCAGAAGGCTTTAACTATTTATGCAGCGCAATCGGCAGCTCATTTAAGAGCTAAAGAGCCAAGTCCCATACCGCCCGCATCGGTATGTCCGTTGGGTCCTTCTCCTTCACACCTTCGAATGCAGCAGCCTTCAGGTGTAAGCGTTATTGCACCATCTAGTGCTCAACCTACTTCACAAACCTCGCAAACACAATTCGCTACAATCGGAAAGGTGCCACTTCCGAATACGATAAACATGACAGTACAACACATGATGACAGGAGATACCGTAAGTCATCCTGTTACATCCAAAAAAGAACCCGAACATACCATGGGCACAGTAAACGCGTCTACCGTTGGTGCAGGCCACACCACTGTCTCTGGAAACGTTATGGGATTACAATCTACACCGCCAGTAACGCTAAGTCGATGATAACTTTAAAACTAAAAATAGCCGTTTTAAATTAAAGAAATTTTAAAAATTTCATTACTTCACCCAAAATCAATTCTTTATGTACTCCATTGCCCTGCCTTTCTTTACCACATCTTTAGCCTAAAAATAATAATAGTAAGCGCAATGCTCGTGTAATATAGCAAATTTAAGTAAATATTTATTAATTTTAATTAATCTTTTATGGTAATAATGTCAAAGGAAAAAGTTAGTGGAAAATTTTACCAAATCAAAAAAAAAAAAAAAAACAATTAAGCAGGGTAAGATGCTTGGAAGGTACATTTTCAATTGCTCCGCGTTTCTTTTTTAGCGAGCCAACAAAAGGCACATCAAACATACTCGTATATGTATAAAAAAAAAACATCAAACAACAAATCACCGAATACCTATTAGTTTAAATAAGATATAAGCATATACAAGTTTAAAATTTTACGCTGTATAATTTGTATAAAGTGAAATTTATATTGACATTCAAGTAATTCGATAATTATTAAACTCAGATGTACATACATGCAGATATACATTTAACAGACATATATAAAAACGCAATTAAATCAGAAATACAATTGTTGTGTGCTATCATTTAGTAACGTGCTATCATTCCAGTCGTGCGTTATGCACGTTTCAGATGTAATATTATGTATGGCGGTAATGTATATAGCTCTGAGTAAAATGATAATAGAAACATTGCTTATATATGTAGTGTCGTTTTATTTTCAAGATAAAGGCGTTTCTTGCCTGCTAGGGAATTGGCTTTTATCGCAAATTTTTTAGAAAATAAACCCAGTGACGTTTCGAAAAAAATGGATGCGAAAATATTAAGGACAAAGCCACTCATTGTGTTCCCGAAGCACGCTATTTAAATTTTTTTCTTTTGTAGGGAAATTTTCTATATTTAGAATCTGTCTTGTAAAAACAATAACTTAATTTTACGAAAAACATTGACGGTTAGGTAAAAAGTTTAGCTAGCACAAATTACTAATTAACTAAAGTGGAAGGGGAGGTCGAGGGGATGGACCTTGAAAGATTCCGGAGCTGATTGTTGCTGTCCAGCAACTGAGCCATTACATTTTCATGGTTCTCCAATCTTTGTTAGAGCCTCTGGCTGTATTGAGTGATGGTTTCTTTTAATCTAGCCAATTTGAGGTCATTGTGAAAGGCAGCATTTCTAACGTAGAACGGAGCACTCACTAAGCTGCGCAGAACTTTACTTTGAAAAGTTTGTATAATTGGAATATTCGAGGCAGCTGCAGTGCTCCAGATCTGTATCCCATAGGTCCAGATTGGCTTTAGGATAGCCTTGTAAACCAGCACTTTGTTACGAAGGCTGAGTCGTGATGCAGGTCTTAGAAGCCAGTAAAGGCGCTTGAAACTAATCTTAAGCTGAGTCCTTTTGTTAATGAGATGAGCTCTCCAATTCAGTTTTCTGTCCAAAGTAAGGCCCAAGTACTTGGCACTTGAAGCTGTAGGGAGCCTCCGTCCAAAGAGGTGGACTTCAGGGCATGAGAGGGTTCGTAAAGTGAAAACAACTTGCACCGACTTCTCGGTGTTAATACTAATATTCCACTTATTTAGCCAAGGCTCAAGGGCTGACAGATACATCTGAATAATTCTTGAGGCAACAGAAGGGCAGGTACTAGAGGCCAGGAAAGCGATGTCGTCAGCGTATATAGCGATGAGGGAGAGCTCTGGGTTAGTTACCGGTAGATCAGCAGTGAACAGGGTATATATATTATTGGAGCAAGCACGCTGCCTTGGGGTACCCCAGCCTTTATTAAGAACAAATCCGATTCAGCGTACTTGCACCTTACAAAAAATCTGGGATAGTGAATATAAGACTTCAGTACCATGTAATATGGCATTGGACATTTGGCATTTTTGTACAGGAGTCCTGGGTGCCATACCCTGTCAAAAGCCTGTCGGACATCCAGAAACACTGCCCAGCAATACCTTTTATTCTCCAGAGCGTTAGAGATATATTGAGCGACTCTGTGGCACTGCTTAGGTGTACCATGGTGCCTTCTGAAACCGAATTGGTGGTCCGGAATGAGCTGATTCTCGTCCAGTATGGGAAGTAGTCTTCGTAGGAACAATCTCTCGAAGATTTTGGAGAAAATCACCAATAGGCTTATGGGACGGTAAGAGCTGGCAATATGCACAGGCTTGCCGGGCTTTGGAATCATAATAATCGCAGCACATTTCCATTGGTCGGGGAAATTGTGGAGTCTTAAAATCCCATTGAACAGATGTGTGATCATTTTGATCACGTTTGGTGGCAGCATCTTCAAAGCAAGCGCGTTAATCCCGTCATAGCCTGGTGATTTTTTATTAGACAGAGAATGGATCTCCTCTTGAACGTCGTCCTCTACTAATTCAGCAATAGGGAGGTCCATTTGACATGGAATGTCCAAGAAGCTCCGTATTTCGTCATTAAAAGACGCATCGCTGAATTGGAACGGGGTAAAGGTCCGTTCTAAGTGTGCAGAAAACACTTGGGCTTTTTGCTCGCTAGAGTGACACCAAGAGCCACTGGCGTTCTGAATCGGGGGGCAACTTAAAGTAGGCCTTCTTTTCTCTTGTTGCCAGCCAAAGGTTATTTTCGGGGTCACCAGGCTCTGCAGCAGCTAGATAAGCTTCCAGAGAGTCACTCCTTAGCTTGCGCATCAGCTTTTTAAGGCAATACATTTTTCATTACTTTTCATATGGGTGTTTTATGTGTTCATACATTAGCGATAAGTTCGAGCGGCCACAATAGCGTTAGCAGATAGACAGTGAATATAGTTTTGTTTCAGTTGCCCTTACCACGCAAGATATTTTGATTTGGTTTTTTGCGTTAAGTTTGTAAAAACCATAAAAAAAACAAGTAGAAACGTTGCAGTCGGACGCACCCGACTGCGGTATACTCGAAACCAGTAATAAAACAGATTAAAAGAGACCTGATTGCAATAGGGTGCGGATACGGCAGGGGTGTACGCTGCCTCAAAGATTGTCTGGTGCAGATGGGGTTGCCAAAAAACTATCTTCCTTCCAAATTTGGTGACTCTAGCTCAAAGTTTGTTAGAGGCAGTGGCTGGGGGCGGTATGAGGGCGTGGCATCAAAACTTTTGCTGAAGATCTGTGTATCATGTCAATAGCTATCCTCATACCAAATTTGGTGACTTTAGCTCAAATTTAGAAGAATATGATGGATGGGGGGCTGATTT
>JAWNNU010002197.1:0-38976 GCA_035044585.1 Scaptomyza polygonia
TCGAAAATATAATTCTTGGTACTTCTGCCGGCTCTCGATACACAGCGCTACCGCAATACCCCACGCCTCATTTACCCACACTTTGTTTGTTTATTTTTAAAATATTAGTTTTGTGAACGATTAAAGCTGGCTGGCACCCCATGCAAAAATGTCGAGAGAAATGTTAGAAAAACAATTTGGCCAAAATACACCAGAAATTTAAACAATTTCGATCTTGATTAAAACATCGTATGGAACAAATATGTCCTTTATGACAGGAATAATGGGCTAAGGCTAAACATTTGCACTTGAGGCATGTAATTTTCCTAATAAAATGATTGTAAAAATGCGGATATATGCGTGTTAAATTTCCACTTCAAAGTAATGCATGAAGCCGTATCCCAAAACTAGATCAAGATATTTACAATTATTACATGTGTAGTGGGAAGTTGCAGTTACATAATAATACGAGTGAATAAAAATGCGTTTTTAAAACGCGTCGAAAAATACGTGGCTTATCCAGATCAGATATGTTCCGATGAGTTAGTTCAATCAATTTTTGTTTTCTTTTATACTCGATACCGAAGCTAAAGAGTATATTGGGTTTTTGCAATGTCCATCTTGGTGTCTGTCCGTCTGTCTATCTGTCCGTCTGTATGAACGCAACTTTTTCCTCACCTTTCAAGGAAGAGATTTGAAACTCAGCAAATGTCTTTATCTTTGGCATATGGGGGCTCTACGATAACATTGTGGCTCTACGATAACTGGGGCTGGCAAATCGGTAACTCAAAACTGATAGATCCTCCTATTTCGCGTGCCCTTACAGCTAGAACTACAAAAATTAGTGGGAAGATAGTTACTAACAACCCCGAAAATAATGCATCAAAAGTTTTGGCGCACATTCCGCTCCCTGCCACCCCACAATTTAAATACAAAAACGCCTATATCATCCACAGTTCACGAGCTAGAGCCACCAAATTTGGTGCCGAGATAGGTGATGAAGACAAACAAATTCATAAAAATTTTGGATGCCACGCCTATCAATACTGCACAAGCCGACCCCAACCGCCCCATCGCTTTGCTAAAAATGGGATTGTGTGTATCTTCCAAAGTGTTTGAGCTAGAGTCACCAAATTTGGTAAAAACATTATTCTTAACGATCCCAAAAGAACTGGAAATTAAAAGAGTAAAATATATTTGTAAATTTAACACCTGCCATGCGACATCAATATGTGTATGCTGAAAACCACATCATGCAGGTGCTTTTACTGGTTGTGGATACGATGGGCGATTTTAATTGAAGATTGAATGTAGTTTATATAAACTCCCTTACATACACGCATAAATAGTCTAAAACAGACAAAAACCAACAACAACACGGGCTGGCTTGTCGTAGCTGAGACGCACAAAATGCATTGAATAAAACTGAAACAAAACTTTATGTACATTCTGCCGCTATCACGCTCGCTCGCATTTATAGCTAATGTATGTACACATGAAACATGCATATGGAAAATGTATTGCGCTTAAAATTTTATTTACTTATGGATTCAAAAACTTAATATGTAGCAATTCTATACTATATATACTGATCGATATATCATATAACATATTCAATTAACTCCTATATAAATAAAATTTCGTTCGGGTATGTATAAGGTATAAAAAATCATAATGATAATAATAATGATAATGGTGGTCGAAATAATTTGTACCTTAAATTGCACCCCTAACCTGCCGAAAAACGTATTTTACGTTAAAAAGAATTTTAGTCAACGGAAATTGTGAACGATTTTAAAGGTTGCTTTCTTAAAGGCTTGTAATCCAACAACAAAATCAAATTTTTATAGCATCTAAATAATTATTAATATATATATTAATGTTCTTGTTATTATTATAATAACATAGTTATATACATGTATATAATTAAGCTTTTTAACAAAAAGTTCCAATATTATATACCATTAATAACGAAAGCGATAATATTCTGTTATTACTATGATTAAAGGATTCAAACGCAAATGCTTTACATCTTCAAAGCAATTTTGCATGCATTTTAAATGCAACTATACCCGAATCGGGAGTCCCGATAAACTAGAGATTTGAAACTTTAAAAATATCTTTGTCCATAGAAAACTAAGTGTTAAGGCAGGGTTTCTACAAAAACTGGGGGGCTGGAAGATCGATAAAATCGAAAAGCCCATATATTTCCTACATCCATACAGATAGGGCTAACAAGTTTGGTATAAAGAAGCCAAGCCTCCGCCCCCCCTCAGGGCACGTTCAGTTCTTTATACTGCAGCGGATGCGTCTGATTGCAACGTTGTCATTTGGTTTTTTTCTTATAGTGCACGCCGTTCCAGTCTCCAAATATTTAAATAATATCGGTTTTTCTGTCCGTTTTTCGGATCTAGTTCTTATCATACCCGCATTCAGCAACTGAAAACGGGCCACAACAGCAATAGCTTGCTTTGGTAACAAGAAATGGAAATATACCACAATGACATTTATATGGCTTCATTAAATATTTTAACATTTTGGCTGCGCTGCTTTTTGACGGGTGCTTGAGCAGCTATTAGTTTAAATTTAATTAACATAATTGTTTTATTGAATTTTTTCGTTGCAGTTAATTTTCGGACACACATATAAAGTATTAGTAGTCGGAACTCAGGAGCGCACTTTGAGCTAGTCTGTAACTTACCTATAGAAAGTCTTTTTCGGTTTTGCATTTCCGTTTGCTCGAATCATTTATCGTGCGTTTTAAGGTGAGTGTTGTGCTTATTTTACGAACAGATTCAGATATATAAATAAACTATTGTGCATATTAATTTCATTACAGATTAAATATAACAAGTCACGTCAGTATTATATTTAAGTATACCCTAATTAACTACTATTTGAATAGTGAAAACCCAAATTTTAATTTTTTTAGATAATAAATCATTTAAAACATATGCCTTATCCCCTTAATCCCCAATTTTTGCTTTATTTAGTTTTCTTACAAATATTTGGCAATAAATAGCATATATAATATAATATGCAACCCGACTCATTTGTAACAAACGCTTAGCCTAAACCTTCAGATAAGACTGCTGCAAGTATATTCCCTGAACCCAACAAAATTGAGAAAAATTGGTAAAATTTAATTTAAATCCAAAGTTTCGGCTGGTATAATCCTTGTATCAAAATATTTCGCAATCGGCTACGTTTATATATGTATACATAGCAGTTCAGTTTGCAAAGTATTGAATACAAAAACCATATTGTGCGACAAGCGGTTCCGCGGTTGACTTAACAAATCGAATCGAATTGAATACCTTCTTCTATACTTGCAGTTGAACACTGTACTGCTGCAAACAAAGCAATGCGTTATTTTGACTTTAAAACACAATACCTCTCGCGCCAACATTAAGTCACCCCGTAGGTACGCAGTTCAGTGGGGTTACGAAAAAAGATTCACTATGAAATGAAGTTTTTGATGTGTTAACATCTATAGGCACGGGTACCCATTTCTGCCATTTGATAATACATGCAAACAATCCAGCGTGCCGCTCTCCAAAAAGGGCAAATTCTGCGTGGCGCTCTGCAAAAAGGGCAAATTCTGCGTGCCGCTCATATACATATTCATCTGAGTATGATTGTATTGGTGTAGCGGTAGAGAATAACTGTAAAATACAAAGTCTTGCTAACGATGTGTCGAAGTTGGAAGGGTAGTATAAACTTTATATGAACTTTTTTAATTTCAATTCTACATGTTTGTTTATATTCTAGCATTGTTTATTGTTTATATTTCAGCATAAACAATATATATATATTAAAACCATATATTAGAGTTTTCATTGAGAATTATTTAATTATGGCAGTCAAATATCACTTTTGCTTCTGCTCATCATACGTACTCTTCCCAGTTTTTCCTTTATGACACTTTCTAACAGCCCTTGCTATACAATAATGCAAAGATGTACACAAATTACGAAAGTGTATTCAGCGATGCATTTGTAAAGGTCAGTTGCCGAAAACTCGGAATAAAGTAAAGTAGAATAAAAAAAATAGACGGAGAAACTGGAGAAAGGAAAACTAAATTCAATAAACTATTATTTTCTTTTTTATGCTAATATATATATCAATCAACCAGGTATAAACGGCTGTTAACACATCGCTCGTGAGTTCTAACACTCATTAGTTTTTATTTTTTTCATGCACTTGTATAAAACAAGTAGAAACGTTGCAGTCCACTATGGGTCAAATGACCACTTTTTCTGTGCGAAATTAATAAGGGCAACAAAATCATGGTATTCAAATCAAAACTTGAAAGCATTTCAAGAGTAAGAATAATTCTGTTAAAAAAATGGAAATTAACCCATTAAACAGCAAAAATCAATATTAACCCTTTTGCAACCATTAATCCAAACATGAAATTCATTCGTTTATGTTAATTATAGTTAAACATTTAGTACTTGATTAAATCTAATTCATTTTCTAAATTTAAATCATAAAGAGAATCTTCACATTCATTAATTTCATCGTCTTCGTTGCCAGGTTCAAATTCCTCTATCGTTTCGCAGATACATAATAGGTCAATTACTTTAGGTGGAAGTGTGGGCATGTCCATACGGAGTCCGAGTTTTTTTTAAAATTCGTTTTGCATTTCCGTTTTTCTTTTTAAGATAATTGACTTGTCATCTCCCCTTATCTGCCACTTTTTCAATTTGCATTTATCGCCTAAATGTAAGCTAAATTCAAAAAATCTTATCCAGCAATGAAAGGGACTAAGTCCAAACTTTAAGTTTTCTTCTTTTGCACGGAATATTTCTCTTTTATAATCAAAACTATTCATAAAATCCTTAGGTGTAGCAGCACAAATGGGACAAGCCTGGTTAGATTTCGTTCCAGTTATAATGTTTAAAACTTTTCCGTCAATTAGTGTTAAATATAATTTTAATGACACTTCAACAGATTTTCCATCACCAATTCGTACGTTTTTCAAAGCTTTGATTTCGCTTTTTAAATCAAAATCCTCCTTTAAAACAATTTCTTTTGTCTCCTTTGTGTACTGCAGCTTAATTGGCAGACAAAATCTTACAGATTGTGGTGTACGGTTGTCCGAAATTGGCGTTCCCGAAAAAAGTAGTAATCTTAAGGGAATAACTGTAGTAGTAAAAGGGAAGCATCGGAGCTATTTTACGAACTGGGCTCATTAAATTTTTGCTTAAATCGAGCTTGACCAGTGCTGCTATCAAATCCATAGATTAATATTAATTCGGAGCTTAATATATCTGTCTTTTTATCTTCCATTACAGCTTAAAAAACTTCTATTTGCATCTCAATGATTCTTTCTGCCGTGTGCTGTAAAATAGACTGCAACGAAACTTTGGCAAGGGTCTCATTTGCTTCAATACCCTGAGGTCGACATTTCAATTTTGAGGCAATAATATTGCTGTAGTCCGGATATATATCGCAGTTTCTTAATTTGTTTTCTTGTCGTATTGCATTGTACTGCTCTTTCGTAAAATTATTTTCAAGAAGAAAAGCTAAAGCCTCATCCGCAGAAAGTGGAATTGGCTTTTCGGAATCTTGTGTACACATTTTACGCATTTTTGCTGGCCTTGTTGGGCTTTTCACACTCTCTTTAAGGACTGCAACTAAATCGGAATCACCTTGTTTTCGAGCTGATGTTGCTGCTGCACGAAGGAGAAGATTAGTATCAGCTTTCTCAGTTAAAAGGTCTGCGGCTTCTTTTCTTTTTCCAAATTCTGACTTTGCGCTGAATAGTAGACGTGGACGACCAACAATTGGAGTTGTTTTTTTTTGACGTAGAATACGTCTTACGTTTCGGTATGAGTGTGCTATCCAAAAAAGTTGTTGTTGTAATATGGTTGCTTCACAAAATCGCTCATTCCTCATGAACTAATGAATAGATTTTCCTCAAATTAATTTCATTTTAAAGCCAAGGCTTCAACCTTTATTTTAAGCTATATATATATATGAAGTGATTACATTTTCTATTAAAAAAATGAGACCAAAAACATGCAAAATTTTGCATCATTTTGAAGACTTTAAATTGCTCTAGCAATCTCAATAATCAATCAATTAATCTGAGTTTTTCGAATTTAAGTTGAGATGAGGTAAACAAACATTCCCACATTCAAATTTCTAATAATTTTGCCAAATATATAACTTTTTAAGGCAAAAAATCAGTGCAAAAATCACTACTTTTTTTTCAATTGGACACAGCTCAAAAATTCCGCCAGAGAATCGATTAAAACTTGTTTTAATACAAAGTAGACTTGATTTCCTTTCGTTTGATATACATGCGGTCATGACTGATAGCTTCTAAATGTGGAAATTTCAATAAGATATTTGGGCATAATTAAATTTTCATATATAAATTCTTCCGTGCCAGGGGTGAGCAAGCTCAGCTTAAGCGTCAGCCCCAAACAATTATAACACAATAAAATATGTTTACCCCAATTCTGAAATTTGCGTGCAAGTTTTCGAAATCATGTTTTATTGTTTGTGTTGCACATTTAATTATGCTTTTGCACCAAAACAAAAAATATGCCCGTGCAAAAATATCATATAAACTATCGTGAGTTAAACTATCGATAATTCGTCTTTACGGTGGCAGCCCTGATTTTCGCATCTTGTGAACAGTTACTGTGAATTAAGTTAATTTAAATGAATATTGAACAATTAATTTCGCATTTTAATAATTTACAGCAACGTCGTCGTGCATCTGGAGAAGCAATCTATGCAAAAAGTACCATGTTAACATACTGTACTCCAATCGATATTTCAAACAGGCAACTGGTCGATAGCGATGTAGGCGACATTTGTCTGTCTGAAATTAAAATTAATAATCAAAAAAAATTTATTCTTGGCTTTGTGTACTTTCATCCAAATGTTTCCCAAAACAACAAGCAACAAATGCTTTTTTCTGCTTTGATGAAATATTCTCACCTCACTGCACTAATAGACAAGAATTTCACAGTTGACACCGAGGTGGACATGCTCATCGTAGGTGATTTTAATTTAGAAATGACAAATGATTGTTCATTTGCAGAATTTATGGAAGAAAAATTCTAATTAAAGTATATTAAAAATGCAGCAACCACCTTAGCTCTAACCAATATAGATTTAGTATTTGCTAGAAATTTAAGTGTATCATTAATGAATTACATATCATACCTTTCCTTTCACAAACCTGTCGTATCAAAAGTCACATTTCAAACATAAAACAAAAATACAATTTTAGATTTAATTATGCACAAATTTTGATGTAATAAATTATGTAAATATATTTTTCTATTTCAAGTCAATGTTTGTTAAATTTATATCAGAGATGCTAACCAGTATTGCAGTAAAAAGGAAAAAATTAGCCAAATGACAACAAACACAATTAAAAATAAAATAAAACATCTATGTGGTTGTTGTTATTAGGCTACCGCTTCATAATTTTTGTTGCACAAGGACAGACGTATTCTACGGCTAACCTATGCGCCCGTGTGATCTGACACAGGCTGTCAATTTTTTTTTGAAGTTCCATTTATCACAATCTTCAAATCTGAATTTAGCCAACCATGATTTTCTTTCATGGAGATATCTAGCCTTCTGTGACATTTGTGCCGCTTTTGAGCTAATTTTACGCAAAAAAAAAACGTAATGTTTCTTTATTTTGTTTTTCCACTCCATGCGACATTGTACAGTCTTTAATTTTGCCAACAACGTGTTTCCAAACGGCATCAAATTGTCCTATTTTTGTGCATTCTTTTCGTCATATTTCAAAAAAATCTACTTTTTTAATGTTACCTAAAGAAAAGATGTTTTTCAAGTTAATCGCACGATATCGCAGCTTGAAATAAATTGCAAACGACACATTATCTACTAGTTAATCTACTTTTAAAATTTGAAAGAGGTCAAATGGGGTCAAAATTTTATATACCTTACAGAAAGTCAAAGTTAGAGATAAATTGTACCGTTTCAAGGTTATGTTGACTTATAAGTTATTAAAAAGTACAGCGACATATAAAAACAGCCTATTAATTAAAAATATTTCTACTACCTTGTACCTTTATTTTCCATTTTACACAATTCAATTATTGTTAACACATTCGAGTAAAACGAGCTTGAAGTTTTCCAAACACTACTGAACTTGCAAGCACGTTTGTATAACAAATTGCATTGGTTGACTTTGACGCACAGCTGTGTAACGGTACTTTATATTTAGCATAAAAAAATCCCGTTGCCTTTTTTGGAAGTAATTCCAGTTCAAAAACAACAACAAAGAATTTTAAACGGCACTTTCATTCTTATCACTTTTGCACAGCAAAAGCTGCCATTTGACCTATAGAGCAGCCCGACTGCGGTATACTCGATACCAGTAGTAAAACAGATTAAAAGAGACCTGATTGCAATGGCGTGCGGATACGGCAGGAGTGTACGCTGCCTAAAAGACTGTCTGGTGCAGATGGGGATGCCAAAATGCTATATTCCTTCGAAATTTGCAGACTCTAGCTCAAAGTTTGTTAAAGGTATGGGCTGGGGGAGGTATGGGAGGCGTGGCATCAACATTTTTGCTGCAGATCTGTGTATGATGTCAATTGCTATCCTCCTACCGAATTTGGTGACTCTAGCTGAAAAATAGTAAAATTTGGGGAAGGGGGGCTGTGGGCGGTAAGGGGGGGCGTGGCATCCAAACTTTTGCTGCATATCTATTTATAATGTCAATTGCAATCCTCATACCAAATTTGGTGACTCTAGCTCAAAGTTAGGGGGCTCGGGGCTTGGCATTATGGGGCGTGGTTTCCAAAGTTTTGCTGCAGATCTATTTATGATGTCAATTGCTATTCTCAAACAAAATTTGGTGACTCTAGCTCATAGCTAGTAATATATGGAGGAAACGGGCTGGGAGCGGTATGGGTTGGGGCGCCATCCAAATTTTTTGGGTTTCTTCATCAGCAATATTTGCATTAAATTTGGCGGCTCTAGCTCACAAACTGTAGAAGATATAAGCATTTGTAGTTTAAAACTGGGGGGGGGGGGGGGTGGCTGGAGGCGGAATGGGTGGGCATGGCTCCAATATTTTTTATGGAGTTGTTAGTAGCTATCTTCTCACCAAATTTGGTAGTTCTAGCTGTAAGGGCGTGTGAAATAGCTGCCTTTATCGATATTGAGTTATCGAATTTATCGATTTGCCAGCCGCCCAGTTATTGTAGAACCCCAATCTTAACACTTTATCTTACACGGCCATAGATAAAGACATTTGCAAAGTTTCAAGTCTCTAACTTGAAGGGTGTGGAAAAAAGTTGCACACATACACACACACAGACGGACAGACGGACTGAAGGACAGAATGACAGAAGGACAGACACCATGACGGACATTGCACAAACCCAATATACTCTTTACCTTCGGTATCGAGTATAAAAACGTATTACTAGCTCATGAGAAGATACCCTGAACTCTTGAATTTCGGTATCTCCAGTGTTTCTTAACAGATCTCACTAAAAACCACAGCTTTTAATATTACATATTATTATATCCAAGCCCATTTTTAAATTTATGCATTTTTATATTCTATAGTTATTTGCTTGTAATGGCTTGCTAGGCTTCAGTAGATTAAAACATGAATGCCATGCAAGTGTATATTACTATCGGTGTGTCAATATATGGTTTTTAGCGTGTTAAATATGAAAATATGTAAAAAAAATAAAACAGTCGAACATCCGTACATCTAACCTCTCCCCATAACGAGTTTTGTTCCTTATAACACACGAATGCATTTAAAACTGTACGTTATTGTTTATAGGAAAAAACACATTATTTGCAACTACCTATTTTTTTCGTGCTCTACGCTTGCTTGTTTAAAATTCAGCTTTTCCGATCGAGTTTTGCTCAAAAACAAATAACATGGGTTTTTCCGCCAGCTAGACGCACATCAAGATTGTTACACATACAAAGAACAGGCTGTTTGCGTTTGTGCATTTGTGAAGCTCGAGGCTCGTCGACAAAATTACTAAAAACACTATTATTCAAACAATTCTTTATTATGAATTTTATTTCTTGTACCCTTAAGATTCGTTATATGGAAGTTTGTCTTTCCCAACGTAATAGTCAGCAAGCCCAGCTCTTTATACTCGATACCGAAGGTAAAGAGTATATTAGGGTTTGGGCAATGTCCGTCATAGTGTCCGTGCGTCTGTCCGTCCGTCCGTCTGTCCGTCCGTCCGTCTGTATGAACGCAACTTTTTTCCACACCCTTCAAGCTAGAGACTTGAAACTTTGCAAATGTCTTTATCTATGGCATAGTAAATTAAAGTGTCAAGATTGGGGCTCTACGATAACTGGGGGCTGGCAAATCGATAAGTTCGATAACTCAAAATCGATTAATCCACCTATTTCGCACGCTCTTAAAGCTAGATCTACCAAAATTTTGGAGAAGATAGTTACTAACAACCCGCAAAATTTTGCATCAAACATTTTGGAGATAGGCCCAGTCGCCAAACTTGGTAGGAAGATAACTGTTTACGACTTCAAAAAAAGTGCAACAAAGTTTTGGAGCCCCGCTCACCCATTCCGCCGCAGCTCCATCGCTGTTTATAACAGAAATGCCTATATCTTCCATAGTTTTTGAGCTAGAGCCACCAAATGCCACCGGTGCCAAGATAAGTGATGACGATTCTCAAAAAATTGCATAAAAACTTTGGATGCCACGCCTATTCATATTACCCTAGCCGCCCCAAACCACCCCAACGCTTTGCTAAAAACGGTATTGCGTATATCTTCCAAAGTGTTTAAGCTAGAGTCACCAAACTTGGTAGGAAGATAACTGTTACTGACCCCCATAAACTGCATTAAAGATTTGGAGCACCGCTCACGCATTCCGCCCCCAGCCACCTCGCTGTTTATAAACAGAAATGCCTATTTCTTCCATAGTTTTTGAGCTAGAGCCACTTAATTCGGTGCCAAGATAAGTGATGACGATTCTCAAAAATTTCATAAAAACTTTGGATGCCACGCCCATCCATACTGCCCTAGCCGTTCCAAACTGCCCCAACGCTTCACTAAAAACGGGAATGCGTGTATCTTTCATAGTGTGTAATCTTGAGGCACAAATTTGGTAAGAAGATAACAGTTGATGACCCCCAAAAAACTGCATCCAAGTTTCGGGTCCGCGCCCCCCCCCCCCCTGTTCCCTTACCCACTGCATTTTAAAATCAAAAACGCCTATATCTTCCACAGCTTTTGAGCTAGAGCCACCAAATTTGGTGCCAGGATTGGTGATGAAGAACCCAAAAAGTTTGGATGCCCCCCACAAATACCGCCCCCAGCCCCCCTTCCACCATATTCTACTAACTTTGAGCTAGAGTCACGAAATTTGGTATGAGGATAGCAATTGACATCATACACAGATCTGCAGCAAAAATTTTGGTGTTACGCCCCCATAGCGCCCCAGTCCCCCTTTCCACACCTTTAACAAACTTTGAGCTAGACTCACCAAATTTGGAAGGAAGATAACTTTCGGCATCCCCATCTGCACTAGACAATCTTTGAGGCAGCATACACCCTTGCCGTATCCGCACCCCATTGCAATCAGGTCTCGTTTAATCGGTTTCAATACTGGTATCGAGTATACCACAGTCGGTTGCGTCCGACTGCAACGTTTCTACTTGTTTCTGTATATGCATATGCAGATAAAAAAACGCACATAAAAAAACGCACACTTACAAACAATGATCCGTTTAGACTACTGATATGGTAATACTAGGCTTCAGGGTATTTTCATTATTGAGCTCTGTATACTTCAGCATTTCTTTTTTTCAAATGCGACGCACATTGCCGACCTAAAACAAAAAAACACTTAACACTAAATAAGTTGGACAATTACAGATTTTTTATTTATAGCTAATAATTGAACATCAGCATATAATCAATTTATAATAGTTTCTTCCAATTCGAAAATAATTTATCTCCACATTTGCTCAGGCAACAAAATGGTTGAGGGTCAGACAGCGACTCAACAGCAGCAGCAGCAATCAGGAACTGGCACCGCCAGCACTGGCGCAAGTAGTGGTACAACTGGAGCCGGTGGGGCCAGCACTGTGGCCAATAGTTCGGCGCAACAAAATGGCGGCTCAGGCTCGACGATTACCGTAGTGGCTGCTACTGCTGCAGCCCCGGCAGCAACTGTCAACAATGCCGCAGTCAGCAATAATAACAACAATGCAGCCACAAACAATAATAACAACAACAACAATAACAACAACAATAACAACAACAACGAACCGGATCCGAAAACAAATTTGATCGTAAATTACTTGCCGCAGACAATGTCACAGGACGAAATACGTTCGCTGTTCGTCAGCTTTGGAGAAGTTGAGAGCTGCAAATTAATTCGTGATAAGGTGACAGGTGAGTTGAATAAATCAGTAAAATAATCTTTAAATTATTCGTGTTGTATTTTTGCTTAGGACAAAGCCTGGGCTATGGCTTCGTGAACTATGTCAAGCAAGAGGATGCAGAAAAGGCAATAAATGCACTTAACGGTCTACGTCTGCAGAACAAAACCATTAAAGTAAGCTACTGATAGTATTTGTGGTAGCAAAAAATTGTTGATTTGGATAACTCCTTTGAAACTAATATTTAAAATTTTAAGATCATTTTAATGTGGGATTAAAATGGTAGCGCATTAATTTCACACGCCGAGAATCGAATAGCTGACCCAATTAGCCCTAGAACCGTAAACAGGTTTTTTTATACCATGAACCCATAAAATGGGTAAATCAGGGTATAATGGTTTTGTGCAAAAGTATGTAACAGGCAGAAGGAAGCATCTCCGACCCCATAAAGTATATATATTCTTGATCAGTATCAATAGCCGAGTCGATATGGCCATGTCCGTCTGTCCGTCCGTCCGTCCGTCCGTCCGTCTGTCCGTCTGTCCGTCTGTCTGTCTGTCCGTCTGTATGAACGCGTAGATCTCAGAGACTACAAGAGGTAGAGACTTCTGATTTTGAATATAAGTTCTTCTATACCATAAGCAGAACAAGTTTGCTTCAAATTATCGCTAACTACTTTGGTTTTCGATATACACATGGAATCGATAACAAAAAAATATCTAATTTGGAAAATGTAAAAATAGGGGTTGGTGTAATGGGTAACGATAGAACTTTTCTCAAATCGTCCAAATCGGTTAAGAAACACCAGAGATATCGTAAAGTTAAGTCAGTTATGAGTTTTGTTTAAAATGGATCATTATTTGAAGCATACTTTTAGGACGCAAGGACTGAAACTGGGTTCAGTGTCTCTTTTTTTCATTTATTTTTTTTATTTTTATTATTAATATATTATTATCTTTAGGGTGAATACACTGCGACCAGATAGATCTATTGTGCCCCCTTCTTGGCCTATAGCTCTTCCATCAGACCCAGGTCTTGCATGAAGGCAAGTATTTTTGTTGAGTCAGTGGTTTCTAAATCGCTAAGCTTCTTCCTAAAAAAGTGCTTCTTTTCCTTACTAAGGCTACACATTCTGCTATTATGTGCAAGGAGGATTCTCCTTCCATTCCAAATCTCGCTGCTGGGTATACCTAGCTTTGCTAGGTGTCCTCTTAGTCTACAATGTTCTGTCAGAAGACCGTTGAGTATCCTAAGTCTATTTTTACCCATTGATATTACTTGCTTAAACCGTTTGAAGTTTTAGCTGCCCAAGAGAAGCTTTGCTTGTCTGAGTCCTGGTGTCCTTGCCTAGCTCATTCTGCGTAGACGTCTCTCTTCGCTCCTAATGTCCTCACGTATTGTGCTTCTTTCTACACCACAGTACGGCTCGCGTCCTATTAGGGGTGTCGCTGCCCCAAGTCTTGGTTGCTTATCTGCCTCTTCGTTCCCCGCTATGTTGACATGTCCTGGGACCCATCTTAGGGCAAGCCTATTTTGTGATCCCAGAGTGTCTAGCTTGGTTCGTACCTCACGAACTACTTTTGACCTAATTTCAGTCTTACTAAGTGTCATTATAGCTGCTTGGCTTTTGGATAAGATGGGCAAATCTCTATTCCAATAGTTGCGCTTTAAATTAAAGTCCGCACGCCTCCCTATTGCACATACCTCAGCTTGGAATATGCTGGTGTGCATACCTAGGGCCTCATGGTAAATTAGCCGAGGGCCCACCAAACAAAGACTGGAGCATTGTTGTGTTAGGGACCCATCAGTGTGCCATTTAATAGTGTGCGGCTTGTGGACCTCTTCTAGAGATGTCCACTCCTTTTTGTTGCACAGGTGAACTTGAAACTTTTGCGCAAACATATGTTCGGCTTTTATTTCGTCCCTTGGCTGTGCCAGTAGGGGAAGTTCACCCGATAGCATATCTGCCTCTACTCGACTAAGAATATGTCCTCTCCCAACTCCTTCAACGGACATTCTTAAAAAGGTTGCCTTCTGTTGTAGCCTTATTGTGTGATAGAGAGGTGTAATCTCCAACAGAACCTCAAGCGCTGATGTGGGAAAGGTCCTCATCGCTCCCGTGATTCCTACACATGCCATTCTCTGTAGCTTTTGAAGCTGCTTCTGCACAGTGATTTGCTCTGCTTTATCCCCCTATGCAATCACTCCGTACGTGAGCATGGGCCTTACTACCATAAGGTATAGCCATCTTATTATCTTTGGTGATGTTCCCCGTGACTTCCCGGCTATGCTACGACACGTATACAGCGCTCTGCAGCACTTCGCAATCGTATTCTGAACATGGGTACCAAAGTTTAATTTACTGTCAAAAGTGACCCCAAGGTACTTAACTTCCTTGCTTGTTTCTATTGGAATCCCTGCGAGCCTAATCTCCCTCATCCTTTGTAGCTTGTATCTTCTGGTGAACGAAACGATGATTGTTTTTGTTGGGTTTAGGTTGAGACCAACTTCCCTACACCAATCATGCGTGATCCTAAGTCCTAAGAGTTTCTTCATACTTGCCCTAGCTATTATCACAATGTCATCTGCATAGCCCTGACATTGGATACCCCTGTTGGCAAGTCTACTTAGTTCATCTACTCCATAAGAGAGGTGATAAAACCCCCCTTGCGGACAGTCCCTTGTGGTTGTTACTGTTACGGTAGTATCTTGTATAGATGCCGTAGTCTCTCTGGACCCTAGTAGGTATGAAATCCATCTACTGGTTGTGCTGTCCAGCCCTCTTCTATTCAAGGTGTCCTTGCCTGCATCGTGAGATGTGTTGACGAAAGCACCTTCAATGTCTAAAAATGCACAGACTGGTACCTCGTTATTTACTACTGCGGCTCGCAAAGTGCGGTGCAGTTCATACAGGGCAGTGCCCGTAGACCTACCTGTCCTGTATGGATGCTGCGTTGCTTGCAGTGGACTCTGTGTAAGCAGAGTACTCCTAATATAATAGTCCTCCAGCTTTTTCAACGTTTTCAACAAAAACGATGTTAAGCTGATGGGTCTGAAGGACTTTGGGTTGGTGATATCTTTCTTCCCAACCTTGGGGATGAAGACCACCCTAGCTCTACTCCAAGTGCTTGGTATATGTGCTAGGCTACTGACCAGGATTTTCCTTAGAGTGGGTAGGGGTATTTCCAGTCCCTGCTGAAGGAAACCCGGTAATATGCCATCCAGACCAGGAGATTTGTAAGGCTGGAAGAGTTCAATTGCCCACTTTATTTTCTCCATCGTTGCCACCGACTTGTCGCATGTCCAGTCGCTGGCCCTTGGTCTGTGCTGAGCTCCTGTTTCATATGATTCGCTCTGTTGCCAGGGGATACTCCCTGGGAAGTGCGTCTCAAACAGAAGCTCTAGCCTTTGAATACTAGTGCTCGTGTATGAATTATCGCTTCGCATCAGGGCTAGATTAGCCTCCGGTGCCCGCTTTGATAATGCTCTATGCAGCCGGGCACCTTCTGTCGTACTTGCTATGCTTTCGCAGAAGTCTCTATAGTTCTTACGCTTGGCCTTTCTAATCTCCTTGCCGTAGGAGGTGAGGCTTTCGCGGTATGTATCCCATGACCCGTCTCTCTTTGCTTTATTGAAAAGGTGGTGAGCCGCAGTCTCTCAAGACTGCCGTTCCACCATGGGGCATCTTTTTCATTACACGTTCTCCTTACTGGGCAGCTTTCTTCATATGCATTTCCAATGCTACTATTAAGATTTCTAACAACTCTTTCTAGCTCACCAGTGTATCTGGGTGTTCAGAGTTTTCGGTGGCTAGGTTTAGTTCTAGGGTAGACCTAAATTTTTCCCAGTTTGTTTTTCTGGGGTTACGAGTTGGTACGCTACTATCCGTATTAACCTGAAATTTAAATAGGATGATCCTGTGATCGGACATGGATTCTTCTGAAGAGACATGCCATTCCCTGATGTGTGGCCTAATAGACCGACTAATCAGTGTAATGTCTAACACCTCTTCTTTAACTCTAGTTACAAATGTCGGTGTCGATCCGACATTTCCAATTTCTAAATTATACTTGAATATAAAGTTGGTAAGGCACTCACCCTTTTTGTTGATGTCCGTGCTACCCCATATGGAATGGTGCGCATTGGCATCGCAACCGATTATAACCGGCAGCTTCTCTTTTCTGCAGTGGTCCATCAGATTCTCTATTTCGGGTGGCGGGCAGTCCACATCACCGGCGAAATAGGCAGATGCCCGATCAGTTGCTCTGAATGTTGACGGCAACTTATCTTCTTCCTCCATCTCGGGGTTTTTGGGGGCATTGAAATTTTCCTGGTAACAAGACAGCCTTGTGTAGTGCTTTACGCATTATGGTTTGGTGCAGAGATCACAAACCGCAGTTGTTCGTGTTTCTTTGTGTTCTTTGGAGCACGTTACACACGGGAGTAGTATATGAACGGGGGTTCTACACCAAAGGGATGCCGCCTTTTTAATTACCCCCATTAAATTTGATGACATTTTTTGACAGTTTTATTACCCTCCCCCCAATTAAATTTTAAGACCTTTTTGACACATTTATTTGACACCTACATATGTACTTGAGAACCTGTTTTGACACATTTTTTTTAAGCCTACATATGTACTTATCATTCTTTGCTTTTTACTCTCATTTTTTGAAACCAATTTATAGATACCCTTTTTATGACACTTTGAGTTTTACTATGTTTTAAGGAAAATGTAATGACATTCCAAGACCACTTAAAAATTATCAACAGTATCTGTGAGATTTAGTGTTAGTAAAAGCAGTTTTAGTAATTTATCTATTTAATGTCTGAGTCAAGTGGGCATCTGCGTGCACGTGCATTGCCTTGTAGCCCCATTAGAGATGGGCATGGGCCTCCCATTTGAGGCACGGCACGGTCCAAGCACACATTTTCCAAATTCAAGATTTTATTAGGCGGTTGGTTCGCTTGCTTTTTTAACACATTTGTGTCGGTTTAGCGATCCCATGCCAATTTTGTGGGTGTATGCCAATATAGTATTGCATACATTGCAACACGCACAGTCTTGACTTTCGTTGTCATAATAAATTAACTTAAATTGGAACCACACACTGCACACACTTTATAATAAGGCGTCACTTATTGCTTACAATGGCACTGCTAATGCCGGTGTTGCATCAATCGTGCTATCGATGTTATTGGTGTATATAAATTATGCGATATATCAATAAATCCTACAGCTCAAGCTAACAAACAAGCGATAAAACTAGGCGTACTTATATATACCGCCATACTTAAATTCAAAACCTTGACAGTGGTTCTTCCTGTACCGTTCTTTCCGTGCCTACCGTGTCCACCGTGCCTCTAGACTTAGACACGGTAAAACACGGGAATTTTTTGTGAGGGGCCCAACACGGAAATTTAAAAAAAAAGCACGGACCATCTTTAAGCCCCATACAAACAAGGCACAAAATGCATTGTTTTTATCAAGAGCAACAACATTAAGCATAAACTTCGTGAAGTGTTATCTGTGTATGGATAGGAATTTTCTTTAGCAGCAGGAGCAAGATCAATACATATTTCTAGATTAAGATTAGAAAGTTTTAGGTTGGGCAAGTGTTAGAAGGGAAATTTGTTAGAGGGGGCAAGTGTTAGAGGGTCCAAGTGTTAGAGAGATAAAGTGTAAGAGGCTGAAAGTATTAGAAGAAGAAGATGTTAGAGGGGGAAAGTGTTAGAAATGAGTTCGCGCATACTTCTTAACTATCAATTCATAGCTAAGAGAGAAAGTATGCGCATGTTTTAAGTACATTACTAAAAGGATTGGAAGTGCTAAAGAAAACAAATGTCGGAGTCAAGTGTGCACCTGTTTGACTTGCTTTGCCTTGTACGCCTGCAAGCAATCCATAAACAATAAATGTTTTTGGTCGTTAGAATCAGTGATCAAAGAATGAAAAGAAGGAGTGCAGCGTGCGCCGGTTTGATGTGTGTTTCTTTGCATACATAAGCCATCATTGTTATGAAAAACAAAACAACAACATGTACAACAACATTCGTGAGTGCTATGTGAGCAAGGAAATTTTGGAAACTTTCTCACGCAGCAGCAACATCAAGATCAATTCAAAGGTTCTAAACAAGAGCATTGATACTTGTAAATGAAGATTATATTAATATAATTAAAAACGCCCCTTTATGCGATTCGATATAAAAACGTCTTTAAACGTTTATTTATTTAGTATTATATATTTTTGTACTCGATACCGAAGGTAAAGAGTATATTGGGTTTGTGCTATGTCCGTCATGGTGTCTGTCCGTCCGTCCGTCTGTATGTTCGCAACTTGTTTCCACACCCTTCAAGTTAGAGACTTCCAGATTGGAGTTCTACGATAACTAGGGGGCTGGCAAATCGATAAACTCGATAACGCAAAATCGATAGATTTATTTCGCAAGCCCTTACAGCTAGAACTACCAAATGTGGGGAGAAAATAGCTAATAACAACCCCCAAAAAACTACATCAAAAATTTTGGAGCCACGCCCACCCATTCCGCCCCCAGCCCCCTGCAGTTTATCACCAAAAATGCCCATATCTTCCACTAGAGCCATCAAATGCCAAGATAGGTGTTGACGATCCCCAACCAAATTAGATGCCACGTCCATCTTTACTGCCCTAGCCGCCCTCGACCACCCCAACGCTTCGCTAAAAATGGTAGTGCGTGTATCTTCCATGGTGTTTCAGCTAGAGTCACAAAATTTTGTAGGTAGATAACAGGAAACGACCCCATAAAAACTGCATCAAAGTTTTGGAGCCCGACCCATCCATTCCGCCCCCAGCCACCCATAGTTTAAAAACAGAAATGCTTATATCTTTTACAGTTTTTGAGCTAGAGCCACCAAATTTTGTGCCAAGATAGGCGATTTTAGCCCCCAAAAAAATACATAAAAACTTTGGATGCTACGCCAATCCATACTGCCCCAAACCGCCCAAATTCTTCACTAAAAACAGAAATTTTCAAAAGTGTTAAAGCTAGAGTCAGCAATTTTGGTAGGAAAATAGCTGTTAACGATATCCAAAAAACTGCATCAAAGTTTTGGAGCCACACCCCCCCGTTCCCTAGCCCTCTTCATTTAGCTAGAGCCGCCAAATTTGGTGCCAAGATGGGTGATGAAGAAACCCAAAAAATTTGGATGGCGCCCCCATTTACTTTGAGCTAGAGTCACCAAATTTGGTATGAGGATAGCAATTGACATCATTAATAGATCTGCAGCAAAAATTTTAATGCCACGCCTTCATACCGCCCATAGCCTCTACCTTCAACAAACTTTGAGCTAGAGTCACCAAATTTGGAAGGAAGCTAGCTTTTCGGCATCTCCATCTGCACCAGACAGTCTTTGAGGCAGCGTGCACCCCTGCCGTATCCGCACCTCATTGCAATCGGGTCTCTTTTAATCTGTTTTACTACTGGTATCGAGTATACCGCCATCGGGCGGCTGCAACGTTTCTACTTGTTTTTGACGTAGAATACGTCTTACGTTTCGGTATGAGTGTGCTATCCAAAAAAGTTGTTGTTGTAATATGGTTGCTTCACAAAATCGCTCATTCCTCATGAACTAATGAATAGATTTTCCTCAAATTAATTTCATTTTAAAGCCAAGGCTTCAACCTTTATTTTAAGCTATATATATATATGAAGTGATTACATTTTCTATTAAAAAAATGAGACCAAAAACATGCAAAATTTTGCATCATTTTGAAGACTTTAAATTGCTCTAGCAATCTCAATAATCAATCAATTAATCTGAGTTTTTCGAATTTAAGTTGAGATGAGGTAAACAAACATTCCCACATTCAAATTTCTAATAATTTTGCCAAATATATAACTTTTTAAGGCAAAAAATCAGTGCAAAAATCACACAGCTCAAAAATTCCGCCAGAGAATCGATTAAAACTTGTTTTAATACAAAGTAGACTTGATTTCCTTTCGTTTGATATACATGCGGTCATGACTGATAGCTTCTAAATGTGGAAATTTCAATAAGATATTTGGGCATAATTAAATTTTCATATATAAATTCTTCCGTGCCAGGGGTGAGCAAGCTCAGCTTAAGCGTCAGCCCCAAACAATTATAACACAATAAAATATGTTTACCCCAATTCTGAAATTTGCGTGCAAGTTTTCGAAATCATGTTTTATTGTTTGTGTTGCACATTTAATTATGCTTTTGCACCAAAACAAAAAATATGCCCGTGCAAAAATATCATATAAACTATCGTGAGTTAAACTATCGATAATTCGTCTTTACGGTGGCAGCCCTGATTTTCGCATCTTGTGAACAGTTACTGTGAATTAAGTTAATTTAAATGAATATTGAACAATTAATTTCGCATTTTAATAATTTACAGCAACGTCGTCGTGCATCTGGAGAAGCAATCTATGCAAAAAGTACCATGTTAACATACTGTACTCCAATCGATATTTCAAACAGGCAACTGGTCGATAGCGATGTAGGCGACATTTGTCTGTCTGAAATTAAAATTAATAATCAAAAAAAATTTATTCTTGGCTTTGTGTACTTTCATCCAAATGTTTCCCAAAACAACAAGCAACAAATGCTTTTTTCTGCTTTGATGAAATATTCTCACCTCACTGCACTAATAGACAAGAATTTCACAGTTGACACCGAGGTGGACATGCTCATCGTAGGTGATTTTAATTTAGAAATGACAAATGATTGTTCATTTGCAGAATTTATGGAAGAAAAATTCTAATTAAAGTATATTAAAAATGCAGCAACCACCTTAGCTCTAACCAATATAGATTTAGTATTTGCTAGAAATTTAAGTGTATCATTAATGAATTACATATCATACCTTTCCTTTCACAAACCTGTCGTATCAAAAGTCACATTTCAAACATAAAACAAAAATACAATTTTAGATTTAATTATGCACAAATTTTGATGTAATAAATTATGTAAATATATTTTTCTATTTCAAGTCAATGTTTGTTAAATTTATATCAGAGATGCTAACCAGTATTGCAGTAAAAAGGAAAAAATTAGCCAAATGACAACAAACACAATTAAAAATAAAATAAAACATCTATGTGGTTGTTGTTATTAGGCTACCGCTTCATAATTTTTGTTGCACAAGGACAGACGTATTCTACGGCTAACCTATGCGCCCGTGTGATCTGACACAGGCTGTCAATTTTTTTATAGTTTATTGCATTATGTTTAGTTTTAGATTTTTATTTAGCTTGTTCTGTTGAAGAATAACTCAAACACATAAACCGAAGATTAAGATTAAAGCCGCATACTTTTAGCCCATGGACCACACAGATCACACTCTATGGTTTCGTTAAGGCTGTATTAATAGCTTTATCAAATCAATCTTATAAGCTTTAGTTCCAATACTCAGTAAATGAATATCTAAGAAATCTTATATGTATTTCACTATTTAAAAAGGTCAAAGACGTTCGTTTAACTGTTATTAAAAAAGGAATTTAGATATTTATATAGTTCATACTTCATCGTTTGTTGAGATTATTTCTTTAATACATATATATTTGATTCTATACTATCTCATAAATAATTTATTTTGATTATTCTTTGAACTTGTAAGGTACTCTTTTACGCTGAATTAATAATCTTTTGTTTAACTTTTTCATTGCAGTATTAGACAAAACACTGTTAATACTTTAAGATATTCGTTACATTATTTGTTATATTTGGCTATAATTGTTTCGTCAAACTCATTTATCAAATCAACTTCTCAAATATGGAAAATGAATACACAAAGCTGGCTTAAAGTTAACATTAGGGGTTTTCACACGCAACGTTGTTATTCGTTATTCGTTATTCGTTAAATTTGTTAAAGGTTGCCAACTGTGAAGACTCGTTTTTTACGTCAGCTGTTAATCGTTAAAATACCTACTTTCAATCAATTATTTGCAACACAACTGACAAAACACAAAGCAAAAAACAGCTGATTAGTGTTTTACCGAATAACAAGTAATTTGTCGGGGCTGCCAGCTCGTTAAAGTGTTATTCGTTAAGCCGGCAAATTGTTAAATTTACAAAAACAAAATACATGTAGAACTTTAACGAATAACGAATAACAACGTTGCGTGTGAAAACCCCTATTGTTTTAAGCTTTTCGATTATTGTTTTACTTTTCTGTTTCCCAGCGTGTTATTTACGATAAAAAGATATTAAGAATGTGTTTTGTACGCATTAAGTGACTTCAAAAATTCTTATTCAAGGTATCCTTTTGATGTTGTCTGATACCTCATCTTAGCCTGTGTTATGTTTAATTGTTTTCTTAAAATAAGTATTCTTTTGACTTTTAAATCTTTAATGTTATGTATTTAGCTAACTTGACTAGGTTTTACGCTTAAAACGAGAAAGATTGTATTATTGTCTATTAAATGCCACCTATAACTTAACAGGGAAATCGTTCGGATTTGAATTTTTTCTTTTTATAATTGATTGATTTAGTTTTTTTTAATTGTCATCCCACATATCGTTTCCACAGAAGGTTCAGTGATTTATAAATTTTTTATTCAACTACTTTTATGTTAATCATTACACTTTTTAATGATGAGACTCATTACTAAAACTAAGAATATTTCGTAATTAATTTCCATCAATTGATGGACGGTTATGATTTTATTATTTGTTCTCACACTCAACCTCGTATTTAATAACGAAGTGTATTGAACTGGCTTCAGTTTTTATTTATGAATTTTTAACAATGAAAAGTATCTTAACATTAAATGATACTATTTTAAATTTAATAACAGCATCTCGTTGTTCTAGATAGCCCTGATATAAAGGCTCATTTTTTCTTCTACCTATAATTTCTATTTATCATACAAATGTATTTGTTATTGTTCTCAAAACTAATTTTCGCTTTAGGATTCTAATATACATGAAGCCGTTCTTATATGTTTTATTCTTCATTAACTTTGCATTATTCCTAGGTTTGGATATCAAAATAAGGTTGTGATGTGGTAAATATCAAGACAACGTAAAAAGTAGCTGTTTTCTTTAACGGGCGGTAAAGTACTAAGTTCTCTAAATTCTGGTTGATTGCTTAACTATTTATTAGGGCATACATTTTTTTGACCTCACTTGCCTTTTCTTATTGATATTGTTTTAATTATTTATTTTATTTTTTCGCTTTTTGTCTTTATACTTTGGCTTTTAATATAAGTGCAAGCCAATTTTATAACCAAAACATTGTCTTTTTCTATACCGCATAAATAGAAGCGTCCTTGACCCCAGATATTAGGTTTATAATTGATCAATATTTCGATCAGCTGCCTGTCGTAGGCTGCCTAGGTCTGTTCGTCCATTCCTATGCAATCTATTTTACCAATTTTTAGCTATCGAGATTAAACTTCGTTCAGAATCTAGTTTTTTTGTTGTAGGTTTTTGCTTTTTTGCTTGCAGCTTATTCATTTTAAAAACCACTGAGATCCGATCTGTGAACTATATAATTTACCTAACATTCCGATGCAAGATAGGCTCGAGGAAATTATTTTAAGAAATATCATGAAGGCTTTATGAGTGTATACAATATTCTGCCTTCCGATGATGGTTGGCTTGTTTGTTTGTATCGTTTTATATTTTATTTCTTAAGTCATTTGACTTACCTAATTTAAAAGTTTTTTTTTTCTTTTTTGATAGACTATCACGGTGACTTTTTAGCTTTTCTTCGATGTACTTTTTAAGTATAATATCAACAGCACTCTAATATTTTTGTTTACCGGTCGTTGTCTCGTTTTAAAACTGATTTGCTATTAAGCGTGTAATATCGACCCCACGGATAAAATTTCGCTTAATAGGCTTCCAAAGTTTAAAATTCTCATTACAAGAATAGACTTTAAGACCAAATTGCTTGTTAAAGCTCAAGTCCTTCAATGCCCGATAGTGAGCCGCTGTTTACCGACGGTGATGTAAATGAGGTGCCGCTTGCCCGATTTTCATAATCGCTATTGGGCCGCCCGACGATGCAAATCAATTCATTTACTTCTATCGCTGTTTGCAACAACCTGGCGTCCTCCAAATCAACCACACCCACACATTAGATTAAGATATCATTTGACCCCACGGCTAAACGATCCTCAGGCTTACACTGTGGCCTTCTGTGAACTTCTTAAACACCAGCCCACAAATCAAATGCTGTGGATACAAAAACAATTGACAAAAGGAAATCAAGCACCAAACATTAATAAAAAAAAATGTATAAAGTATTTGGAGGGACTTTGATCAAAAACATGATAATCTAAATATTTATTGGGGTTTGCATTTAGACGTATATCATAGTCGATCCTACAACGTGCTTTTCATTTTTAGAAATTCACTTCTAGATATGCATGATTTGTTTTCATTGAAAATTTCTATAAATTTATCCGTTTAATCATACTAATACACACCTTCCAGAAACTGTATTTCAGGTCAGCACCATCATACTCGTCATTCAATATATGTCACATGCTGTGATGATTTTACAGTTTGTGTATCTATTATTTACAAAATTAAAGTTTTTCGGTTTGGTGAGTAGCCATTCTCATTTACTTGAAACTCTGATTTGTATATGACTTAAGAAAATGCCTAAACCCTTTTTACAATTATTACACTAAGTTTTATATATCTAATTTTAACTGCTCTGTTACATTTCAGATTATTCTCATTAAACAATTGACTGAACATTAGCTCCGTAATGGTTTTTTTTTTCAGCGTATCATTGATTGGTTTTTTATAATCACTACTTATTCAATTCTCTTTGTCCTTTATGTACCCTAAGATCGGACCATAGTCATGTTCATTAATCAGGTTACGAGAGGACAAACAAACAAGATTTGGGGCAAAACACTCCTAAATGCGCTCGAGCCGAAGTGTGACGTTGAAAGAGACGCAATAAGATAGGAACTTAGGATCAAAGAGAGTCGCTTGAGGAAAACAAACTGGGCAATGATACCTGGCCTCAGGCAAGCCAAATATTGCTTAGGAGTATAGCAGTATGCATATCCTTAGCAAGAAAACGAACTTTCTCTTTCTAGAACAACATATACGCCAAATTAGAGACATAGAAGACCTCGACCTTTCAAAAATACTTGCTTTCGTATAGAACCTAGTTCTGATGGAAACGCTATAGACTTGGAAGGGGACACAATAGACCTCGCACATATCAACTCATTCATCATTACAGACAGTAGCCAAGTTTTTATTTTTATTAAAAACGAACTTATCAATAAATTTGTTAAATTTTAACTAGCTTGTAATACGTTTTTTTTTCCTCTCATAAACCAACGGAAGTACTGCAGCATTACTGCAGCGTATCTGACTATTACGTTGATTTAACATTAAAGCGAAAGAACTACTTACAAAGTGAGACACCGGTTACTAACCGCCGCTCCCTAGGCAAATACATACGTTATCTATTAGCTGCAGTTCTAGAACCGAACCAATATCCTCGAATAGTGGTAGGCCCAGAAAACAGTGTAATAAAACCGAAAAAATATCCTGATTTAAACTTCTCCTTTATTTAAAACAAAAAAAATCAAGTAGAAACGTTGCAGTCGGACGCAACCGACAGCGGTATACTCAATACCAGTTATAAAACCGATAAAAAGAGACCAGATTGCAACGTGGTACGGTAGAGGTTTACGCTGCCTCAAAGATTGTCTGGTGCAGATGGGGATGCCAAAAAGCTGTCTCCTTCCACGTTTGGTGACTCTAGCTCAAAGTTTGTTAAAGATGTGGAAAGGGGGGCTGTGGGTGGTATGGGGACCTAACACCAAAGTTTTGCTGCAACCAAATTTGGTGACTCTAGCTCAAAGTTAGTAGAATATGGTGCAAGGGGGGCTGGCGTGGTATGGGTGGAAGGTGGCATCCAAATGTTTTGGGTCTCTTCATCAACAATCTTGGCACCAAATTTGGTGGCTATAGCTCAATAGCTGTGGAAAATATGGGCGTTTTTGATTTCAAAAAGCAGAGGGCTGCGGCATGGGGGGGCTTGGTTCCAAAACTTTGATGCAGTTTTTTGGGGTCATAAACAGTTATCTTCCTACAAAATTTGGTGACTCAAGCTTAAACATTTTTGAAGATACAAGCATTCCCGTTTTAGCGAAAGGTTGGGGTGGTTTGGGGCAGCGAGGGCAGTATGGATGGGCGTGGCATCCAAAAGTTTTTTTTTGCTTGTTTTGGAGATCGTCAACACCTATCTTGGCACTAAATTTGGTGACTCTAGCTCTAAAACTGTGAAAGATATAGGCATTTCTATTTTTTAACTTCGGTGGGACTGGGGGCGGAATGGGTGAGCGTGGCTCCAAAACTTAGATGCAGTTTTTTGGAGATCGTTAATAGTTATCTAACTACCAAATTTTATGACTATACACGCGTTACCGTTTTTAGCGAAGCGTTGGGGTGGTTGGGGGCGGCTAGGGCAGAACGGATAGGCGTGGCATCCAAAGTTTTTATAAATTTGGTCGGAGGTCGTCAACACCTTTGTTGGAACCAAATTTGGTAGCTCTAGCTCAAAAACTGTAGAAGATATAGGCATTTTTGGTTTAAAACTACGGGAGGGCTGGGGGTGGTATAGGTGGGCGTGGCTCCAAAACTTTTGAAATAGCTGGTTTATTGATATTGAGTTATCGAATTTATCGATTTCCTGGCCCCCTTGTTATCGTAGAACCCCAATCTTAACACTGTATTTTACACGGCCATAGATAAAGACATTTGCAAAGTTTCAAGTCTCTAGCTTTAAGGGTGTGGAAAAAAGTTGCGCACATACGGACACACAGACGAACAGACACCATGACGCACATTGCACAAACCCAATATACTCTTTACCTTCGGATTGAGTATAAAAAACAAATTTTAACACTAACAGTCTCTGGTTCTTAAAATCGAAAAATATAACAGCTCAATGTTATAAACAACCTGTTTTTAACAGATCCCTGATTTTATAACAGTTCAATGTTAAAAGCAACCTGTTTTTAACAGATCATTAATTTTATAACTCAGATAAAACCAGAAAGATAAAGCAGAACAGAACAAACTGTCTCATGTATTCAATGATATTGGTTCGGTTCTAGAACTGCAGCTAGAAGATAACGTATGTATTTGTCTAGGGAGCGGCGGTTAGCAACCGGTGTCTCACTTTGTAAGTAGTTCTTTCGCTTTAATGTTAAATCAACGTAATAGTCCGATACGCTGCAGTAATGTTGCAGTACTTCCGTTGGTTTATGAGAAGAAAAAAAAACGTATTACAAGCTAGTTTAAATTTAACAAATTTATTGATAAGTTCGTTTTTAATAAAAATAAAAACTTGGCTACTGTCTGTAATGATGAATGAGTTGATATGTGCGAGGTCTATTGTGTCCCCTTCCAAGTCTATAGCGTTTCCATCAGAACTAGGTTCTATACGAAAGCAAGTATTTTTGAAAGGTCGAGGTCTTCTATGTCTCTAATTTGGCGTATATGTTGTTCTAGAAAGAGAAAGTTCGTTTTCTTGCTAAGGATATGCATACTGCTATACTCCTAAGCAATATTTGGCTTGCCTGAGGCCGGGTATCATTGCCCAGTTTGTTTTCCTCAAGCGACTCTCTTTGATCCTAAGTTCCTATCTTATTGCGTCTCTTTCAACGTCACACTTCGGCTCGAGCGCATTTAGGAGTGTTCTGCCCCAAATCTTGTTTGTTTGTCCTCTCGTAACCTGATTAATGAACATGACTATGGTCCGATCTTAGGGTACATAAAGGACAAAGAGAATTGAATAAGTAGTGATTATAAAAAACCAACCAGTTTCAAGTAAATGAGAATGGCTACTCACCAAACCGAAAAACTTTAATTTTGTAAATAATAGATACACAAACTGTAAAATCATCACAGCATGTGACATATATTGAATGACGAGTATGATGGTGCTGACCTGAAATACAGTTTCTGGAAGGTGTGTATTAGTATGATCAAACGGATAAATTTCTAGAAATTTTAAATGAAAACAAATCATGCATATCTAGAATATCATTATCATGTTTTTGATCAAAGTCCCTCCAAATACTTTATACATTTTTTTTTATTTATGTTTGGTGCTTGATTTCCTTTTGTCAATTGTTTTTGTATCCACAGCATTTGATTTGTGGGCTGGTGTGTAAGAAGTTCTACGTGTGAGGACTGGAAAGTAGCTTAGAGTAATAGAGATCAGTGAACTTAAAGGCGGTGTAGAGTAGAACAAAACTTTCAGATGGTTACATGCAAGCTTTACTTAATCTAGGTATGAGTTACTTATGCGTGTACGAGTGACGGTCCAGGTGATGCAGTTATCGCATGAAGGCCACAGTGTAAGCCTGAGGATCGTTTAGCCGTGGGGCCAAATGATATCTTAAACTTATGTGGGTGTGGTTGATTTGGAGGACGCCAGGTTGTTGCAAACAGCGATAGTAGTAAATGAATTGATTTGCATCGTCGGGCGGCCCAATAGCGATTATGAAAATCGGGCAAGTGGCACCTCATTTACATCACCTTCGGTAAACAGCGGCTCACTATCGGGCATTGAAGGACTTGAGCTTTTACAGATAAACCGGTTCCGGTTTTTAATAGGTAAATAGCCATTGAATATTAATTTGAGGAAACATGTGATAAATCATGAAAAAAAAAAATATATTTATAGGAGTGAAGCGAATCGAAAAACAAGGAATATAATAAAAGAAATTTAGCAGAAATAAATAAATAAAATAAAAATTTGAAAGCAAACAGGAGTACGTTAAGCCAATTCTATTAAGTAATGATATAATCTCTAAGTACGTGAAAAACATCCATAGGGAAAGAACCAACTAAAATCAAAAAAGAAATTTAATATGGCAGTTCTTTATTTCCAATAGTTTTGCAAACTGTATTACTTGACAAGCATAGGCAGGCAATTTGGTCTTTAAACTATTTAAAACGAAAGTTGAAAGACTCATGTGTTTCATGTAGCGAAATACATCTGAATTTAACTCAATATATAACTGTTTATAGTTTAAATAGCAAGCGTTTATGTAAAGTATATTCTTGTAATGAAAATTATAAACTTTGGAAGCCTATTAAGCGAAATTTAATCCTGGAGTTCGATATTACACGCCTAATAGCAAATCAGTTTTAAAACGAGACAACGACCGATAAACAAAAATATTAGAGTGCTGTTGATATTATACTTAAAAAGTACATCGAAAAATAGCTAAAAAGTCACCGTCTATCAGAAAATAAAAAAAAAACATTTAAATTAGGTAAGTCAAATGACTTTAGAAATAAAATATAAAACGATACAAACAAACAAGTCAACCATCATCGGAAGGCAGAATATTGTATACACTCATAAAGCCTTCATGATATTTCTTAAAATAATTCCCTCGAGCCTATCTTGCATCGGAATGTTAGGTAAATTATATAGTTCACGGATCGGATCTCAGTGGTTTTGAAAAATGAATAAGCTGCAAGCAAAAACCAACAACAAAAAACCAAATTCTGAACAAAGTTTAATCTCGATAGCTATTATTATTGGATTGAGGAAACGTGCACTGCGACCACTAGGATCTATTGTGCCCTATTACAGTTATGTGAGTTACAGCTCCTCGAACAACCCAATCGAACGCAGGAACGCGACGATGTGGCACGGTCGGCGAGCCCTCATCTCCTCAGTAGACAGAGAGAGGCTCCCCAAAGGAGAGAGCCTCAGACGACAAATGGCGGGACACACCTCAAGCAGGTGTTCTGGAGTTTCATCCCCCTCCAGAGACATTCTGCAAAGACTGTCATCCCCTAGCTTGAGAGTGTGCAGATGCTTACGCATTTTGCAGTGCCCGGTTAAGAAACCCGTAACTATCCGAAGAGATCCTTTGCTCAGCTTCAGACAGTCCTCAGTTCTCTTCTTGTTGTAACTACCTAGCAGTCGCTTACTCTGTCTTGCCCCCTGCGAAAACCGCCACGCCTCCTCGCATGCAATGAGCAGATCGATGCGACTGCTCTGCCTAATTGTTCCTGGTCCTAGCCCACAGAAAGGTTCAGGGCCGAGGAAGGGGGTGCTAGCTCCTCTCCTGGCCATAGTATCAGCTACCTCATTGCCGGGAATACCCGCATGACCTGGTACCCAATAGATGGTGACTGTGTTGGTACTACCCAACCTGTTGAGTACTTCTATACATTGCCAGACCAGCTTGGAGACGATCTTGTAAGCACTGAGTGCTTTGATCGCTGCCTGGCTGGCGGAGAAAATGGCAATGTCTCTATGAGCGTAACCCCTTCCGATGTTAAGGGAGGCACATCTTTCAATCGCATGCACTTCCGCTTGGAATATGCTGGCGAATTTACCAAGGGAATCATCAATCATCAATCACCCTCATCTGTAAGGGAACCGTCCGTATACCATCTGATAGCATGTGGCTTCACATTATAGGTGGTCGACAGACTAGTCCACTCTGCTTTATTGCTGAGCTCCGTTTTAAAGAGCTTCTCGAAACTAAAACTGGCCAACTGCGCATCTTGTGGAAATGCCAATAGTGTGCCAGTTGCACTGGTGACAGAAGCAATTGCGTTCGCTCCTGTCATTCTCATGATAGATCTGTTTGCGCTGTGCTTGATGAAAACATGCAGAGGCGGAAGTCCTAGCAGCACGTCCAGCGCTGAGGACGGGCACGTACGCATCGCGCCAGTGATGCACGTGCAGGCGAGTCTCTGGAGTTTGCCCAGTTGCCTTTTAGTGACAGCCAGGTCAACGCGACTTGCCCAGACCGCAGCGACGTAGCTGACTATAGGCCTTACCATTGCTGTATACATCCACAGAAGGATTTTAGGGGACACCCCCCAGCTTTTCCCTGCGAGAGATCTGCAACTCATTAGGGCCAGTGTGGCCTTGCGTACCGCATGCTCAACATGCCGTTTCCAGAGAAGTCTCTTGTCCAAGAGTATCCCCAGATACTTTATCTCCGTAGAGAGTGGGATAACTGTACCCCCGATAGATATGGGTCTTATGGATTTTAGCTTGTATCGATTGGTGAAAGCGACAATTGTGGTTTTTGCTGGATTTATATTCAGCCCCACGTCCAAGCACCAGTCCAAGCAAAGGCTAAGACCCAGTGTAATCCTATCACATAGCGTGTTCTTAAATTTGCCCTTGGAGACAATAGTGATGTCATCGGCGTAGCCTTGGCATTCAAAACCATTGTCTGTTAGTTTACCTAGTAGCTCGTCCACCACGCGACTTCAGAGAAGAGGTGATAGGACACCCCCCTGTGGACAACCTCTTGTGGTTTGGGCCCTGATCGTCAAATTATTGACAGTGACTTCCGCTATTCTCGTGTCAAGGAGTTTGCCAAGCCAAAAAATGAGTCCTGACTCAACCCCTTTGTCCCGAAGCGCCCTGGCCACAACATCGTGTGCTGTTTTATCGAAGGCACCTTCAATGTCCATGAAGGCGCAGAGAGCGACGTCTTTGGCCTTCATTGAGCATTGCAGGCTGTTTACTAAGTCTAGGAGAGCCGATTCTGTCGACTTTCCTTCTCTGTAGGCATGCTGATGATCATGCAAGGGTCTAAACACTAGGTGCGAGGTCCTAATGTGGTTGTCGACTATCTTTTCGAGGGTTTTTAACAGGAAGGATGTCAGGCTGATCGGCCTGAAGGACTTGGGGTGAAAAGGGTCTTTTTCCCCACCTTCGGGATAAAGATCACCCTGGCCGTCCTCCATGCTCTAGGTATGTAGTCCATAGCTAGACTTCCCCGGAAAATGCGAATGAGGAACACCATTAGCTGTTCCATCCCCTTCTGAAGAAGGACGGGAAGGATTCCGTCCGTACCTGCGGCCTTGGAGGGACTGAGTGTACCAATGGCCCATCTAATCTTTTGCTCTGATATTATGGCTGCAGCCAGGCTCCAGTCCGGTCTTCTGTTGGGGACCGTTTCGTAACAGTTAGCATGGTTGGGGATGGTATTACAAGACGGAAAGTGAGTTTGCAGGAGAAGTTCTGCCTTTTCCACCTCGTTTTCCGTGAAGGAACCATCTGACCTCTTTAGACAGAGTTCGGATAGAGCATTGCCTTTCGAGATTGCCTTAAAGACCCTAGCAGCTGGTGAGACCTGTTCTAGGTTAGAGCAAAAACTCCGGAAGTGAGCTCGCTTGCTGTACCGGATTTCTTTGTTGTTGTTTTCGAATTTGTGTTCGTTTCCGAAAGAATAGTTTTAGCCATTGATTCTGGGAATAAATTCAAAAATGCAGATTTTTTGTTGGCATGTGTATATATTGGCAGAGACATGTCGCGTTTGTTTTTGGCTTCTCTATTTCGCATAATTTCATCTGCCGTAGACATTCACCACCAAACTGTGTTGTTATTTTTGCCATGGCTTGGATATAATTGCCCACGATGAGGTTTTGCAATTTATATTTCCAGTTCTATTTCTTGCTCAACAGGTTTTTTTCTTTAGTTTCCAAGTAATCGTTGTAGCGTGGGGCATAAATGATAATATCTTCGCCGATGCGGCTGGCGTCACCTTCAATTGTGTTGATTTCTTCGTTTTCATTAGTTTCGTATCTATTTCTGACTCCAGGCTCTTCCTTTTCCGTCATTTCTCCAGTATTGTTGTACATGTTTTGGTAGTAGTTTTCCATTTTTTATATTTTTCTCACAAATTTTATTTTTTTCACAGTATCTTTTATTTAATATAACGTCTACTTTGAGTGGCTGCCGAACAACTAATGAACTTAAAAAAAAAACCCATAATTAATGTTACAGATGTTCGCTAAATAACTTGAAAAGCCAGTTATAGGTAGGAATAAAAGGAAAAAAAGTTTTTACTACCTAATAAATCATAAAGTTTGAAAAAATAAGTGATGAAAAATTTCTCTCTATGCTAAGTGTATGGAAAAACCGCTTCCGTACCTGAGGTAAGAATTTACCTTTTTTTTATATCTTCGTCGAAAATTATTGTACAGACCTAATCGATTTCCTATTATTTCAAAAAGGGTTGAAAAAATATTATATTCAAAAAGTATGTTACAATGGCGAATTATTAGTAAATCAAGGTCAAAGTGGTCTTCCACACCACTGCTCCGAATGTACGGCTCTAAGGTTAAGCATATGTCGGAGTTGGAAGTAGTGCTGAAAAACATCGATTTTTTTCACTATGTTCCGATGTTTTATGCCTTTTTATACTCGATACCGAAGGTAAAGAGTATGTTGGGTATGTGCAATGTCCGTCATGGTGTCTGTCCGTCTGTGTGTCCGTATGTGCGCAACTTTTCTCCACACCTTTCAAGCTAGAGACTTGATACTTTGCAAACGTCTTTATCTATGGTTGTGTAAGATAGAGTGTCAAGATTGGAGTTCTACGATAAGTAGGGAGCTGGCAAACCGATAAACTCGATAACGCAAAATCGAAAAATCCAGCTATTTTCCAGCCGAATGTACGGCTCTAAGGTTAAGCATATGTCGGAGTTGGAAGTAGTGCTGAAAAACATCGATTTTTTTCACTATGTTCCGATGTTTTATACCTTTTTATACTCGATACCAAAGGTAAAGAGTATGTTGGGTATGTGCAATGTCCGTCATGGTGTCTGTCCGTCTGTGTGTCCGTATGTGCGCAACTTTTCTCCACACCTTTCAAGCTAGAGACTTGATACTTTGCAAATGTCTTTATCTATGGTTGTGTAAGATAGAGTGTCAAGATTGGAGTTATACGATAAGTAGGGAGCTGGCAAACCGATAAACTCGATAACGCAAAATCGAAAAATCCAGCTATTTCGCAAGCCCTTTCATCTAGAACTGCCAAGTTTTGGGAAAAGATAGCTTTTTACAACCTCCAAAAAACCGCATCTAAAATTATTGAGCCACGCCCACCCATTTCGCCTCCAACCGCCCGAACACTTCGCTAAAAACGGTAATGGATGTATCTTCTTAAGTGTTTGAACTAGAGTCACAAAATTTAGTAGGAAGATAGCTGTTAACGATCACCTAAAAAAGCTACGCCCCCCGTTCCCTAGCCGGCTGCATTTTGAAATCAAAAACACCCATATTTTCCACAGCTTTTAAGCAAAAGCCACCAAATTTGATGTCAAGATTCATGATGAAGAAACCCAAGAAACTTGGATGCAGCCCCCCACCCATACCACCTCCAGCCCCCAGCCCCCTTCCCACACCTTTCACAAGTTTTGAGCTAGAGTCACCAAATTTGGTATGAGGATAGC
This sequence comes from Scaptomyza polygonia, assembly GCA_035044585.1. NCBI lineage: Eukaryota > Metazoa > Arthropoda > Insecta > Diptera > Drosophilidae > Scaptomyza > Scaptomyza polygonia. Next base: position 34,600 of record JAWNNU010002197.1, read on the forward strand.
ATCATAAATATGTAGATCTGCTGCAAAAATTAAATGCCATGCCCCCCCCTTACCGCCCCCAGCCACCCTACCACCATATTCTACTAACTTTGAGCTAGAGTCACCAAATTTGGTATGAGGATCGTAATTGACATTATACACAGATCTTGAGCAACAATTTGGATGCCACGCCCCCATAGTGCCCTCAGCCTCCCTTTCCCCACCTTTAACAAACTTTAAGCTAGAGTCACCAAATTTGGAAGGAAGATAACTTTTGGCATTTCATCTGCACCAGACAATCTTTGAGGCAGCGTTCACCTTTTTTCGGCTGCGTCCGACTGCAACGTTTATACTTGTTAACAACGGCTTTGTCATTTCCATTCATGTTTTACAAAACAAGATACAGTTCGACCTCGCTTAACGCAACCGGTCCGCTGTTGTAAGGTGCATGATTTTTGTTGTGATGGGTCAATTCGTTTTCCAACTCTTTTGCGGCTTCTGACACCTTGTAGAGAAAAAGCACTCCTTTTTGAAACGAGGATCAAGCAACTTAGATTATCTGGTCACAGATCGTTTTTATACCCTGAACCCAAAAAATGGGTAAATCAGGGTATAATGGTTTTGTGCAAAAGTATGTAACAGGCAGAAGGAAGCATCTCCGACTATATATTCTTGATCAGTATCAATAGCCGAGTCGATATGGCCATGTCCGTCTGTCCGTCCGTCTGTCAGTCTGTATGAACGCGTAGATCTCAGAGACTACAAGAGCTAGAGACTTCAGATTTTGAATATAAGTTCTCCTATACCATAAGCAGAACAAGTTTGCTTCAAATTATCGATAACTACTCTGGTTTTCGATATACACATGGAATCGATAACAAAAAAATATCGAATTTGGAAAATGTAAAAATGGGGGTTGGTGTAATGGGTAACGATAGAACTTTTCTCAAAATTCGTCCAAATCGGTTAAGAAACACCGGAGATATTATAAAGTTAAGTCAGTTTTTAGTTTTGTTTAAAGTGATCATTATTTAGAGCATACTTTTAGGGCGCAAGGAGTAAAGTATTTATTGCAACTGGGCTCAGAGTGTCTTCTAGAAGGGCTCTCCCGACTAGAGCCTTCTTACTTGTTCATATTCCAACAGTCTGCGTTTACTGCTATCAGTTAAATTTAATAGCATTTAGGAATCTTCTTTGGATTGTACTTTGGGCTTTAAACTTTCCATAGTATCAATATTTTCACACACCTCCGGAATTACATATAAGCACGATATGTAAAGAAATAGAAAATTTTAAAAACATCGATAGTGAAAAAAATCTATGGTTGTTAAATTTTGACACCATCGATAGTATCGATAGTGATCCGATGTTTTCCCAGCACTAGTTCGAAGATCAAACTGTTCATCCATGATTGCTTTATTTTATTTACCACTAAAAGCACAGTAAGCCGTCTGGTTCTTACTCAAGCGCAGTTCTATCTTCTTCTTCTTCACGTTAACTCTTTGTCTACATGTCTAGTTAGCAATAACAGCCAGCGTTGCCAGATAAGCTTATTTTCGGCTAGGTCTAGGATTTCTGAATCTCAAGAGCTTGAAAATTTTTAAATATTATATAGGATTATCAGAATATAGCTTATTTCTGGATGAGCCACTGGTACCAGAGCTTTAGCTTATTTTTTCTTAGAATCTAGCTTACGCGGGTGCTCAACATAGGATCCATGCTCATCTGAGATACTAACCAAAAATATGACCCAGGTTCTGGGTCAGCCACATTCAGAGTCCCAGTTACCCATTCTCTCCCAAAATTAAAATGAAAGCGGAGAGAGTAACCCAACGTATTAAATGAGAGCGCCGTTTAGATGTGTGCGTGCATTCATATCCCTATAGTACGGCTGGAGCAGTGATTGAAATTTCGTCAACCCAGCGTTGCTCTTTTTACGGTAATAAGTCGTAACGACGTGTCATTGCAATGACTGAATCCGAATGCACGACATTTAGTCAAAAGGGCGTCGCTAACGTCGAAACAAGTCATTAAGTCGAAAGAGCTTCTATTACGCCGCTCCATGCATTACATTTAGTCAAAAGAGAGATCCTAACGACGTTTTCTGCGTGGTAATAAGTCGAACGAGCGTCGCTAAAGGCTGGTTCGCACTTTGGTAAGTAGTAAGTAGCGAGTCGAGTAGACAGTAGCTCGGTAAGTAGGTACTCGCCAAAAACTGTTCGCACTTATAAAATTAACTGATTAGTGCAGTGTATTAGTAGTGTGCGGTCGGCAGCGAGATGAGTGTGCAGCGCAAAAAAATCATCCCACCGAAGAGACATGTTTACTCCACAACAGCTTGGAAATAATGAACTGTACTGTTTCAAAACGTTCTGACTTACTGAGTGGCCAGTAGACAGTAGCTCTGCCGCGCTACTCGCACAAAAAAAAAAGTAGATTCTATTCTGTTTTTAGTCGAGTAGCGAGTGAGCTGACTAAATTACTTGCCTAAAATTTTGCTGTTCGGACACTGTCTACTCGACTCGCTACTTACTACTTACCAAAGTGCGAACCAGCCTAAACGTCGCTTCATACATGTCATTTTGTCAAACGAGCGACGCACAGTGGCGCCATTTGGGAAACATCACAACTTTTGAACCAATTGAAATAATCGATCAATTTTAAAAGCATATGATAGGTAATTATTTAACCTATAAAATGAAAGTTTGAAAAAAGTTCTACAATTTTTGACGTAGAATAATGTGGGAATGTTTGTTCATCTCATCATATTTATTTATTTATTTATTTTATTTATTTAATGTCAGCTATGAGCAGCTGACAAATCAAAATTAACTATAATTATAATATTAAAATAATATAGTATAAAATAAATAATTATAATATCTGAAATAAAGTTCAAAATGAAGATAAAAAATTTAAAAAGTTAACGTTAAAGCTCTGGGAAATTCCAAATAAATATAACTGGTCCAACATTTGTTGCGTGGATTGGGAAAAACCCAGAAAAACCCAATCAGACCAGTGGAAGATTAGTGATTAGATAAGGCAGAAAGGATAGATCGTTTTAGTACTGGAATTGAGGTCTCCAAAGAGTTACGGGAATAAAGCCGGTTAAAGTCTGAACAAATAACACGAAATGGTTCATGAATTAAATAGTTGCTCGAGCACCGATCGAGGCTAAGTGGTGTGAAGTAACGGGTGGATCTAATTGGAACAGTTAAATTTATGTGACTCAAAAGAACTGAAGAGTCGATTTCTCCATTAAGTAGATTAGTGATGAATACATAATTCTACGGTTCAAGAGGGAAGGAAGATTAATTAAAAGAAGTCTACTTAAATACGGGGGTAGGTCTATCCCAGGAACCCAGTTAAAACATCTAAGCGCAAACAGAAGAAATTTTCTCTGCACAGATTCAATTCTATCCTGGTGAATCCCGTATTGCGGAGACCACACACAAGATCCATACTCCAGGATGGGACGTACCAATGATGTATATAGCGTTTTAGTGGTGTAGGGATCATCAAACTCTTTTGACCACCGCTTGATGAAGCCAAGTACATTTATGGCCTTATTGACCATCGATTGACGATATGTGAGAATCAAATTTTAATTTGCTATCAAGAATGATGCCTAAATCTTTAATTTCAAATACGCGGACAAGTGGTGAAGCATCAAGCACGTGAGGGGTACCTCTACAAAAAGTCATGATTTTACATTTTGAACAATTTAAATTAAGTAAATTATAACGGCACAAAGCCGACAGTGCACCCAAGTCCGACTGTAGTAAGTTACATAGAGAATTATCATTATAGGTGAAACATAGCTTTACATCATCAGCAAACATAACAAGTGAGAAGGCTCTAGTCGGGATAGCCCGACCAGAAGATACCCTGAACCCAGTTGCAGGCCTTGCGTCCTAAAAGTATGCTTCAAATAATGATCACTTTAAACAAAACTCATAACTGACTTAACTTTACGATATCTCTGGTGTTTCTTAACCGATTTGGACGAAATTTTGAGAAAAGTTCTATCGTTACCCATTACACCAACCCCCATTTTTACATTTTCCAAATTCGATATTTTTTTGTTATCGATTCCATGTGTATATCGAAAACCAGAGTAGTTATCGATATTTTGAAGCAAACTTGTTCTGCTTATGGTATAGGAGAACTTATATTTCAAATCTGAATTCTCTAGCTCTTGTAGTCTCTGAGATCTACGCGTTCATACAGACGGACAGACGGACGGACAGACGGACATGGCCAAATCGACTCGGCTATTGATACTGATCAAGAATATATATACTTTATGGGGTCGGAGATGCTTCCTTCTGCCTGTAAAATACTTTTGCACAAAACCATTATACCCTGATTTACCCATTTTATGGGTTCAGGGTATAA